>CAUDMG010003885.1:0-600000 GCA_958450375.1 Homarus gammarus | reverse complement strand
TTACTGGAACACTCCCAGTACCAGGAACACCCCAGTAGCTACCTGTACACCCGTATTACTCGTTATTGGAACACTCCCAGTAGCTACCTGTACACCCGTGTTACTGGTTATTGGAACACTCCCAGTACCAGGAACACCCCAGTAACTACCTTTACACCCGTATTACTCGTTATTGGAACACTCCCAGTAGCTACCTGTACACCTGTGTTACTGGTTATTGGAACACTCCCAGTACCAGGAACACCCTAGTAGCTACCTGTACACCCGTGTTACTCGTTATTGGAACTCTCCCAGTACCAGGAACACCCCAATAGCTACCTGTACACCCGTGTTACTGGTTATTGGAGCACTCCCAGTACCAGGAACACCCCAGTAGCTACCTGTACACCCGTATTATTGGTAATCCCTCATGACATAACGCTCCAGTTCACACCATGTTTCCAGTACAAAAGACCGCCACTGAGAGACGAGCGATTGTGTTGTGAGGCAGAACTCTGCCAAGCGTGTCATTGCCAACCTGGGTAAAGCTGTATGCCAAGCGATGTTGATTGCTCGTGCTAAAGGAGTGTGTTTTTTTAGTATCTTGAGTTGTTGTTGTTTTTGTGAGTTTACTCTATGCCTTTCCTAACTGACTTACTGATAGATTTTTCCTTCCGTGTTCTCGTCTTTCCGCTGCCTCACTAACGCAGCCTGTGATATAAGAGTTCTTTGTCGTAATATTGAACGAATAGATGACACCTGAAGCCTCGCCTCACCTGCCACCTTCACCTGTGTCAAATTATTATATTCACTGAAACATGAACTGTGAGGAAAATGTGTGCTGGTGAGGAAGGTGCCTCACTTACCATCCGGGCGGCGAGAGAGAGAGAGAGAGAGAGAGAGAGAGAGAGAGAGAGAGAGAGAGAGAGAGAGACAAGCTACCAAAGAGAGAGAGAGAGAGAGAGAAAGAGAGAGAGGAGACATTACAAGCTACCAAAGAGAGAGAGAGAGAGAGAGAGAGAGAGAGAGAAATCTAGAAACAGAGAACTTGTCGACGGTGTAACTCTTGCATTATTGGAACCATGTCACCTTTGATGTCCTCACGGTCATGTAAACAACCTTCGCTGAAACGGTGACGCGGAACTTCCACTTTACGAACGACGCAAAGGTGAAGTTCCTGTACAATAATTGATGTATGTATGTATGTATGTATCACACCAAGATTTCGTAAAATGAACAACGTGTAAATGTGATCTGATTTTCGGCCTTAAAAGGTTAAGCAATATCTAGAACACATCTTAGCATTGGGGGGAGGGGGGGTGGGGTCAACACGTGTGGCTACCTGCAGTGTAACTAGAGAATTGATAGAGCTACATTGTTCACTTGGTTTAATATCTAATATCTAATATACTATAGGAATAGCCGTGTGTGTGTGTGTGTGTGTGTGTGTGTGTGTGTGTGTGTGTGTGTGTTCTGGGCAGCCGAAACGGCACAATCGTTTTTCATCAAACTTGGTGGGAAAATCGCAAAAAATTCGTAGAGTGGAACAAACCTGGTCCCATGTCGATGGTTTCTTTAGGAAGGCATTAATTAACCATTTTGTCGCTGTACGCTGTCAGCCGGACGGCGGTTGTGCGCTAGCCAAGCACGAGCGTTCAAACTTTCACCGGGCACGAAGGGCCCACGATCACTTGTACTCACTATGACAACCAAAGGAGTGTTGAGTATTTAGGGTCAAAAGGTCAGTGGTATGAGTTAGCACCTTGCTTGAGTGCTGTGTATTGTGTCCCCAAAGAAGATAAACCAAAACAATAATAATAATAATAATAAATCTACGACATCAATTATTTTGATAAATTTAATAAACGTAATGACTATAAAGTGGCCATCATGACACAATTAATTCTCTTATCCTGTCTTAATTTTGTACAATTATTTTTGTTTTGCTACTTTTTTATCTATTCCGAGCAAACACACACACACACACACACACGCACACGCACACACACACACACACACACACTATGTATTTCTCTGTTGATGTTTTGGTCATAGTGTGGAAATACTCAGTAGTTAGGGAAGAGTTATAGTCACAATGGAGGAGTTTTACCTGTGTGTGTCTTATCTCCATAATTCATTCTTTATCACCTGTAATATCCGTCAACTGGTGTACGAAAATGATCAGCAGTGTCGGCCACGAACAGCTGAGCAACGAGCGTAAACAAGGGAAGAACGTTGTCAAAATGGTCATACTTAGTGTAAATAAAGATGTGTTTTTTCTGGAGGATATTTTAGTCTACCTGTATATCATCCTGGGTTACAAATATGAGCCTTGTTTGTGGTATTACAAATATACATATTATTATACTCGTCTTTGGGCTACATTGGGATATATTTTACCACATAAAATACTCTTAGGTCAGGACTGCTGCTGCTAGTTAAGTCAGCCTCGGTCAAAAACTACATAATAAAATTAAACTTTAAGCCAATTCGTATGTTTAAGAATCTCTATCTGATTTACTTGAACTATAGCTCAAATATATACCAGCCAAGATGTCGGAAAATGAACTGAGACTCAACCTTCACTTGGTGTTTTGCTTTTATCGTCAGCTTGAGGATGAAAACATAAAATAACGTAAGAGTGTTTCTGATGGTATAGAACCTTCGTATGAACAAAGACTCGCGGTTATTTTTATACTTACGAGACACAGTAGCTATATTGTCGTTAATTCCGTGTTCCTGTAACTCCTGTTAGATATTTACGTTAAATGTTTCACAGTGCTTTAAAAACCATTTGAAAGCGTATTTATTTGTTTAATATTGAAGAAATCACGTAAGACACTGTTATGTGGTGTAATTTAGAGCTCTGTGTGTGTGTGACCAGCCGGGTATAGACGAGACAGCTACCAGTCTACCATTAACCAGGATAGTGGCTCAGGTTAAATCAGTCCAAGTCGTGACAAATTACAGTAAGCCACGTTAACCGTCTACCAGCTCCCCGCAGCACCAGGGTGGCAGCTATATGGCGCCCAGCTCTCTTGTCCCTCAGGCCACAGGTGGAGTAAATATCACCAGACGACAGCCTTCTTATTTATTATACTCCTGAATCTATTAGTACTCCACCAGCGAAACAAACAAAGCACTGGACGTCTCTCTCTCTCTCTCTCTCTCTCTCTCTCTCTCTCTCTCTCTCTCTCTCTCTGGAATTTATCTTAAAAGTAATGTAGTATTGGACAAAGGAGTTGAAATTTTGCAAACTTATATGATATTATTAACTACAAAACAGTGAGACTTCATGACGTGGCACCTACAGTAGCTTCTCTTATACACAGGCAGGTAGCGGGGTGGATATAGCCGCCTCAGCCTTCTCCCCTGGCATCTGTTGAGGACGATAGCATAAACATGTGAGAATAGATTACGGGGAAAACTTTGTGGTGGAAGCGATTCAACAAGTTCTTCTGAAGAGTTTTGTTATTGGTATTTTTATTCTTTGTTTTGGGGAGTTTTGACCATGTGGGGTGTTTTGACCATGTGGGGAGTTTTGACCATGTGGGGAGATAATGACCACCTGGGTATCTCACACACACACACACACACACACACACACACACACACACACACAGTAAATAACATATTAATTACTTCATTGCTCAGAGAGGTGACGGTAATTTGATCACTCTCCCATTAGTAGTTATTAAGCACGGTCTGTTATAAGGGACGCTCTGTTATAAGGGACGCTCTGTTATAAGGGACACTCTGTTATAAGGGACACTGTTAAAAGGTACTGTTATAATGGACTAGTTGTAAAAACAAATTCATACATCATTATTTTATCAACAGCAAAATAATTAGTTATTATTCCCTTTAAACCTTGACGATGTCCATTGATATTCTTCACCTATTGTGTATTAATAATATTCACCTATTGTCTATTAATATTCTTCACCTATTGTCTATTAATATTAGTCACCTATTGGCTATTAATATTCTTCACCTATTGTCTATTAATATTCTTCACCTATTGTCTATTAATATTAGTCACCTATTGGCTATTAATATTCTTCACCTATTGTCTATTAATATTCTTCACCTATTGTCTATTAATATTCTTCACCTATTGTCTATTAATATTAGTCACCTATTGTCTATTAATATTCTTCACCTATTGTCTATTAATATTCTTCACCTATTGTCTATTAATATTAGTCACCTATTGGCTAATAATATTCTTCACCTATTGTCTATTAATATTCTTCACCTATTGTCTATTAATATTAATCACCTATTGTCTATTAATATTAGTCACCTATTGTCTATTAATATTCTTCACCTATTGTCTATTAATATCAGTCACCTATTGTCTATTAATATTCTTCACCTATTGTCTATTAATATTAGTCACCTATTGGCTATTAATATTAGTCACCTATTGTCTATTAATATTCTTCACCTATTGTCTATTAATATTCTTCACCTATTGTCTATTAATATTCTTCTCCTATTGTCTATAAATATTCTTCACCTATTGTCTATTAATATTCTTCACCTATTGTCTATTAATATTCTTCACCTATTGTCTATTACTATTCTTCACCTATTGTCTATTAATATTCTTCACCTATTGTCTATTAATATTCTTCACCTATTGTCTATTAATATTCTTCACCTATTGGCTATTAATATTAGTCACCTATTGTCTATTAATATTCTTCACCTATTGTCTATTAATATTCTTCACCTATTGTCTATTAATATTCTTCACCTATTGTCTATTAATATTCTTCACCTATTGTCTATGAATATTAGTCACCTATTGTCTATTAATATTCTTCACCTATTGTCTATTAATATCAGTCGCCTATTGTCTATTAATATTCTTCACCTATTGTCTATTAATATCCGGGGTCTGAATATTTCTACAAATTGTTTAGTCTTATTTTCGCTGTAAGTTGAATGTTGTATTTATTTATTTTTGTCTTTCTTTTGTTTGGGGGGGGGGGGGGGGGGGGGGGGGGCGGTTTTTTGGGGGGGGCTTTTGCGGGGAGGGTCCTCTTTAGGGGTGTTTTGGCGGGGGGGGCTTTTGGGGGGAGGGTCCTTTTTAGGGGTGTTTTGGCGGGGGGGGGGGCTTTTGGGGGGTTCCTTTTTGGAGACTTTTTGGGGTGCTTTTAGGGGGGGGGGGAGGGGCTAGTTTTCATGAGATGTATATCAGAATATTTTTTTTTTAAATTAGAGACCCAGTGTAAGCCTACAGTCGAACACATGATATATCACCGAACGTTTTTCTAAATTACCAAAGATGAGAAAAACCGAATCCATGTCCGTCATTATGACTAGAGAGTTACCATGTTCAAACCAAGGACAGATCACGGACGTTGCCACGGACACAAATCTATATTATCCCTACAACTCAATACTGGATGTAGTAATTTAAGGATAGAAGTATAATGGGTAAAATAACATTACATTTAGGTTCATCTCACTTGTCTGGTGCCTGAGCTTTTGTGATTATGTTCCGAGCTGCTGCTGCTGCCTACATCCAGACGCACTTGACATGTATAGACGCTTGTTTATGTTGAGTTACTGAGGTCCTGGTCAGCTGTCATCTACTGTTATGATGCTTCACACACTCTCTCTCGTTCTCTCTCTCGTGTTTCTTTGTGATGCGACACACACACACACACACACACACACACACACACACACACACACGAACGAGAGAGAAGGGGGCGTGGTTCCTGTGCCCTTGGGGATGTGGGGAGTAAACACGACTTTTGTTTGGCCAGTTTGAATACCTGCTCCTCCTTCCTTCCCTCCCCCTCCCTCCCATCCCTTCTTCCCTCTTCATCTCTGCCAACATCTCTCCGTTCACTCACCTCTCTCTCTCTCTCTCTCTCTCTCTCTCTCTCTCTCTCTTCCTTCGTTACTTCATTCTCTCTTCATCCAGTCTCCCCCTTCCCTTTATCTCTTATTCCTCAGCCCCTCCCTCCCTCTCACTCAGGGCTTTCCCTCGCTCACTTCACTTTCTCCAACTTTCTCCTCACCACAACATGCGCTCTACAGGTACTTCCGTGTTGTAGTGTGTGTGTGTGTGTGTTCTCTTATGAGTATTGTTCTGATTGAGTTTTGTCATTACCTGTTTTTCTGTCTGTCTGTCTGTCCCTAAAATAACTCGACAACCTGTATGAAGAGTTCCATCCAACTTGGCAAGCTTGATCAACATTTGACAAATTTCCCATGTTAAACTTTTGATGTAAATCGCATTAAAATTCACCAAGTGTTGCCCTGGTAACTGTTCAAGCAGTGGGAACATACAGGGGTTGAAGAAAACGATGATATGAGGCAATATCCAGCGGTGACTACAGTAATTTGCTGTAATGGCATCGCTTGTTCCTTATTTACTCTGATCTGTCATGGTAGTGGTTAATGGCCAGTTTATATCCACTCAGAGGATGTTTATTATTATTATTATTTTTATTATTACAAACTGAATTGGTAACCTGAAAATTTAATCTTTTAAATTGAACAAAACGATAATGAAATAATTGCCTATATTTTATTTATGTATTTATTATTTTGGGCGGTTTGTCTCTTTTTCCGTATCTGTAATATATAATATTTGTTGAATACATGTACATAATTAGTACACACACACACTCTATATTGGCCTGTGTAAATCGCTCTCAACTCTGATTCCCAAAGGCTTGTACGTGCAATTGCCATGGTAACTGGAGATGTAAGGATTCATCAGACTGACTCATGTTAACTGAGGCTTTACATTAAACTTCCAGAATTGGCAACAGAATTACGTTGATACTCGACCTTTAACAGGATATCTTCTCTTAGCACCAGATACAGATAAGATTAACATGATATATCTCTGTGACTCTAACCTTTATTTTAGTTTATTTTGTGTTTATAAACTTGTTGGGTTAATAGTGTAGTGGAGCTGGTAGTGTGGGGGTTGCTCTAGGTGGTCAAATCTTAAACCCGGTACCAAACCTTTGATCTCCGAACTCCGAACCCTGAATCCCAAAGAATGAAAAAAAAAAAAAAACGAAGCCAAATAGTATTATAAATAAACTTAAAATATATATATTTTTAATTTTCATGATATTTACATTAGTTTATTATTCACATGTACATGAAATTATACCCAAATTCATTTGGTTAATGATATGTTGACATAAGAATCTTTAAGAATCCATCTTTGGATCGTAACTTCAGTGAGCCAGTTAGATACGTCTTGACGTCATATCCGGAGAAAATCGAACACATGGACGACCTTTCGGAAACTATCTTGAAACTCCCTGCAGTTAGCTCATATGTGTATGTGCGTAATAATAATAATAATAATAATTAACAGTTTATTGAAAGAACTTGGCAGCCAGAAGGTTGAAAATATACAGTTACATATTTGCGGAATGGGTTTCGAATTACAAATAATATACAAGCAACATAAGTGATATAAATAAGATATATAATAACTAGATGGGGAAAAGCTCAAACTACAGTTTATTTCAACATGGTGACTGCAAGGAGTAGTGTTTACTGGGAGTGAATACACTGGTTTATTACAAGTTATTGATAATTTTTACAATGGTTGGGACTGGGCTGTTCTTATAGCGATCAGTTCGTGCACGTATGGGCTGGATGCGGTTGTGGTGTCGAACAGCAATTCTCGGACTGGGGATCTCAGGTGGTAGTAGGAGCCGGTGTCGAGGATGGTGTAGAAGCTTCTTACCAAATTTGCAGATGAGGTCGTGGTGATGGTCAATGAGAGTCGAAAGGGTCAGTGTGTTGAGCGCTTCTTGATATGTGGAGTAGGAAGGGGAGAGAATAATCTTGCATGCCCTCTTTTGCACTTTTTCTAGGTGTTTACGTTGTGTGGCATTTAGGGAGAAAGACCAGGTGGGGGAGGCATAGGTGAGCTTGGGAAGTATGAATGTTGTGTAAACATGTGTGTGTGTGTGTGTGTGTGTGTGTGTGTGTGTGTGTGTAGACCTCGGGAGTGTTGACAGCCGCCTGCCCAGATGTTTACTAACAGCAGTTCCTCAGAAGGTGGCAGCAAAGGGGAAATATTTACTCTCTAGGAGCCATCAGACGAAGGGTTCCTCTCTCCTCCCACACACACACACACACACAGCTCTTCCCCCATACACTGACTATTCCCAATATACATTAACCCCTACAGGCTCACCCCACTTTCTCACACTTACTCCTTACCTTACACACTATATATTACTCCCACACATTCAACCCCCACTCACTCGCCCACAAACACTCACCCCCACACACTCACCCCACACAGTCACCCCCACACACTCACTCCACACACTCACACCTAAACTTTCACCCCCACAGACCCACCCCCACCCCCACACATTCACCCCCACACACTCAGCACCACACACTCAGCCCCACACACTCACCCCTACACACTCACCCCACACACTCACTCCACACACTCACACCTAAACTTTCACCCCCACAGACCCACCCCTACACACTCATCCCCACACACTCACCCCACACACTCACCCCCACACACAGTCACCCCCAACACACACACTCACACCCACACACACTCACCCCCACACACACTCACCCCCAACACACACACACTCACTCCCACACACTCACCCCCAGACACTCACCCCTACGCAGTGACCCTCACGCCCACACACTCACTCCCACACACCCACCCTCACATACTCACCCCCCACACACTCACCCCCACACACTCACTCCTACGCAGTGACCCTCACACACTCACGCCCACACACTCACTCCCACACACCCACCCTCACATACTCACCCCCCACACACACACTCACCCCCACACTCTCACTCCTACGCAGTGACCCTCACACACTCACCCCCACACACTCACCCTCACATACCCACCCCCACACACTCACCCTCGCATACCCACCACCACACAATCACCCCCACACACACTCACCCTCACCCTCACATACCCACCCCCGCACACTCACCCTCACATACCCACCCCCACACACTCACCCTCACATACTCACCCCCGCACACTCACCCCCACCCACTCACCCCCGCACACTCACCCCCACCCACTCACCCCCACACACTCACCCTCACACACTCATGCCCACACACTCACCCCCACACACTCACCCTCACATACTCACCCCCACACACTCACCCCCACACACTCACCCCCACACACTCACCCTCACACACTCACGCCCACACACTCACCTTCACATACTCACCCCCACACACTCACCCCCACGCACTTTCCCCACACACTCTTCTCGTCCCCACCACTGTCTATATATCAAGACTTCATGAATTCATCCTTGGTTTAATTACAGTTTTTGTTTGTTTTGCATTTCCTGTAGCTCTGTGTTTGTTTTTATTTGTACGTGTAACTCTGCCAGAATGTTTTTCTCATTGTTGTTGTTGTTGTTATTTGTCTTCTTTTTTCTTGATTGTTTTAGTCGTTGATATTATTATTATTATCATTATTTTTATTATTAGTAAGGGGTATTATTATTATTATTATTATTATTATTATTATTATTATAATTATTATTATTATTATTATTATTATTATTATTATTATTATTGTTATTATTATTATTTACTTGCAACCGGTGTATGATTAGTCACTTTCATCGGAGTTATTTAATTGTTATTTAATAATTGGTTTACTTAATTATAGAGCTGTGTAAGTTATGGCTTATTATATCATCCAGTACCATTGTAATCGGAACACATTGACTCAACACCCAACAACTAAATAATAATAATAATAATAATAATAAACGGTTTATTAATAGAGTTGCAGCCTGTGGCTGAAAATATGCAGACTTACATTTAATTTAGACATAATGATATAATATGCATTGAATACATTTACAGGGCTGTACAGTACATAAATCAGGCGTTGTTTATTATTTTAACAATAGATGGGATGGTGCTGTTCTTGTATCTATCAGTGCGGGCTCTTATGGGCTGAATTTTGTTGTAGTGGCGGACTGCGCGAGGTGGGTGGGGGGCTGCTGGTGGCAGGAGGTGGCGATGGCGAGGGTGGTGCAGTAGTCCACGGCCAAACCTTTCCAGTGCTTGGTGGTGGAGGTCACTGAGGGATGGCATTTCCAGGGTAGAGAGAGCGTTGGTGTAGCCGGGGTGTTCTGCGCCGAGCATGATTCTGCAGGCCCTTTTCTGTACCTTCTCTAGCTGACGTTGTTGGGTGGAGTTGAGAGAAGACGACCAGGCTGGTGATACATACGTTAGTTTGGGGAGAATAAAGGCGTTGTAGATGGTCCTCAGCTCTGGCGTGGGTGTCCCAAGTTACCTAAGTCTTCGTAGCATGTAGAGACGGTACGAGGCTGTGTGTGTGGGGGGGGGGGGGGGGGGGGGTGCTGACGGAGGTGTTTAGCCAGGACGGATATTGTCTATTTGTGATGAAATAGGTTACCGTGTTGGTGAAGCTAACAAACTCTCTCTCTCTCATAATTTGTATATATATATATATATATATATATATATATATATATATATATATATGTAATATTCAGAAATTTCAGAGTAATTTCGAATGCCCCGCCATTAGCGGTACTGAGCGTTCAAGGTCGTCTGAGGGAAGAGAGCGCTCCCCGCACATAGTGGGAGATTGCGGAACTAGGCCTATATGATATTAAATGTTATTTACCGGATTAATAATGATGCGATTCATGAAGTTAAGGGACTATTATTGAATTTGAAATTATTATAGATCGTTTAGCAGTCTGAATAATGTTAAAGGGTGTCCCAAGGAGTTATTAGTTAGGCGGAAAATAGGTCACGTAGGCCTAAGCTAGCGCCTGGAGAGGACACGAGGCGGCCTCTCTCTCAGTCCCGGATAGCACTCACACAAACAAGACGTCCCTGCGCGTCTGTCCCAGAAATAGTCACGTGGCCTAGTCACCTGCGCTGAAATATTGCAGTATAACAAGTAAGTCTCATTCGATCTCAGACAGGGTTAGATAGGGCAGTGATAAAGTAAACTAGAGCTAACAGTGAGTTCATTTCAGGGTTTCCGTGAGAACCCACTTGACTGAAGTTGACTGGAGTTGACCTGAGATTGACTGCCGTTTGAGACTGCCGTTGAGGATTGAGGGTGGCGATTGTCGCCATTGGACCGATCAAAGTAGGCCTGTCACTGTTTAGCGGGGTAGCAAAGGATCTCTTGAGTGAACGAGTGCTCCCGACAACTAAACGACACGGGACGCTAAAGCTTCTCTCAACTGTACAAGGTCTGATTGGCTCACTCCCGTCCGCTTTATGGACGCACTGGGAGTACACTGAGGCTATCTGAGTAGACTAATGGTCACACACTGAGACCGTGAGTCTAGGTCTCTAGGAGATACCAGGAGGAACATTTTCCCTCCTTTATTACGGGTGTAGTTTAATAGTTTCTAGATAATTTTGATAATATTGTTTTGAATGTTTGTGCCATCAAGTGGAACCAGAGTGATACTGTGATTTGATTCTTTTAATGCCTCTGATTGTTCTTCATAATTCTGATCTCAGGTATAACCTTGTTCCCCAGAGTAGTGGTTAGGTTAGGTTAGGAAGTGTGCATCTGTTGGGGTGCTATAAATTTGGTTGAGTGCCCTTAAGGCCTATTCATTGTAGAGTATTTAATTTCATATTTTATTACCATTTCCTTAGTGACTGATATAATTTTGTTGAGTGCCCTTAAGGCCTATTCATTGTAGAGTATTTAATTTCATGCTTTATTACCATTTCCTCAGTGACTGATATAATTTTGTTGAGTGCCCTTAAGGCCTATTCATTGTAGAGTATTTAATTTCTCATTTTTATTACCATTCCTCAGTGACATATAATTTTGTTGAGTGCCCTTAAGGCCTATTCATTGTAGAGTAGTTAATATCTTTTTTTGGTACCTAAGTGACTGATATTATTGTGTGAAAGCCTTTAAGGCCTGTTTCATGTGTGCACGGAACAGTTCTTATTACTTCAAATTTATTGTTGCCTGAGGTTCTAATAATTTTTATATCATGTATAACTTTTATTCCCCAGAGTAGTGTTTTAAGTTCAAATTAAGAGGTGCGCATATTGGTGTACCATTATTGGATTGTGTTTGTAGTGTTGGAGGGAATATAAGTGTCTAAATGTAACAGTGTGTCTCATTCATCCCAGTCACAGATGCTATCCTTCCACGGGTCACGGACAATTTATTTTGTTTAGTAGTTTTAAGTGTTCTTGTGCTGGTTCGGAATTTTTCTCAAAGGGGCGCTTCCACTGCCATTACCATCTATTAATTTTAAATAAACCCCAAGTCAAGTGAGAAATTAAAGTCCAGTAAATTCCCACCGGTTACAAATGGTAGCAGAGCGTAGTTAATTTTATTTCGTGACTGATAGTTCTGTGGTTGGGATAATGAACGCCATCATGTGTTGGTTAGTACTGGTAGGGATTGAACTCGCACTGATGCTCATCCTTGTGCCCGGACTGAGTTGGTTAGGCTTGACAGTAGAGATGTGTATGAGGAGGAAGAGAGACGACCGCGGGACCTTGGTACAGCTGAGAGAGGAGTTCCGAGACCTAAAGAGGGATTATCAAGCACAGGTAAACAGGTTCAAGTGGGAGTCTCAGGCACACATTCAGCAGTCAAGGAAGAGTGAGGTCCAAGTGGGAAATATAGGGGTACGTAAGTAGTTCAGAGAGGTTGATCGAGCCCTCCAGCTGAGAGACAAGACGAAGCCGACCGATTACAGTTTAGGGTGCATGGTAATGAGAAAAGGCAGGTTGTCGAGGGTGAGTTGGAGGAGTCGTGAGTAGGGCAGAGGGGATGGGAAAGATGGTTAGGTCAGAGATGTGCGTTGAGTAGTGGTTGCTGTCATGAGCGGGATTGAGTTGCTGTCATGAGCGGGATTGAGAGTACGGTTGTAATGTCCAGGGCCTCACTAATATGGACTGGTACATTGTCAGAGGGTTGGTCTGCCGGCATGAGGTTCGGAGACGTGGACTGAGTATTTTTTTGACACTGGTTCCTCTTAGCTCAAGGGCCAGGCAAAAGGAGAGAATGTTTGTTTGGACTGTGTATTGTTTTGACACTGGTTCCTCTTAGTTCAAGGACCAGGCAAAAGGAGAGCATGTTTGCTTTGGACTGAGTATTGGTTTGACACTGGTTCCTCTTAGTTCAAGGGCCAGGCAAAGGAGAGCATGTTTGTTTGGGCTGGTATTAATTTTGACATTGGTTCTCTAGTTAAGGGCCAGGCAAAAGGGGAGCGTGATGTTCTGGTTGGTTATGAGTTGGGCTAGGAAGAAATGGGGAAGAAATGGAGTTGTTAGCTGTGAGTGGAATAGTACAGAGTTGAAGGTGGGGTCTAAGTTGTTCTCTCAGCACATGAGGGCAGTGCTGTTTTTCTTTTAGGGGGGTCGAGTGTTAGCAGGAGAGAAGAGAAGACGGGAATGCTGCGTTTAGCGAAAGGGGTAAGATGCAGTTTCTTAGAACAAATTTTAGGGGGGTCGTATGAATGGTCTTCTCAGCACATGAGGACAGTGCTGTCTTTTTTTAGGGGGGTCGATTGTAATATTCAGAAATTTCAGAGTAATTTCGAATGCCCCGCCATTAGCGGTACTGAGCGTTCAAGGTCGTCTGAGGGAAGAGAGCGCTCCCCGCACATAGTGGGAGATTGCGGAACTAGGCCTATATGATATTAAATGTTATTTACCGGATTAATAATGATGCGATTCATGAAGTTAAGGGACTATTATTGAATTTGAAATTATTATAGATCGTTTAGCAGTCTGAATAATGTTAAAGGGTGTCCCAAGGAGTTATTAGTTAGGCGGAAAATAGGTCACGTAGGCCTAAGCTAGCGCCTGGAGAGGACACGAGGCGGCCTCTCTCTCAGTCCCGGATAGCACTCACACAAACAAGACGTCCCTGCGCGTCTGTCCCAGAAATAGTCACGTGGCCTAGTCACCTGCGCTGAAATATTGCAGTATAACAAGTAAGTCTCATTCGATCTCAGACAGGGTTAGATAGGGCAGTGATAAAGTAAACTAGAGCTAACAGTGAGTTCATTTCAGGGTTTCCGTGAGAACCCACTTGACTGAAGTTGACTGGAGTTGACCTGAGATTGACTGCCGTTTGAGACTGCCGTTGAGGATTGAGGGTGGCGATTGTCGCCATTGGACCGATCAAAGTAGGCCTGTCACTGTTTAGCGGGGTAGCAAAGGATCTCTTGAGTGAACGAGTGCTCCCGACAACTAAACGACACGGGACGCTAAAGCTTCTCTCAACTGTACAAGGTCTGATTGGCTCACTCCCGTCCGCTTTATGGACGCACTGGGAGTACACTGAGGCTATCTGAGTAGACTAATGGTCACACACTGAGACCGTGAGTCTAGGTCTCTAGGAGATACCAGGAGGAACATTTTCCCTCCTTTATTACGGGTGTAGTTTAATAGTTTCTAGATAATTTTGATAATATTGTTTTGAATGTTTGTGCCATCAAGTGGAACCAGAGTGATACTGTGATTTGATTCTTTTAATGCCTCTGATTGTTCTTCATAATTCTGATCTCAGGTATAACCTTGTTCCCCAGAGTAGTGGTTAGGTTAGGTTAGGAAGTGTGCATCTGTTGGGGTGCTATAAATTTGGTTGAGTGCCCTTAAGGCCTATTCATTGTAGAGTATTTAATTTCATATTTTATTACCATTTCCTTAGTGACTGATATAATTTTGTTGAGTGCCCTTAAGGCCTATTCATTGTAGAGTATTTAATTTCATATTTTATTACCATTTCCTCAGTGACTGATATAATTTTGTTGAGTGCCCTTAAGGCCTATTCATTGTAGAGTATTTAATTTCTCATTTTTATTACCATTCCTCAGTGACATATAATTTTGTTGAGTGCCCTTAAGGCCTATTCATTGTAGAGTAGTTAATATCTTTTTTTGGTACCTAAGTGACTGATATTATTGTGTGAAAGCCTTTAAGGCCTGTTTCATGTGTGCACGGAACAGTTCTTATTACTTCAAATTTATTGTTGCCTGAGGTTCTAATAATTTTTATATCATGTATAACTTTTATTCCCCAGAGTAGTGTTTTAAGTTCAAATTAAGAGGTGCGCATATTGGTGTACCATTATTGGATTGTGTTTGTAGTGTTGGAGGGAATATAAGTGTCTAAATGTAACAGTGTGTCTCATTCATCCCAGTCACAGACGCTATCCTTCCACGGGTCACGGACAATTTATTTTGTTTAGTAGATTTAAGTGTTCTTGTGCTGGTTCGGAATTTTTCTCAAAGGGGCGCTTCCACTGCCATTACCATCTATTAATTTTAAATAAACCCCAAGTCAAGTGAGAAATTAAAGTCCAGTAAATTCCCACCGGTTACATATATATATAAATATATATAATATAATATATATATATATATATATATATATATATATATATATATATATATATATATATATATATATATATATATATATATATATTTTTTTTTTTTTTTTTTTTTTTTTTTTGGGGGGGGGGGTAGTGGTTAATAGCCCACCCAGGCACAGGTCATCGACCCACAACGGGGCCTGGGGGGGGGGGGGCGAAAAAATAAGAGTGAAAAGAAATTAAAAATAGAAAAGAAAGATTATATTAATCTACACCACGAAGATGCCGGAAAGCCAGCGTTTTGAAGTGAGACAGATTGTATGAGTACGGAAACACAGAAGCAGGCAGAGCATTCCACTGTTTGGCTGTGTGAGGAAAGAAGGGTGTACTATAACGGGTTATTCTAGTGTGACCGACATCCACAGAGAAACGGTGGGCACCGCCTTGCCGGCGGTACAGAGGATTCCAAATCCACCAAACATTGCCCATTAAAGTACCTGTAAAAGAGAGAGAGTGAAGCAACATTGCGGCGAAGAGAAAGGGAAGAGATATTATTCACTAGAGGAGGAGAGTTAATAAGACGAAATCCCTTCGATTCCACCCTATCTAACAGTTGGACAGAAGAAGAATCATCCCAGATATGGGAGCAGTACTCCAAGTTAGGACGAATGAATCCCTTGTAAACTTGAAGCAACTGCTCAGGAGTGAAGTAGCGACGGCATCTGTACAGCATTCCCAGCTTTCGGGAGGCAGCTTTGGCAGTGTTGTGGATGTGTGGCTTCCACGACATATTAGAGGAAATGGTGTGGCCTAGCATAGATTAGAATTTGGCAGAATTAATGCCTCCTGAAATGTGATTGTTGGGAGATCATCTAATTTGGAAAGGGTAATTGGCAAATGCTGAGTTTAATTACTATTGAATTGCACCAAGTTTCTACCTCCCCATTCGGAGATGCTGCACAGATCTGCATTGATAGATGTAATGGTATCAGCTCTAGAAACAGATCTAGTTTGAGAATTAGGGGGAAGGGGAATATGTGAAGAATAGTGAAGAGTAGAATTATTGGCGTAAGAATGGATAGATTTAATCATAGTGTGAAGTAAATCATTGATAAAAAGAAGAAAGAAGGTAGGTGAACGAACAGAACCCTGTGGGACACCACTATTGGTAAAGAAGAGTGAGAGATCGATCCCCCGACAACAACTGCCACGGATCGGTTCTCAAGGAAGGTAGAAATTAGAGAACAGAGTCGGGGAGAGAAACCATAAGAGGGAAGTTTAGAAAGCAAAGACTTTTGCCATACCCTGTCAAATGCTTTGGAGATGTCGAGGGCCACGACGAAAGTTTCCCCATAATCCCTAAGAGAGGATGACCAAAGATGGGTGCAGTAGGAGAGCAGATCACCAGTAGATCTCGCCTGGCGAAAGCCATACTGGTGATCCAACAAAAGAGAAAGGCGTTCAAGGTGACGGAGAAAATGAGAGTTCAAGATATTTAAAAAAATCTTAGAGAAGGATGAAGTTAGGACAACGGGGCGATGGTTAGAGGGATTGGAATGATCACCCTTCTTCGGGATGGGCTGAACCGAGGCATGCTTCTAAGAAGAAGGAAAACTTTGGGTTATGGGTCAAAGTCGCAAGAGGCAAGCAAGCACAGGGGCCAGAACTTCAGCACACTCCCTCAGAACACGAGGGGGTATTCCGTCTGGTCCATGCGCCTTACTCACATCCAACCTGGATAACACACTAGCACTGCTACGAGTGGAGATTACAGGAAAGTGCATAGGTTCAGTAGGAGGAGTAGGAGGGATATAGTTGGAATCGTCTAAGGTCGAGTTAGAGGAGAATAAGGTGCCAAAGAGAATTGGCTTCATGAGGGGAAGAGTTGGCTCTGGAGTTATCAGGTCGGAAGAGAGGAGGAAAAGAGGAAGCGCAGAAGTTATTACAGATGTTTTCGATTAAGGACCAAAAGGATTTATTAGAAGAATAGTTAGTCAGGTCAACGGTCTTTCTTTTTATAAAAGTCCGCTTGGCCCTACGAAGAATAGCCTTACAACGATTCCTAGAAGTAATGAAAGATGAGTGAGTAACAGGAGGAGATAGTTTCATAACTTGATACGCTCTATCTCTCTCCCTACATGCAAGAGAAAGGAACGATCAAACCATGATTGTAAAGCGAAAGTTTTGGTAGAAGATGGGATAAATGCACTCATACCGCCCTGTATAACCCCAGCAATGCTGTCAGCACATACCGAGGCGTCCCGAGTGGAAAAGCAACATTCATCTCAAGGAAAGTCGAAGAAGAATTCTCGCTAGGATTGCCAGTGTGCCCTCCGAAAGTGCCAGAGTTGATGTTTAGAGGGGGGTGGGGGAGGTTGTCATGCCCATTTTGATTTCATTGAAATAAGATTGTGATCAGAAGACCCTAAGGGGACAGAAATTGAGTATGGATAATGTGAGGGGTTAGAGGTAAAACAAAGATCAAGAATGTTAGTAAGTTGATCGTGTCGATCAGGAACGTGTGTTTAATTATTTGTTCCAGGTAATTAAGTAAGGAAAAAGAGATTGTCTCAACTCCACCTGGGTCATCCCGTGCAGAGCCAAGCCACTCTCTGTGATGTACAGTCAGCCAAAGATCGAGCGACTCCACCCTGAGTCTCTTACTGGCAATTTTACCTGGCAATACCTGGTAAAGGAAGGCTGTATGTAAAAGTGATTGTGATTGGTGGATCTATTTTCGGCTGTATCACTGTCAGGATAAATATTAAACAATCCGAAGGTAGAATTTTATAATAATAAACTATTCAGTTTTATTTTAGATCATGAGAAGTTTCCAAAGGTTCGTATATTTGGTTAAATAACGTAGAAATTATATTAATGAATTGGCAACTCAACTACAACGAGGAACGAGGACTGCCACAAGATTTTCAGATCAAATTTTCTTCATTATTTAAGCAAATATAAGAACATTTGGAAATTTCTCGTGATCTTAAATAACAATGAATAGTTTATTATTATAAAAATTCTACCTTCGGATTGTTTAATATTTATCCTGACAGTGATACAGCCGAAAATAGAACCACCAATCACAATCACCTTTACATACAGCCTTACAAGTATTGCCAGGTAAAATTGCCAGTAAGAGACTCGGGGTGGGGTCGCTGGATCTTTGGCTGACTGTACATTGAAATCCCTTAGGTAGAGGATCTCGGTGTTGGGGTGTGTGGATAGCATCAACTCATGGCAAGAAGTGAGATAGTCAAAGAGTTCCAAATAGTTGGTAGAGTTGGGAGAACAGTACAGGAAACAAAGACAAATAGTCATAGTTGGTAGAAATATTTTGAGCCAGATGACATCATAAAGAGAAGATTCAGGATCCGTTAGTCGAGCTGAAGGCGCATACACCTCCCTTAGAACGGAAAGAGGTATAAAGGTTGTAGTTGGAGACTTGAAAAGGTTTGGATGAAGCCGCTTTGGTCAGTTGAAGTTTAGATAGCAGTAAGAGGTCGGGGGAAGAGGTTAATAGATGGTGCTCCACAGAAGGAAAATTGGATCTCAGGCCGTGAATGTTGGAAAAATGAAGTGTGAAAAAAGCCGATCCTCCAGCAACCGCGGTGACGTCAGTTGAGACCCCAGGAGTTTGCTGATGATCAGGTCGGCCCTGGGGTCCATAACCTTCCCGACCAGGCCACCCATAAACCCCATAACATGACCCTATAGCCAATACTAGTTGCTCCTCACACTGCCTGTATGGTCAGACTCCTCCACATCACACACACACACACCTGGACCTGGCTGGGGTGAACCTTATGTTGACGGCGACTGTGTGGCAGTCTTGTATGGATGTGTTTGTTGTGTAAATTTCGTGGGTTATGGATTATTATTATTATTATTATTATTATTATTATTATTGTCCACTTGCAAACGGGGTCTGTGTGTGTGTGTGTGTGTGTGTGTGTGTGGACGAGGGATATTCACTCTTATTCAGTATTAATTTCAAGTTTGTGTTCACTTTGTATCATGCAAAGTTAAGCTGCAAATCTTAATTACTATTGTTGTTGCTGCTGACTGGTTTAAGAGTGTTTTATTTTAGGAGTATCTGAGCCTGGATATTTATAGTGAAATTGTGGGTGTGGTTACGTTGACTTAAATTGGATTGGGTTAGGTTAGGTTAGGTTAGATTAGGTTAGGTTAGGGGAGGCTAGATTAGACTGAGTTAGGTAAGGTTATGTAAGGTATCTGTTAGGTTTAGTAAGGGATAGGTTAGGTTAAGTTAGGTTAGGTTAGGGAAAGGTTCGGTTAGATTAGTTTTGGTTAGGTTATAGATATGTTAGATTAGATTAAGTTAGGTTGGGTTAGGTCAGATTAGAATTGATTGAGTTAAGTTTGGTTAAGCTAGATTACGTTAAGGAGAGGTTAGGTTAGGTCAGATTAGACAAGATTGTGTTAAGTTAGGTTAAGCTAGGTTACGTTAAGGAGAGGTTAGGTTAGGTCGGATTAGACAAGATTGAGTTAAGTTAGGTTAAGCTAGGTTACGTTAAGGAGAGGTTAGAGATGGTTAGCTTTGAAATAAACCACACTTCAAACCAGAATAAACCAGAAAAACTCGTGATAAACCCTCCAAACTTTCTTTATTTTCACCCAACACTCAAAATTAATCACAATATCTTCCATCTAATATTTTTCTCCAATTTTTTAATTTTTTTTTAATTTTGATAAACTTGTCAGAAACTGCGTCACTTTACTCGGGTGTATGAGTGTATGTGCATATACAGGTAGATTGACTGGGTGTGCTGTGCTCTCTCTCTCTCTCTCTCTCTCTCTCTCTCTCTCTCTCTCTCTCTCTCTCTCTCTCTCTCTCTCTCTCTCTCCTGTGGCTATAGTGAGCAGATGCTAATTCCCGACGTGCTTTTGTGGTGTGTGTGTGTGTGTGTGTGTGTGTGTGTGTGTGTGTGTGTGGTAGTGACTGGACTGGGGTTAAGGAGATGGTGATAAAGAGAGGTGATAAGGATGACGGAAGAGAGTGAGAGGGAAAGGGTGAATGATTGTAAGATATGAGGAAGATGGTGAGGAGGGATGGGAGGAGGGGTATAGTGAGGGAAGGGAAAGGGGGAGATGATGAGAAGGAAGAAAAGGGAGTGAGAGAGAGTGAGAGAAGAAAGTAGGAGGAAGAGGAGAAAAAGAGGGTGAGGGAGGGGAGAAGAAGAAGGGGGAGGAGAGATGGAAAAGGGAGAAGGGGAGGAACAGAGGAATTGAGAGAGAGAGAGAGAGAGAGTGCTAATATCTCCGTATTTCACCTGTATCCTATTTAGCACGTCTGTCTACCTGTCTTATTTGTCCCGTCATTTATTCACCTGTCTGTTTAATTTATATTCGACTCTCTACCTATTCACCTGTTTGTCTGTCTATCACTTCTGGTCCACCGGCCTGTCACTCTGTCTTCTGTCTCACTCTGTCTTCATTACCCTTACCAGAGTACACATCAAAATAGCCATATGTCTGTGTCTGTCTCTCTGTTTGTCTGTCTGTCTGCCTGTCTGTCTGTCTGTCTGTCTGTGTATATCAAGCCTTCAATATACGTAAGAACAGACAACACACAACACCTTTGCCGATCCATCTCGATAATCCAATATCACTCCGTCACTCACCCGCCTAACCTCACCCTCCGTCACTCACTCTCTCTCTCCTACCTCACCCTCCGTCACTCACTCTCTCTCTCCTACCTCACCCTCCGTCACTCACCCGCCTAACGTCACCCTCCGTCACTTACTCTCTCTCTCCTACCTCACCCTCCGTCACTCTCTCTCCTACCTCACCCTCCGTCACTCACTCTCTCTCTCCTACCTCACCCTCCGTCACTCACTCTCTCTCTCCTACCTCACCCTCCGTCACTCACTCTCTCTCCTACCTCACCCTCCGTCACTCACTCTCTCTCTCCTACCTCACCCTCCGTCACTCACTCTCTCTCTCCTACCTCACCCTCCGTCACTCACTCTCTCTCTCCTACCTCACCCTCCGTCACTCACTCTCTCTCCTACCTCACCCTCCGTCACTCACTCTCTCTCCTACCTCACCCTCCGTCACTCACTCTCTCTCTCCTACCTCACCCTCCGTCACTCACTCTCTCTCTCCTACCTCACCCTCCGTCACTCACTCTCTCTCCTACCTCACCCTCCGTCACTCACTCTCTCTCCTACCTCACCCTCCGTCACTCACTCTCTCTCTCCTACCTCACCCTCCGTCACTCACTCTCTCCTACCTCACCCTCCGTCACTCACTCTCTCTCCTACCTCACCCTCCGTCACTCACTCTCTCTCCTACCTCACCCTCCGTCACTCACTCTCTCTCTCCTACCTCACCCTCCGTCACTCACTCTCTCTCCTACCTCACCCTCCGTCACTCACTCTCTCTCCTACCTCACCCTCCGTCACTCACTCTCTCTCTCTCCTACCTCACCTTCCGTCACTCACTCTCTCTCCTACCTCACCCTCCGTCACTCACTCTCTCTCTCCTACCTCACCCTCCGTCACTCACCCGCCTAACCTCACCCTCCGTCACTCACTCTCTCTCTCCTACCTCACCCTCCGTCACTCACTCTCTCTCTCCTACCTCACCCTCCGTCACTCACTCTCTCTCCTACCTCACCCTCCGTCACTCACTCTCTCTCCTACCTCACCTTCCGTCACTCACCATTTCCCAGGTCACCATGTCATCCCTCACCCTCCCCACGTCACCACTCCATCACTCACCATTCCCCAGGGTCACCACTCCATCACTCACCATTCCCCAGGGTCACCACTCCATCACTCACCATTCCCCAGGGTCACCACTCCGTCACTCACCGCTCCCCAGGTAACTTCGGTGTGATCTACATTGAACATGCAAATGAGGAAGGTAGTCAAGGAATCGTGTTTCCCCAGACAAGAGACCAGAGAATATACGCTGTAGGGTCGCCTCTCTCTCGCTCTGTCATACGAAACGATGGTATCAAATCTGTCTCCACTTCCTGTGAGAATTAGTTATGCACGGATAATTTTATAGTCTTCATTTATTTATATATTTTTTTTATTCTGAGAGTTAAAGGCTGTCAGTATGGTAATGTTGGTACGTGTTGCTGTTGTTGTTTGTTATTGTGCTTATTATTATTATTATTATTATTATTATTATTATTATTATTATTATTATTATTATTATTATTATTATTATTATTTTTATTATTATTATTATTATTGGTAGGATTAGTGTACTGGGGAGGCAATATTTTGGTAATATATCGCTTATAAGGGCTGTAAAGGGGAAAGGGTGTTGAGGAGTGCTCTCAGAGTGAGACTAAAGGGTAAGGGAGGGGTGGGAGGGGTGACGAGGGTTCTTGTCCAGGTGTCCATAGCAACTATGACGAGGTCACTGCATTTACTCAACCACGTGTGTACAGCAAGCGTCTGGCCTCTGATTTTTCCCTTCCAAGAACACACTGATAATATAAGACGTGTGTGTGGGGGGGGGGGGGGGTGCGTGCGTGCGTGCGTGCGTGCGTGCGTGCGTGCGTGCGTGTGGGCGGGGGGGGGTTGATAAAAACGACCTGGAAATCGAAGTACTTGTCAATAGCAAACGTGCTACTCTTACTGACTAGCAGAACAACCCTTAAGCCTCGAACCAAAGCTGATACCTTCCACGAAAAGAAAGCAGCGGTCCAGCGCGAACTTCGAAAACTAATGAACGAATGCTGAAAAATTATAGCGTGTGAAATATAAAAAAGTGCGGATCAACACAATATGTGTGAATCTTTCAATTCCGCAAAAAAATATATGGCTCAACTACTCATGGCGTGGCCCCCCTCCGTTCATCCGAAGGTAACGTCTTTATTAAAGACGAAGAAGGCATCCGTCAGCGCAGGAAAGAGCACTACCATTCGTTGCTCAACCGAAACACCGATGTGGATGCAGCAGGTCCTTCAGCACCCAGAGCTGACCCACCTCAGCTATCCTCGATTCTTGGATGAGGTAGCTACTGCCATTAAGCAGATGAAGTGTATAGGGCAGGACGACCTCTGCTTTCCAGCCGTCTCCACTCTCTCCTGGAGAATATATGGGAAGAGGAGGAAATCTCCCAATATCTTAAAGACGCCTCCATCGTCAGTATTTATAAGAACAAGGGAGACCGGTCAGACTACAGGAATTACCGCGGGGTCTCACTGCTGTCCAGAGCTAACAAGATTATCGCCCGAGTCCTCCTATATAAACTTCTTCCTGAGGCGGAAAGCTTCCTCCCAGAATCTCAATGCGCCTTTGTACCATCATGTGCCACTGCTGACAGGAAAAGTGCAGAGAACAACATTGTGATATGCCCATGGCTTTCACTGACCTTACTAAGGCCCTCGGCGCTGTCATCATGGGAAGCCCTCTGGCAGATCCTCAGTCATTTTGGCTTCTCACCAAAATTCATTGCCATTGTGAGGCAACTCCACGATGGCATGAACGGTAGTGTCGTTCCAGTGCCAATTCAGCTGGCGGGGTGGACATCCAATACCTGATGAAGGGACTCTTCAACATAGACGACTCCAGACAGGAACAAAGGTGTCGGCAGCTTCCATTACTGAACCTCAGTATGCTGACGACCTCACCCTCGTTTCTCACACTGAAAGTGACCCACAGGAGATCCTAAACACCTATGCAGATGCATATGCATACTTCGTCCTTGAGGTGAATGCACTTAAGACTCAGATTCTCTTTCAGCCTGCCCCTAGTTTAACCACACCTCCACCATCCATCCAACTTCACGAAACTACTCTCTTTATGTTACCCACTTTCAGTACCTTGGCTCCCACCTGTCCACCATCTCGGACATCGATGAAGACATTGAACATCGGATCAGATACGCATCCCAAGCCTTTGGCAGATTCTGCACCCATGGTTTTAACTATAGGGAGCTGAAATTATTTACACAGTTGCACGTGAATCAAGTAGTGGTCCTCCCCACCCTGTTGTATGGCAGCGAGACATGGGTCACATACAGGAGGCACTTCAAGGCACTTGAAAACTTTCACCAATCTAGTCTACGTTCTATCCTCCGAGTTCACTGGGAAGACAAGAGAACAAATGCCTGTATTCTCGCTGACACCAACTGTAGGAACATCGAGGCTACCATTATCCATAAACAACTACGTTGGATTGGCCCTGTTACCCGCATGGACGACCGTAGATTGCCGAAGTAGCTACTTTACAGTCTCCTAACGAATAGTAAACGTAATGTTGATGGACAACAAAAAAGTACTGTATTAGGATAGTCTTAAGACAAACCTAAAAAAGTGCCAAATCCACCACCTTGCATGCATACCGAAGCAGACAAACCTCTGCGCCGGAAAGATGCTGCTGGCGCTCCTCCCACACTAGATGTAGCCCTCCACACGTGCAACATCTGTGGACTGCCCTGCCGGGCCCATATCGGCCTCTCGAGTCACATCAGAGCTCACCAACGAAGTTGACATCCTTAATAACTCATATCATTGTATCATAGCTGGATGATCGTCATACTCGATTCCACGTGACAGCAAAGTAGTAGTAGTAGTAGTAGTAGTAGTAGTAATAGTAGTGTGTGTGTGTGTGTGTGTGTGTGTGTGAGAGAGAGAGAGAGAGAGAGAGAGAGAGAGAGAGAGAGAGAGAGAGAGAGAGTTTGACATCGTATATAGTTTTTTTAATGGAATCACAGACTGTTTGTACGTATGTGTGTTTTTGTATCCAAAGGTGTGTTTATGTGTGGTTGTTAATATGTTCTTTATTGTTTGTGTATTCATAAATGTGCTTATATGTATGTCTTTGTGTTTGTTGACGTTGTTAGTTGTTTGTATATGTTTTTGTTGTATACGTGAATCACAATAAATGACCTCGTTCTCTCCTCTCCGACAGATAATGAGATCGTGTTCCGTGACCCAGCTGGCGGACTCTCCATCTTTGACGCCGAGACCTTGACCTCTAGAGTCCTCGTCTCCAACATTACCTTCGTGAGTTACTTTATTTATTCTACTGTCCTTACTTCTTTACTCTACTGTGCTTACTTATTTCGTCTACTGTGCTTACTTCTTTACTCATCTGTGCTTACTTCTTTACTCATCTGTGCTTACTTCTTTACTCTACTGTGTTTACTTCTTTACTCTACTGTGTTTAATTCTTTACTCATCTGTCCTCACTTCTTTACTCATCTGTGCTTACTTCTTTACTCATCTGTGTTTACTTCTTTACTCTACTGTGTTTACTTCTTTACTCTACTGTGCTTACTTCTTTACTCATCTGTGCTTACTTCTTTACTCTACTGTGTTTACTTCTTTACTCATCTGTCCTTCTTTACTCTACTGTGTTTACTTCTTTACTCTACTGTGTTTACTTCTTTACTCATCTGTGCTTACTTCTTTACTCTACTGTGTTTACTTCTTTACTCTACTGTGTTTACTTCTTTACTCTACTGTGTTTACTTCTTTACTCATCTGTGCTTACTTCTTTACTCATCTGTGCTTACTTCTTTACTCTGCTGTCTTTACTTCTTTACTGTACTCTGCTTACTTCTTTACTCATCTGTGCTTACTTCTTTACTCTGCTGTCTTTACTTCTTTACTGTACTCTGCTTACTTCTTTACTCATCTGTGTTTACTTCTTTACTCATCTGTGTTCAATTCTTTACTCTGCTGTCCTTACTTCTTTACTGTACTCTGCTTACTTCTTTACTCTTTTATTATAGTGAGTTTTGTCAGATCAAACCAAGCCAGTATAAAAACATACTGTACATACCAGTACCAATGAGGTTATCCTTTGTAAAATGGGAAGATGTATTATACTGTACATGATATTACTGTCTACCTGTGTCATCAGTTCTCTGGTATGGAAACTTTGGTCTTGGCGGGAGGTGTATTGATTGTTTATCAGACCACAGCTTACTTTACTTTACTGTGCTTACTTTTTTTACTGTTCTTACTTGTCTATATTACAGTGCTTACTTCCCTACTCAGTAACTTTACTCTCTTCCTCCAGCAAAAATCGACCCCTTGAGTGGAGAACTGTCTCAAACAATTAAAAACGGGGGGTCGGTGGCCAGAGGTGTGTGTGTGTGTGTGTTAAAGAGTTACACTGTCGCCTTTATTTTAATATTTCTTTGCTTCGTTATTCAGCCACATTTTCTCTCCCTCCCTCCCTTCCCCATTCTCTCTCTCCCTCTCTCTTCGTCTCCCCTTAACCTCTCCCACTCCCTCCCTCTCCCACTTTATCTCCCCTTACCAACTCCCTCTTTCACTTCCCCTAAACTCTCCACTCTCCCTCTTTCACCTCGCCTTACCTCCCTCCCTCCCTCCCTCCCTCCCTCCCTCCCTCCCTCTTCCCCTCTCCTCTCCCACTTCCTCCCTTTCCCACTCTCCCTCATCTTACGTCTCCCAAATTCCTCTTCCACTTCACCTTTCCTCCCTCCTCTCCTTCCCCCTCCCCATCTCTTTTTCCTGCCCTCATCACCACTAACTCCTTCCTCTCGTCTCCCCCACAGCGACAACTCAACGTGGCCCACTTCAGTGTCTCCCCCGACCTACGCTATGTCCTGCTGGCCGAACACGTGGAGAAGGTAAGTCACTCCCTCTGTAATCTCCCTTTATACCCGGTTTTCGAAAAGCAACACCCCATAAATGTTTATGGTTATGTACTGAAATCTGGACTTTCTATTACGGGGATTCTGGGATTTGGGTCTTTTACAAATTTGTCTTCCAGTTTATAACTTAATTGTCTCTGTGATTCACCAGCAATGAGTTTAAGTGGTAAAATATCCGTGAATATTTTTTTTCGTTCTGTCTCGCTGTTTGTCGTTCTAATTTGCCAACATAGACTCAGTGTTGTGTTCATCCTCGTCTTGTTCTGGGTGAAGGAAGATTTTTGGAACATGTGGGTAATTTTCAGAAGACTCAGTCAGCCTCTTGGTGTGTCTGATGAAGAGTGACGTGTGTTGTGTTAGTCTACCAACGGGGTTAACCTTTTTGCTTCTGATGTACATCGATGTCTTGGGGAATAATTGAACAGTGATTGCTTAAACGCGTCACTAAGTTCACATTTAAACTCTGGGTATTTCATAAGACTCTTAGGATTACTTTTACAATGGATAATGGTGAGGTCCTCAGGATATACCTCAACATGACTTGCTAACATAACCAAGGAGACAGAGACCAAACTAATCCCTGGTAATTAGTCTTTCAAGTTTGTCACTCCTCGGCTCTGATATGCCACCCTAAAACACACTCTTCTCACAGGAGACTTAATAGTTCTATTTCATCTATAAATAAACCTGGACCTTTTAAGTCTTAGACAGTATGTATTTCACTATAAGCTGATGACGTCAAACTTAAGGTCATAATTATTCATCTGTTTATTTACTTAATACATTTAATTTCCTTGTATTTTCGTTAAAGGTGGATCAAAGATTATAGAAACCTCCTGATAGCAGTAGTAGTGTATAAACAGCCAGCAACAGTATAACACTATAACAATGTCAATTCTTAACACCCACACTGATTCACAACATCGTTCACTATGTATACAAGTTATTAACACAAGTTGAGTCTCACCAGTTTTAAGGAAATACGCTATGATACACAAGCCAACCACTGTTATTCCTCAGGCGTTAGTTGAAGTGACACCTATGTAGCTCACTAATTAGCCTGTTATAGTGTCCGGCTCTCTCTCTCTCTCTCTCTCTCTCTCTCTCTCTCTCTCTCTCTCTCTCTCTCTCTCTCTCTCTCTCTCTCTCTCTCTCGTGGCTACTACTGTGTGCCATATGTCCTTATACCAACTTAATGTGTCTTGTCATCCATATAACTCCCCAGAAAAGTAATGACTCCTTTCTTCGTAGCGTCTACTTATTGTTTTTGTGTTTTGTTTCCTCTTAATGCTTCCCAGAATATCTATATCTTTATTTATCTCTACGGTACTCTGGGACACCTGATTCTCAACCTCTATAATGTTGGAGGTAGAGCCAGACCTCCATAACCTCTCTCTCTAGACACCCTATACCCAGAGTAGATAGAGTCAGACCTCCATGACCTCTCTCTCAGGGCACCCTATACCCAGAGTAGATAGAGTCAGACCTCCATAACCTCTCTCTCTAGACACCCTATACCCAGAGTAGATAGAGTCAGACCTCCATGACCTCTCTCTCAGGGCACCCTACGAGGAAGAGGTATTGTTGACTTCTTCATTATTCATAAGATCTAACACATAAGCTATTTAAACCTTCCTTCGTTTGTAATGACGAGGAGGAGTTCAATAAGACGTTTGTCGTGTAAGTTGTTGTTGATGGATACATATTGAATTTTTTTTTTTTAGCCAAGATTTCTGTGCTTAATGAGACTTTGTGTGAACGACTAAATGTTGACAAAATGGAACATAAAGAAATGTGTGAGAATTTAAATGGACATGTCTAATATTATCACTTCTCTCACTCCTTTTCATTCATTTACTTATTATGCCTTCCTTCCTTCCTTCCCTCCTTCCTTCCTTTCTTCCTTCCTTCTGTTCTTCCTTCCTTCTGTCGTTCCTTCGTTCCTTCCTTCCTTCTGTTCTTCCTTCCTTCTGTTGTTCCTTCCTTCTGTTGTTCCTTCCCTCCTTTTTTCTGTTCTTCCTTCCTTCCTTGTCTATGCCCTCCATTCTTCCCTCCCTTCCCTCCCCCACACTGTCCTCGCCCTCCTTTCTATCCATCCCTCACTCCCCTCTTTCCTCCTGTCATCACCCTCTCCTTGTCATTCCCTTTTTTATCTTTCTCTCTCTCTCTCCCCTCACCCTCAACTCTTTTTCCCTCCTTACTCTGTCCTTGCCCTCCTTTTCATCCCTTTCCCCTTACTCTCCCCTCCCTTCCCTCTCTGCCTTGTCCTTCCCCTCCTCTCCTCCAACCCTTCATCACTTTCCTGTACATAACTCTCTCCCCCTCCTTTCCTCCCCACCTTGCCCTTCCCCTCCCCCTCCTCAGGCTTGATTGGTAACGTCACAAGGGGAGGGGCGCTAGGTGCTAGGTGCTGAGGATGATGATCGTATTATGGCTCTCGAGGCTCCAACACCAACTGATGTTTACCACAATTTGTATATCTGGAAAATTTACATATACGGAAAATTTGTATATATGGAGCATGTTTATGTATCGTATGGATGAAGAATTTGTACTTTGGATAATTTGTATATTAGAGGAAGTATATGTGGAGGAGATTTGGTATATACGGAATATATGTTGAGGTATGATTTATACATATGGATAATTTATATTTACATGGAAGTGTATTTTTTATAAATGGAGGAGAATTAGTGAGTCACCGCCAGGGGGAGACACCGGTGTCGTCACCATGTAAACAATGGCCCAGCGCATGTGTAGTAGAGGAGGGAGGAAGACTTGATGAACGAGGGAGTTAGAATAATGAACGACGATGAACGAGAGAATTAACGAAATTAATGATGAACGAGATAGTAAAAAATTATCAATGATTCACATTTTCTTGATGTATTGGAGAAATATTCAGAATTTCCACGTAAATACTGATGTGATTCTTTCCTAATTTATGTTAAACAAACAACAATGGCAGATAATAAATAAAAGTGATAGACAAACAAATAAAAGAATCGATGTAACACAACAAACAATCAGATGAATACGATAATTATAATTTGTTTTATCATTACTGACTCGAGTTGCGGACCTTTAGAGCTTGTTGTAGCGCTGTGGAGAAGGACTTAACCCCCCCCCCCCCCTCTCCTTCACCCGCTGTGTGTGTGTGTGTGTGTGTGTGTAATAACAATTATATATAATGAGGATGATTAACGGCTCATTGAAAAAAAAACAGCTGCCAAAAGATGAAAATATATAAACGGCATAAGTAATACAAATAACACATAATGACATAAAAGTGCGGGCCATTTAACAAGGAATTTCAGCGTAGTTACAATACAACAGGGAAATTGGTCAAGAGTGAACACATAAATTATCTACGAGTTGTTGGTTATTTTTACAATGGTTGGTACGGGATGTTTTTGTAACAATCAGTAGGTGGTCGTATAGGCTGGATACGGATACAGTGTACAGTACTGAAGCTTCGTCCCAAACTGACAAATGAGGTCACGAAGATTATCAGAGAGGAATGAGAAGGTCACCCTCTTGGGGGTGTGGGCTATGTGGTTGATCCCAGGTGTTGTAACTGTGGCGGCCGGCATGATGCTAACTCACGGCAATGCCCCAATCGCCCGTCTGTGCCAGGGGAAAAGCCTCCCTGAAGGCCGCGTCTACCACAACGCTCCCCCCCCCCCCCCCAGTCTACTGGGCCGCCTCCCTCTGCGTCCCGTCTGTCTCCAGCAACGCCTTCTTCAACAACACCTGCCCCTGCCTGGCCTCACATTGGCTGCAACACAGCAGTCCCTCTTCCAAGATTTTACCAACCGTATTGAAAAACTCTTCGCTACACTCTGTACCACCATCTCCGACCTACTCTTGCCCTCTGTTGCCACCCAGTCACTCCTCTCTAATGGTTTGACACAAGCTGGTAGTCCCTCTGTGAGCCCCTCTTGCTCACGGCCTACTCCACCGCCGGCAGCCTTTACTACTGGTGTAGCGCCTACCGGACCAGCCCTGGTGTGTCTTGCTTCCCCCGAGCGAAGCCCTGCCTCATCTTCACGACACGTGGTACCTCAACCTGTCCACCCACCGCAAGCCGCGCCCGCTCCTGTGTCTGTGCTGTCTCCACCAGGGCTACCATTTGGACCTGAGGGCACCACCCCCGGCTACCCGTACCCCACCGGCATGCCGACGCACATGCCATCACAATCACACAAAAAGGTATGTCCCTCAATATTGCCAATGGCTATGTGCCTCCCTCCACCCCTATTGTACCTGTCCCACCACACCATATCACCTCCACCCCCACTGTACTTCGTCACGCCTAGTACATTGGCAACCCTGAGCCTGGCGGCACTGCTTGTAAACTTTGTGGTCAACCCGACTCTCACACCCTCTCTCACTACATCCTCACTTGCCTTATGACCTCCTCCTATAGGTACCCAGCCGTTACCAACACCTCTTCCCTCCCTGACCAGATATCCCTCCTCCTAGTGACAGGCCTGGCACTTGACATTATTAGGGACCTGCCACGCTTTGCCATAAACAGATAAATTGTACCGGGAATTTTTCCCCCACACACTCATCATTCTGTCACTTTATTTAACTTGCTGACAAAACCCATGACCCTTCAGGCTTTTACGCCCTTAATGCATGGGTCATAAAGGCAAGCATGAACTATGCATGCTTCCCAGGTGGGCGCTGTAAATGCCTCTGCCCTTCACCTTGCACAGGATGTAAGGGGGTGCCCAATAAACTAGCCCTCTCGGGGGCAATCTAAAAAAAAATCTTAATCTCTTGGTAGGTGATATAAGATAGGGGAGAACAGTCTTGCACGCCTTCTTCTGCACTCTTTCTAGGAGTTATTGTTGTGTGGCATTTAAGGAAGAAGATCGGGCAGGGAGGCATAGATGAAATCAGGAAATATGAATGTTGTGTAAACATTTATGAGCTCAGCTGCGGGAACTGCGAAGGACTTGAGACGATGGAGGATGTGGAGACGATAGCTGGCAGATTTGACGGTTGTACTGACGTGTACTTTCCAGTTCAGTGTTATCTATAGTGACGCCGAGAGTGTGTTGGAGCCCAGTGTGATGGAGGAAGGTGGGACATGGTCAGAGAGGTTGATGTGCATAACCTTGGTCTTGGTATGGTTGATATTGACATGGTTGATGGTAGACCAACCTGGGAGACTGTTCATTATGTTCTGGTTGGCACTGTAGTCGGGAGCCTAATTGTTCAGTGATGCCAAAGGTGTCTGTGTGTGTGTGTGTTTGTGTTACCAGGGCGTAGTAGCAGTTCCCCAATAAATGTTTGCTTTGGTGAAGTATTAAAGTTGTTTACTGTACACAAACCTCTCTCTATCAGCTATTATCTCTGTTTACAAAAGTACTCAATAGCAGGTGCTAGGTCGGTATCATTATAAGGAGGGGGAAAGTCGATCACCTGAGCAACACAGGTAAGAGACGACCATAACCACGAGGCTCACATATACTACGTCCAGGTGTTGTGGCCCTCAGTCAGCCGAGACACAGCAGGTGACAATAACAAGTGGCGTTACCAGGGTAGTCTCTCCCCCACCAGGTGTGTGTGTGTGTGTGTTTAAAATGTATGATTATGCGTAGGGTATTCGTGTATGTGTGTATGAATGTATACTTGTTTGTTTATAGACGAGCATGAATGAGATAGAGAGAGAGAGAGAGAGATAGATAGATAGGAGGGGGGAGGGGGATCATGGGCGCCCAGAGGACCTCATAAAACAGAGTAATGAAGTATGTCGCCTCCCGGTATGGCTATGACCTGCCCGGTGCTGGTGGTGGACGACCGGCTTTATCCCCACCACCAGTACTACCACCACCACAGCAACAACCACCACGACAACAATCACCACCACCACCACAACAATTATCACCACAGCAACAATTACCATCTTCACCAGTACTATCACCACCACCACCACCACAACAACAACAATCATTACCACAGCAACAAAAATCACCACCACCACCACAGCAACAACAATCTCAACCAACACCACAACAGTATCAACAATCACCACCACCACAACAGTAACAACAATCATCACCACCACAACAATCACCAGCACCGCCACCACCACAACAGAACCATCAACACCGTTACAACCATTGCTACTACCATTATTGCAACCTATCAACACAGCTACTACCACGACTACTGCTAATAGCACCAACTTAGTCAATATACACCAACCACTAACCAACCATTACAGTCACTAGTACTACCACCACAAGAACCACAACCACTACAGTAACTACCACATAAGTGAGGTTGGGACCTGGGTCAATAAACGGTGACCCAATCTAAAATAACATAAACAAAACACGACACCTATTCCAAACTGGTTAGGACGTGTTTGAAACAGGTATCGCCAGCGTTTCAGATTTACCGCTCAAATCCATATTTTCAACAGCATGTGGGTGATGTAAGTTTATAAAAAAAAAGTTAAACATTTAATAAAAAAAAACTAATAAAAGTGTCGGTTGTTCTGTGATAAATGAGAAATTAATGTGTGTTGTATTGACACTTTTGTAGCCTGTACCTCGTGAACGGTTATACATGACTTGTAAAAAACTATAAATTGAGTTTTGGTAAGTGTGTTTGGTATGATGTGATATATATGTTATATATACTTTGTGCTATAGGAAGTTATTTATATGTGACCACGTGAAGATTAGACAACCAGGCTTATTTCGTCAAATGATTAAATACGCTAACCTAACCTAACCAAACGTAACCTAACCTAACCTAACCAAACGTAACCTAACCTAAGCTAACCTAACCTAAGCTAACCTAACCTAACCTCACAAAACATAACAGAACATAAGATAACATAACATAGCATAACTAACCCTCCCCCTCCAGGTAGTGTTCGAGTGTTTAAACATTAGGTGAAATAAACTACTAGGGAGGGGATGCTTATTCTTCACCTGATCCTCCCATAGTTATCGGACCATGATAGCGGTTAATTGGCATTTATTTAGCAGAGAATTGAGTTTAATATTGACGATGAATTGTGTGGTTAAGTTAGGTTGGCTTCTTCGTGTGTATGATTAATGGTGGATGACCTGGATTGATGACTTGAATTGATGACTAGTGACCTACTCCGACCCTTTTTTTCACGGCATTATTCACGATTTTTTTTGACAGATTTACATTCGTATATTAATCAATCACGACGCCACTTTTTATCCAGAATTTTAGGTTTGGTTTGGTTTGGTTCGGTTCGGTTCGGTTCGGTTCGGTTCGGTTTGGTTTGAAAATATCAGAAACCGAATCTTCAGGTGATCCAGAATTTATACAATTTATTAATTTTCCAGGAATTACGAAAGTTACGGAAAATCACCCAATTGTCTTTCTTTTTCTTTTTTCCCGACTTCCTTTTTTCTTTCTTGTCTATAATTTTTTTTCTTGTATTTTTATTTTATTTTGTTTATTTTTTATTGTTTCTTTATTTTTTTTACTATTCATTTATTTATTGTTTTTTATTGTCTTTTTATTTTTATTTTTTTATTATTAATTTGTTATGTTTTTGTTTCTTCCTTATTTTCCATCACACGTCATCGCCGTTACTGTGAGCTGAGCCGCCACTTGACCGACTACCTCAGTACAGTAGATGTTGGGAGGGACACAGAGGGTTACGACATAGGCTGAACCAAGGGACGTATTTCCTATGTCTCTCTCTCTCTCTCTCTCTCTCTCTCTCTCTCTCTCTCTCTCTCTCTCTCACTCTCTCTATTTTGGTGTCTCATTCTCATTCTCTCTCGCTCTTATTCTTTCATTCTTTCTCTTACTCTCTCTCTCTCTCTCTCTCATGATGTTTGATAGGTTTTCATTCCTTCAGTCTCTGTCGATATTTAAGAGATCTGTCAAAAATTACACAAAACACTCGGACACACACTCAAGAGCCCCTCACCTAATACTTCCTGTCTTCCTCACCCAGGACACGTTTCCTCCAAGCTAATGACCTTAAAGAACTTGGGCATCACCTGAAGAATCCCCACCCCAGCTTATTTTACCTAAAGAGGGACGAGGCTAGGTTGTGTTTTTCTATGGGTGAATAACCCATCCGGGCACATGTCATCGTCTCAAACGGGGCCTGGGGGCGAAAATAAAACTAAATAAAGATTATAAGAGAAAAAGCCAATATTAATCTACACCACCAAAATGCCGGAAAACCATCTTTTTGAAGTGAGACAAATTGTATGAGTATGGAAACACAGAAGAAGGCAGAACATTCCACAGTTTAGCTGTGTGAGGAAAGAAGGATGTACTATAATGGGTTATTCTAGTGTAACCGACATCCACACAGACGCGGTGGGCACCGCGGGCAAGACGTGTGTTACGAGCCCACGGCCTTGCCGGCGGTACATAGGATGCCAAATCCACCGAACATTGCCCGTTAAAGTACCTGGAAAAGAGAGAGAGTGAAGCAACATTGTGGCGAAAAGAAAATTAAGAGAGATTATTGACTAAAGGAGGAGAGTTAATAAGACGAAATGCCTTTGATTCCACCCTATCTAACAGTTGGACAGAAGAAGAGCCACCCCAGATATGAGAGCAGTACTCCAAGTTAGGATGACTGAATCCCTTAAAAAATTGAAGCAACTGTTCAGGAGTGAAGTAGCTACGGCATCTGTACAACATTCCCAGCTTTCGGGAGGCAGCTTTCGCAGTGTTGTGGATGTGTGGCTTCCATGACAGATTAGACTATGGGGGGAATTCTTCAGGTGATCCGAACTTGTTACTACTGAGGCAGAACTTGAAGGGGATTATAACCACTTGATTATAATGTATGACTGCGAGTAATAATTGTACAGACTAATAGATAAAAAGGCACTGACAGACAGACAGACAGACACGCAGAAATACGAGTACACAGACCGACAGACACCGATACACACAAACCGAAGGGGGGGGGGGGGGTAAATCGTGCTCACTACCAATAGGTAATGAAAACAAGTGAACAGTTTTTTCAGCGTTATGGTGACGGTAATGGTGATGGTTGTTGTGTTGACGCCATTAACAAGAGAGGCTGACACTTTGTAGATAATGTGGTTAATATTTCAGGATTGTGGTGTTGATGGCTGTGGTAGTGTTGAGTGTGGTGTTGATGGCTGTGGTAGTGTTGAGTGTGGTGTTGATGGCTGTGGTAGTGTTGAGTGTGGTGTTGATGGCTGTGGTAGTGTTGAGTGTGGTGTTGATGGCTGTGGTAGTGTTGAGTGTGGTGTTGACAATATGTTATAAATGTGGTGATGGTGAACCAGGCCTATGTCTGTAGGCTGGAACGTTTATATTATATTGGGTTTTAGTAGCGAAACCCAATTGTCAGTTTCTCCTTGTATTGAGGAACTGTTGTTTGTACAATTCCCGAGTGTATATCAACCGTAACTTTCACTATTTATGAGTGTGAAGAGAAGGACGGGGGCTATGTAAATAGACCGTTTAATCACGTCCTTCTGATATAAGAGTTTGAGTGGGACTGACCTCTTGGGTGCCGGCTTTTCCATGCTGACCCAAGCAGTCACTGTGCCCACCCCAAGGAAGCTACCAATCACGTGAACAACATGACAACTCATAGCCAGTGGAAAGTTACAGGGGATGAATCAGTATATAAATCAAATGTAATTAACCCATTCATATAACCTTTCTGTTGATGAGACAGGGGCTGTTACAATGGTGATTTTATTTTTCTTCTTTTTTTTTTTACAACTAAATGAAAGTGTGCAGTGGCCGAGTGGCTATAGAACTCGCCTCCTGCACAAAGAGTCGTTGGTTTGCGCCTGGGTAGCTGGGTACCTAACTTTACAATGAGGGAAGCGAAGGTTGTCGAGTGCACTGCTGGTCACATTACTCTCTACGTTACCCAAGCATTTTGTCTTTATATCGAGTGTTAAACCCAAACGACCCGTCAGGTATAAGGAACCGACTTTCACTTGAATTAATGAGTGGCAATCGACCTAGTGTTAACCCGTGAGAACTACTGATGGTCTAAAACAACAACGAACACAACCACTATATCCAAGGTGATCCAAATAAGATTGTAGACCATTTTAAAGACCTAGAACTATGGGGTACAGGATACAACAGGTAATAGGTTAAATTTATGAGAGTATATCAGGTGAAGACGAAAGGTGTAATTAGTGGAGATCATTTATTATTTTGTGTCTATAGTTAAAAGAAAAGGATTTAAACACTTGTCAGAAGCAACAGTAAGACACACCTGTACCGACACACCTGTACCGACACACTTGTACCGGCACACCTGTATTGACACACTTGTACCGACCCACTTGTACCAACACACCTGTACCGACACACCTGTACCGACACACCTGTACGACATACCTGTACGACACACATACGACACACCTGTACGACACACCTATACCGACACACCTGTACGACACACCTGTACGACACACATACGACACACCTGTACCGACATACCTGTACCAACACACCTGTACTGACCCACTTGTACCAACACACCTGTACCAACACACCTGTACCGACACACCTGTACCGACATACCTGTACCGACATACCTGTACCAACACACCTGTACTGACACACTTGTACCGACCCACTTGTACCAACACACCTGTACCGACACACCTGTACCGACACACCTATACGACACACCTGTACGACGCACATACGACACACCTGTACCGACATACCTGTACCAACACACCTGTACCGACACACCTGTACCGACACACCTATACGACACACCTGTACCGACACACCTATGCGACACACCTGTACGACACATACGACACACCTGTACCGACACACCTGTACCGACACACCTGTACGACACACCTATACCGACAGACCTGTACGACACACCTGTACGACACACCTGTACCGACACACCTGTACCGACACACCTGTACCGACACACCTGTACGACACACCTGTACGACACACCTGTACCGACACACCTGTACGACACACCTGTACCGACACACCTACTCGCACTATTCTAATATTTTCCCCATGTCTACACTCATTTGTAAACACTTTTTAAGGAATTACTGTCACCTACACAACCCGGCAGCTTATTCCGTTCATCAACAAGTCTTTAGGTGAAAGAGAAACACCCAATTCTTACTATTATGTAGCTATTGTGGCCGGGGTGTGAAGGTCGTTTTGTGAGATACTGTTTAATAGTTTACCTCCCCGTTCTCCCTTCCCCTGATGACTTCATTGGTGGACCCAGCAGCGGCGTAGATCATAGTATTACGAATTACACGACAAGTGTTTAAACTACACGACAGATGCTTAAACTACACGACAGGTGCTTCAACTACACAAGTGTTTAAACTACACGACAGGTGTTTAAACTACAAGACAGGTGCTTCAACTACACGACAGGTGCTTAAACTACACGACGGGTGTTTAAATTTCACGACAGGTGCTTAAACTACACTACGGGTGTTTAAACTACACGACAGGTGTTTCAACTACACGACAAGTATTTAAACTACACGACAGGTGCTTAAACTACACGACAGGTGTTTAAACTACAAGACAGGTGTTTAAACTACAAGACAGGTGCTTAAACTACACGACAGGTGATTAAACTACTCGACAGGTGTTAAACAGCACGACTGGTGTTTAAACTACACGAAAGGTGCTTAAAGATACACGACAGATGGCCTAACAGTACACGACAGGTGTTTAAAATATACTACAGCTGCTTAAAACTATATTACAGGTGTGTATTAGTTGACTCTCTCTCTCTCTCTCTCTCTCTCGGAGAGAGACACGCCATTAAACCACATACACACCCTTAAACCATAGACATACTATTAAACCACAGACAAACCTTTGAATCACATACACCTTTAAACCACAAACACACGCCATTAAACCACAGACTTACGCCATTAAACCACACACACACACACACACACACACACACACACACACACACACACCTTCTCACTCTCCCTTTCAAGGCGTATAACTATTCTACGTGTTTAACCTGTCATACATCTACCAGTCTACCAGCACCACTAACATACATCTACCAGTCTACCAGCACCACTAACATACATCTACCAGTACCACTAACATACATCTACCAGTCTACCAGTACCACTAACATACATCTACCAGTCTACCAGTACCACTAACATACATCTACCAGTCTACCAGTACCACAAACATACTGTACATCTACCAGTCTACCAGTACCACTAACATACATCTACCAGTCTACCAGTACCACTAACATACATCTACCAGTCTACCAGTACCACAAACATACTGTACATCTACCAGTCTACCAGTACCACTAACATACATCTACCAGTCTACCAGTACCACTAACATACATCTACCAGTCTACCAGTACCACTAACATGCACCTACCAGTCTACCAGTACCACTAACATGCACCTACCAGTCTACCAGTACCACTAACATGCACCTACCAGTCTACCAGTACCACTAACATGCACCTACCAGTCTACCAGTACCACTAACATGCACCTACCAGTCTACCAGCACCACTAACATACATCTACCAGTCTACCAGTACCACTAATATACATCTACCAGTCTACCAGTACCACTAACATACATCTACCAGTCTACCAGTACCACTAACATACATCTACCAGTCTACCAGCACCACTAACATGCACCTACCAGTCTACCAGCACCACTAACATACATTTACCAGTCTACCAGCACCACTAACATGCACCTACCAGTCTACCAGTACCACTAACATGCACCTACCAGTCTACCAGTACCACTAATATACATCTACCAGTCTACCAGTACCACTAACATGCACCTACCAGTCTACCAGTCCTAACTAGGAGATATTTACCATATCTTTTTATCCTACTAGAAGACATTTATTTCCATCTACTGGTCGTATCACATCACAACCAGGCATGAGGAAACCCCCCCCCCCCCCTCCTCCACAGCCCCCAGCCAAAAATTCTTTACATAATTTAACTTTTTTTCCAAACCTTTTCTCTCTATTTTGTTCTGAAAGTTTGTGAGCTGGAGACGTGATCAAGTCCTCCTGGCATGAATGATTTATCTTTATATTCTCGTGTGAATTCATAATTTCTCGCTGCAGTGGAAATACTGTTGAAAACCTGCAAGAACCTTAACCCGGTTCTTATTTGTGTTTCTACTTTATTGGGTTTTGTTATTCATTTTATTTCACATCGTTGTAGACTTAGTACATGGGTAGTCTGTAATCTTGTTCATTAGCGTACAGGTGGTGTTATTTTACATGGAAATCATATGGAAATGGGATATAGTTGTGGCCGAGTGAATACAGTGCTCGCATTCCGTCCTTAGGGCCCCTCGTTCGTTCCCAGGGCACGGATGTTTGCCACAAGGAAATTTCTGTACCTGGAAGTAGTTATATTTGTCGCGTACAGATATTTATTTATGTTTAGAGTTTTAAACTGTACTATAACTCTATAACTGTACTTAACTCTCCTCCCTCTTGACCATCACACCATGCTCATAACCTACACAGTTCTCTTGTTAAGTGAAATAACCTTTATCTTGACCTCTATTAACCTTCTATCTTGTATACAGACCAACATATTTTACCCCAGGAAGAAGTTAAGAGCTGTATTCCTCTCTACTCTTTGGCTTTATGTGCGCAGTTGCTTAAGAGGATGCACACAGTCTACGTTTGGTTTTGGTGTTTCCATAGTCATCTGTTGGTCTGTGTCCACTCATCCATTCGTGTATTTGTTCCTTCCAGCTACATTCTCTTTTCCTGTACAATCAGTTACTTCATTATCTTTTCTCCTTTAGCAAAATACTCTTCGCCATGTTGCTTCTCCTCACCACATAGTTTCTAGGCTGACATTTATATTAATCTTTACTGTAGCTTAGATTTGTGGCCAGCTGTCACGACTCGCAGTTTGAATGTTTACAGTGTATCATTATCCATGGTTCTTGTGTGTCTTTAATGGTCCAGAACCAACTATTACACATCCTTCATCTTGTTTTCAGGACGATTTTTCACCTCACTTCCTCTTACCTGTGAAAGAGTGAAGCTTACAGATGCATGAAATAATAAAGGAAAGGTGCAAAGTCCTCTGTCTTATCGATGTGGCAGCCGGTGTGAAAAATCAACTCTTTGTCGTCTGGATCTGTCGTGTGTCTAGGTATATGGTTGTTTGTCTGGGTGTCTTGTTTGTCTGGGTGTCTTGTTTGTCTGGCTGTCTGTCTGGGTGTCAGATGGTTCATAAACTATTCACTGTCCACAACATAACTCTTGTATCAGTCCAAACATTTCGACGGAACTCCACATCAATATGTATCGTCAGTTGAACGAAGTGTGAGTCTCTCTACCAGAGTAATATTTGACAGCAAGTGAAAAAAACAAACAAACATATACAACTTTCTTCCCATTTTTTTTTCACTTTTGTATTCGTTTTAACACAAATATACAATACTTGGTGGTGTTTTGTCTCCCTCTGGGCTGACTGCACCTTGATCGGAGATATCCAGGTATTTGATTTAGGATGATGAGGTCCTCAGCACGAGGCCTTCACCCATTTACCTGCCCTTTATGACACACGGGGCACGCAGGACCTGGGCCTTAGTGCTTCCTCCAACTCACCTGTAATGGGGAATCTAGGAGGTTAATTTATGTTGTGGGCAGGTAAGACAGGTGTAACGGCACGTTCATCTTGCTTCAGGATACTCATTTGTTTTGGCCACTGGGGAGATGATGGTGTGTCCGTGTCTACGTCCCCCTTTAGGTGTGTCCGTGGGTCTATGTTCCCCACCAGGTGTACCCGTGGGCATGTCTCCCACTAGGTGTCTCCGTGGTCCATTTCTCCCACCAGGTGTGTCCGTGGGCATGTCTCCCACCAGGTGTGTCCGTGATTCGCGTCCCCCCCCCCCCCTTCCCGGTCCGTGTCCGTCAGTTGGTCCAGGCTCTCAGACACCTGGGTAAACACAGAGAGTCTTGGGCGGCCATAAACCTTGATGAGGGTTGAACAATACCACAGTGATGGCTGGCGCGTGAGATGTCCTCCCCAGTAACTCCTCCCCAATAACTCCTCCCCAGCACCTCCTCCCCAGCAACTTCTCCCCAATAACTCCTTACCAGTAACTCCTCCCTAGTAATTCCTCCCCAGTAACTCCTCCCCATCACCTTCTCCCCAGCAACTCCTCCCCATCACCTCCTCCCCAGCAACTCCTCCCCAACACCACCCTGTCTTCATGACGACCACCTTGTCTTCAGTACGACCACCCTGTATTCATCACGACCGCCCTGTCTTCAGTACGACCACCCTGTCTTCAGTACGAATCACTCTGTCTTCATCACAACCACCTTGTCTCCAGTACGACCACCCTATCTCCAGTACGACGAACCCTCTCTTCATCAGGACCACCTTGTCTTCATCGCGACCACCCAGTCTTCAGAACGACCATCCAGTCTTCATCGCGACCACTCTGTCTTCAGTACGACCATCCTGGTTTCAGTACGACCACCCTGTCTTCAGTACCACCATCCTGCCTAAAGTACGAACAACCCTGTCTTCGTCACGACCACCCTGTCATCAGTACGACCACCCTGTCTTCATCACGATCACCCTGTCTTCATCACGACCCCCCTGTCTTCAGTTCCTTCATCCTGTCTTCATCACGACCACCCTGTCTTCATCACGACCATCCTATCTTCAGTACGACCACCCTGTCTTCATCACGATCACCCTGTCTTCATCACGACCCCCCTATCTTCAGTTCCTTCATCCTTTCTTCATCACGATCACCCTGTCTTCATCACGACCCCCCTATCTTCAGTTCCTTCCTCCTTTCTTCATCACGACCACCCTGTCTTCATCACGACCCCCCTATCTTCAGTTCCTTCATCCTTTCTTCATCACGACCACCCTGTCTTCAGTACGCTCATAACCTGTGTTTCAAAAGAGACAGCAAATCTCCACCAGTCACGCACAGTCAACCCCCACCCAGACCCTGACTACCATACTGCCAGTCAGTTTTAGTACGAGTCAGCCATACTACGAATCAGCCATACTATGAGTCAGCCATACTACGAATCAGCCATACTATGAGTCAGCCATACTACGAATCAGCCATACTATGAGCAGCCATACTACGAATCAGCCATACTATGAGTCAGCCATACTACGAATCAGCCATACTATGAGTCAGCCATACTACGAATCAACCATACTATGAGTCAGCCACACTACGAATCAGCCATACTATGAGTCAGCCATACTACGAATCAGCCATACTATGAGTCAGCCATACTACGAATCAGCCATACTATGAGTCAGCCACACTACGAATCAGCCATGCTATGAGTCAGCCATACTACGAATCAGCCATACTATGAGTCAGCCATACTACGAATCAGCCATGCTATGAGTCAGCCACACTACGAATCAGCCATACTATGAGTCAGCCATACTGCGAGTCATTTATAATGCCAGTCAGTTATAGTACCAGTCAATCACAGTGTAAATCAGCCATAGTGCCAGTCAACCACAGTACCAGTCAACCATAGTGCCAGTCAACCATAGTGCTAATCAACCACAGTGCCAGTCAACCACAGTGCCAGTCAATCACAGTGCCAGTCAACCATAGTGCCAGTCAACCACAGTGCCAGTCAACCACAGTGCCAATTAACCACAGTGCCAGTCAACCACAGTGCCAGTCAATCACAGTGCCAATGAACCATAGTGCCAGTCAACCACAGTGCCAATCAACCACAGTGCCAGTCAACCATAGTGCCAATCAACCACAGTGCCAGTCAACCACAGTGCCAGTCAATCACAGTGCCAGTCAACCATAGTGCCAGTCAACCACAGTGCCAGTCAACCACAGTGCCAACCAACCATAGTGCCAGTCAACCACAGTGCCAATCAACCACAGTGCCAGTCAACCATAGTGCCAATCAACCACAGTGCCAGTCAACCACAGTGCCAGTCAATCACAGTGTAAATCAGCCACAGTGCCAGTCAACCATAGTGCCAATCAACCACAGTGCCAGTCAACCACAGTGCCAGTCAACCATAGTGCCAGTCAACCATAGTGCCAATCAACCACAGTGCCAGTCAACCATAGTGCCAATCAACCACAGTGCCAGTCAACCACAGTGCAAGTCAACCATAGTGCCAGTCAGCTATAGTGCCAGTCAACCACAGTGCCAAACAAAAACAGTGCCAGTCAACCGTAGTGCCAGTCACCCATAGTGCCAGTCAGCTATAGTGCCAGTCAGACAGAGTGCCAGATAGCCATAGTGCCAGTCAGACATAGTGCCAGTCAACCACAGTGCCAGTCAGCCGTAGTGCCAAACAACCACAGTGCCAGTCAGCCGTAGTGTCAGTCAACCATAGTACCAGTCAGACATAGTGCCAGTCAACCATATTGCCAGTCAGCTATAGTGCCAGTCAGCCAAAGTGCCAGTTAGCCATAGTGCCAGTCAGACATAGTGCCAGTCAACCATAGTGCCAGTCAGCTATAGTGCCAGTCAGCCAAAGTGCCAGTTAGCCATAGTGCCACTCAACCATAGTCCCAGTCAGCTATAGTGTCAGTTAACCATAATGCCAGTCAGCTACAGTGCCAGTCAACCATAGTGCCAGTCAGACCTCACATAGGTAGTGAGTCAGTGTCCACACACACATGTAACTGACACTCGTTAGTAAACACGGTGTTCCCCTCCCTCTTTTTCCTCACTTCACCTCCCTTCACCTCACCTCACCTCCCTTTTCTTCACCTCACCTCACCTCCCTTTTCTTCACCTCACCTCACCTCCTTCCTCCTTTCCCCTCATCTCTCTTTCCTTCCCCCCACCATCCACCTCCTTCCCCCTCACTACTTCTTTCACAACCGCTCTCTCTTTCACCCACACCTTCCCTTTATCTCTTGCTTTCTCCCTTACTGCCTCACCAACGGTCCTTCACCACTCACTACCCTCCCTCTCTTCCTCCCTTCACCACTCACTACCCTCCTTCTCTCCCTCCCTTCACCACTCACTACCCTCCCTCTCTTCCTCCCTTCACCACTCACTACCCTCCCTCTCTCCCTCCCTTCACCACTCACTACCCTCCCTTCACCACTCACTACCCTCCCTTCACCACTCACTACCCTCCCTCCCTCCCTCTCTCCCTCCCTTCACCACTCACTACCCTCCCTCTCTCCCTCCCTTCACCACTCACTCCCCTCCCTCTCTCCCTCCCTTCACCACTCACTACCCTCCTTCTCTCCCTCCCTTCACCACTCACTACCCTCCCTCCCTCCCTCCCTTCACCACTCACTACCCTCCCTCACACCCTCCCTTCACTACTCATTACCCTCCCTCTCTCCTCCCCTTCACCACTCACTACCCTCCCTCTCTCCCTCCCTTCACCACTCACTACCCTCCTTCTCTCCCTCCCTTCACCACTCACTACCCTCCCTCTCTTCCTCCCTTCACCACTCACTACCCTCCCTCTCTCCCTCCCTTCACCACTCACTACCCTCCCTTCACCACTCACTACCCTCCCTTCACCACTCACTACCCTCCTTCTCTCCCTCCCTTCACCACTCACTACCCTCCCTCTCTCCCTCCCTTCACCACTCACTACCATCCCTCACACCCTCCCTTCACTACTCATTACCCTCCCTCTCTCCTCCCCTTCACCACTCACTACCCTCCCTCTCTCCCTCCCTTCACCACTCACTATCCTCCCTCACACCCTCCCTTCACTACTCATTACCCTCCCTCTCTCCTCCCCTTCACCACTCACTACCCTCCCTCTCTCCCTCCCTTCACCACTCACTATCCTCCCTCACACCCTCCCTTCACCACTCATTACCCTCCCTCTCTCCTTCCCTTCACCACTCACTACCCTCCCTCTCTCCTTCCCTTCACCACTCACTACCCTCCCTCTCTCCCTCACCGTACCCCACCTGATTCCTTCCTACTCAATGCTTATTTCGTATCTCTCCCATCTCCCCCAACCTCTCCCTCACCACCTCTCCCACCTCTTCCCCTTTTCCCCTCTCCTCCTTCTCCCCCCTCCCTCCCCCCGTTCTTTGCTCCCAACCTCTGTCTTCTCTCCCTCCTCCTTTAACCTATCCCTCGTCTTCCTCCTGTCTCTCACCACTGTTCCATCCCATTCCTCTCACTTCTCATGCGTCCTCTACCCCCTCCCCTTTCTTTCCTCTCCTTCGTCTTTCTTTTTCCCTCATTTATCATTCATTCACTTCCAATTCTCTCAGCATATTGGTATCACCTGAGCAGACCTTATTCTCTCTGTCTCTCTCTCTCTCTCTCTCACTATTTCTTTCCATTCTATCTTCTTTCACTGTTTATTTTCTTCGCTTGGGTTCACATTCACTATTCATTATATCCGTGTACTTCCTGATTCACTCGTTCATATCCGTGTACTTCCTGATTCATTCGTTCATATCCGTGTACTTCCTGATTCATTCGTTCATATCCGTGTACTTCCTGATTCATTTGTTCATATCCGTGTACTTTCTGATTCACTCGTTCATATTCGTGTACTTCCTGATTCATTCGTTCATATTCGTGTACATTCTCTCTATATATATACAAGTTGATTAACCTTTCATGATAGGATTTCTACCATTAGGACGTTGAATCTGTCTCCCTTTTCTATTGTTGTTATTCACCATATATGTACAGTCGTGGACAAAAACAACTAGGCAGGGGGGAAGGGCAAGCTGCGTCCTGCCTCATAATTAAACTAAAAAAAAAAGCAATTATAATTTGTGGTGTGGGAAGAAAATCGCTGACTTGTAATCACCACCTCTATGCGATTATGCCAAGTCTCCACCCACCCCTACCTTCCTTTCCTGCCTCTCTCCCTGCCTGCCGATTTTTTTTTTACCACAACTGCACTTTTCTTCTTTTACTATTACCATTATTTACCATAATTCCATCTCCGTCCATTTTCTATTACCATTATGCAGCAAATTTCCACCCCTCTCCACACCACTCACGCTCGTCCCTCTCCCCTCACCTGCCCTCTATAAACATTATTACACACGCCTGATAACATTATATATTGTTGACGTAGTTCTCGCAGCACCTATAAAAACTGTAGTTAGTACCTAAAAGTTTTCTGATTTATCTACAACTAATTTAATACTTTCTGTATATATATATATATATATATATATATATATATATATATATATATATATTTATATTTTTTTTTTTTTTTTTTTTTTTTTTTTTTTTTTTTTTTTTTAACCCATTACTCGGAGGATGGAACGTAGACTACATTGGTGAAAGTTTTCAAGTTCCTTGTGGTGCCTCCTGTATGTGACCCATGTCTCGCTGCCATATAGCAGGGTGGGAAGGACCACTGCTTGATATACGTGTAACTTTGTAGATAATTTCACTTCCCTACACTTGAAGACATGGTTTCGGAGTCTGCCAAAGGCTTGAGATGCACATCTGATCCGATGTTGATTCTCTTCATCGTTGTCCGCAGTGGTGGACAGGTGGGAGCCGAGATACCGAAAGTGGGTAACATAAGAGAGGGTAGTACCGTTAAGCTGGATGGATGGTGAAGGTGTGACTGAACCAGGGGTCGGCTGAAAGAGAACCTGAGTCTTACATACATTCACCTCAAGGCCGAAGTGTGCATACGCATATGCTTAGGTGTTCAGGATCTCCTGTAAGTCGCGTTCAGTGTGAGCGACAGGGGTGAGGTCGTCTGCATACTGAAGTTCAGTAATGGAAGCTGCCGACACCTTTGATCCTGCCTGGAGTCGTCTAATGTTGAAAACACCCTTCATCCGGTAATCGATGTCCACCCCGCTTGCTAAATTGGCCTGGCACAAGTAAGGAAGGCAGCCAAGAAAATGGAAAAGAGAGTTGGTGCCAGTACACACCCTTGTTTAATCTCCGTTTGGATGAGGAAAAACTCAGACTGGGTGCCATTGTGCAGGACAATGCCGCTCATCCCATCGTGGAGTTGCCTCACAATGGCGATGAATTTTGGTGGGCAGCCAAAGCGGCTGAAGGTCCATCAGAGGGCTTCCCAGTTGACCGAGTCGAAGGCCTTGGTTAGGGCGATGAAAGCCATTTACAGGCCACGAAGCTGTTCTCTGCACTTTTCCTGTATCTGACGGGCAACAAAGATCATGTCAGTGGTGCCACGTGATGGTCTAAAACCACATTGAGATTCTGGGAGGAAGTTTTCCGCCTGAGGAAGAAGTTTGTTTAGAAGAACTTGGACGATAATCTTGCCAGCTACCGACAGCAGCGAGATCCCGTGGTAGTTGCCACAGTCTGACCGGTCTCCACTGTTCTTATAAACATTGATGATGGAGGCATCTTTGAGAGGTTGGGGGATTTCCTCCGTTTGCCATATATTCTCCAGGAGAGAGTGGAGACGTCCTCCTGGTTTATACACCTCGGCTGGGATTCCATCAGGCCCAGAGGCTTTGTTATTTTTCATCTGTTTGATGGCAGTAGCTACCTCATCCAAGGATGGAGGATAGCTGAGGTGGCTCAGCTCTGGATGCTGAGGGACCTGCTGGTTAGTCAGGATATCCACATCGGTGTTTTGGTTGAGCAGTGAATGGTAGTGGTCTTTCCAGCACTGAAGGATGCCTTCATCGTTTAAATTAGGGAGTTACCATCGGATGAGTGGAGGGGGGCTGTGCCATGAGTGATAGACCCATAAAATATTTCAGTGGAATTGAAAAATTCTCGCATCTTGTGCTGATCTGCAATTTTTTGTTTTTTACATGCTTTATTTTTAAACCAATCGTTCTTTAGATTGCAAAGTTAGCACTGGGCCATCACTTTCTTCTTGCAGAAGGTATCAGCTTTGATTCGAGACTGAGGATTGCTCTGCCAGTCACTTAAAGCATCACGTTTACCATCAACCAGTGCATTGATTGCCGGATCATTTTCATCAAAACAATCCTGATGTATTCTTTCAATCTGGCCGAGGGTCTCCCTGCTGGTTTTTGTCATGACAGTGTCGAGAATATCCCATTCGGCACTGGGGTTTGGCTTGTTTGTTGTTGGGTTGTTTTTTATCAGCCCATGTTCGAGCTGCTCTTTGAAAGCATGTGTTACCGCTGGATCCTCCAGATACTTAGTGTTAAAAACCTCTTCTGGAGGCTTGCTGCGTTCGCCGTTTTGGGGTGACGTGAAGTGATAGCTTGGCTCTGACGAGTCAAAGATCAGTGTCACAGTAATCTGAGCCACGCATAACTCGGGCGATGAGGACAGCTAGGCGATATCTTTCACTGACAATGATGTAGTCAATGAGATGCCAGTGTTTGGATCGTGGGTGTTGCCACTAACCCTTGAACTTCTCGGCCTGCCTAAACAAGGTATTGGTGATTGTGAGGTTGTGTGCAGCACACTTGCTGAGGAGGAGTAGGTCGTTGGGATTACACTTGCCTAGTCCATTTCTCCCTATGGTTCCCTGCTAAATGTCAGCATCTCTGCCAACTCGGGCATTGAAGTCACCATGGAGCACAGCCTTATCTTCTCTGGGGATAGAGGTTAGCACTCTGTCGATGTCGGCGTCAAAGGGTCTCCTTGATGTCATCCTTTGCATCCAGTGTTGGGGCATATGTACTGATGAAAAAGGCATGACGTGAGTGATTCAATGGAGCTCGGAGCGTCATGAGGCGCTCGTTGATCCCAATGGGCATTTTAGTTAGCCTGTGTAGGATTCGTTGGCGGATGGCAAAGCCAATCCACAAATGCGGTTTCTCTCCACATCAGGCTTACCCTTACAGAAAAAGGTATAGCCAGACTCCCGTTCTGTGAGTTGAACCTCATCTGAGAGCCGGGACTCGCTATTGGCTGCTTTGTCGATGTTATACCTAGCCAGCTCTTTCGCCACAAGGGCAGTTCTTCTTTCAGGACTCTCATTTCTGCCAGTATCCAAAAGGGTCATGGCATTCCATGCAGCGACCATAAAAGGTTGTATAGATTTTTTTGTTTGGATCTGTGATTATGATTGTGTTTTCGACCACGTAAAGATGACCTTACTGGGTGAGGTTGCCCGGTCAGGCTGGTTCTTTTGGCATTCTATGTTTAGGGCATCTTTCTAGCCCCCTCCCCATGTGGGGTGAGCAGAGTTGTGATTAGTTACTCGTGGCAGTCATCTCTGCCTGTCCCCGTCGCTATTCGTCTGTCGCCATAGGACTCTTGGGGGTATAGGGGTTTTGATGATGATTTGAGGTATGATGAACTGGATGATGGCTGCGCGTGAGTTGATTTATGTGGTGAGGCAGGAGCGCAGGCTGCAACCACACATCCTGGCTCTCCCATTTCCTGATCCAGTGGTGCAAGTGCTCCAACGACTAGGGAGAGGGAGAGTTGCAATGGACTGCCGATAGCCCAGTTTTTTGGGTTTCGCCTTAGTCGCTTGTTGTCCATCAGGCATTGCTTTCGTCTGCATGGGTTTCCATGTTTCCATGGTGGTCACCTCTTCCGCCTATACCGCCGTTGGGGTCTTGTTGGAGCTCTGTAAGCATGTCTGCCTGTTTCGGGGTTCCACTGCAGATTTTTCGTTCGGAGTTTACTCACGTAGCCCTAAACCGACCAAGATTAATCCGAAAGGCTGCGAGGCAATGGTTGGTAGGCGCCAGAACATTTCCATATGCCAGTGGGCCTATGTGCCGTGCCTCTGGGGCCCACTGCTACTCCGAGATCCCCTGCTGGTCTAGTCTGGGCTCACGAGGCACTCAGTTATCGTGTGTTGCTGAGAGGAGGCACAGCAGGAGTCTTGATGGTGAAGAGGCTGTGTACTAGCAAGGGAAGCCTCAAAACCCATATTACTCAAGGTGTTAAGGCATAGTATTCCATAGTTAAGGCATCATACCCAAGGTGTTAAGGCATAGTACTCCATAGTTAAGGCATAGTACTCCATAGTTAAGGCATCATACCCAAGGTGTTAAGACGTTGTACTGAAGGGATTAACACACACACAGACACACTTTATTTTACTCTGAACACACCCTTGTCTTAACATCTCTCTCTCTCTCTCTCTCTCTCTCTCTCTCTCTCTCTCTCTCTCTCTCTCTCTCTCTCTCTCTTATATAACTTGTACGTTCCTGTCTTTTTTTTTCTATAACCATATCACCTGCCATCCTTAACCCCTTGAGTATGATGTCTTAACCCCTTGGGTATCATGTTTTAACCCCTTGAGTATGATACTTAACCCTTTGAGTATGATGTCTTCTCTAAACCCCCTTCAGTAGATTGAAATGGTACTGGGGAATATGTCATCATACTTTAAGGGTTAATATCGTTGAGGCTATAGTCACTCTTACCTCCACCTTCATTATTATTATTGTTATTATTATTATTATTATTATTATTATTATTATTATTATTATTATAATTATTATTATTCTTATTATTATTATTATTATTATTATTATTATTATTATTATTATTATTATTATTATTATTATTATTATTATTGTTGTTGTTGTTCATTTAACTACGTTGTAAAGAGTATATTTCTGCCTCTTGTGTTATCTCTTAGCTGTTGTTTAATATGTTATTCCCATTTTCATTTTATTTCCTCTTTTTCTACAATATATTATCCTTTTCTTTCTTTCGTTACTTCTACTTCTATTTGTTGTCTTGATTTTCTTGCTCCCACCCCCCAAAAATAACACCACCAATGATAATAATAATAATAATAATAATAATAATAATAGTAATAATAATAGTAATAATAATAAGGATGAAGTGAGGGTGAAGGAGGTGGACGAGAAGGGAGGAGGGGGTAAGGAGTAAGAGGAGGGAGGGAAGGGAGGAAGGAGAAGAAGGATGGAGAGGAGAAGGAAGAAAGTATAATTGGACATAAAAATATTGTAATCACCCGCTGGCAGGTTAATTACCCTCCTGTCACCCCGTAATGCACACCTGTAAGATTATAGGGCTCATGGTAGGGCTATGGGGGTCATGGTAGATGTACGGAGGTCATAGTGTGTGTGTGTGTGTGTGTGTGTGTGTGTGTGTGTGTGCGAAAAGCATTGTCGTGTCACCTTTGCACCTCTAACACGACACCTTGATTACAGGTAGGAAAATGAGAACGTTTCAATTATAGGTAGACTAAAGTGACACGTACGCTGTTGTATGTGTGGTTTAGTGACACGTGGACTGTTGTATGTGTAGTTTAGTGACACGTGGACTGTTGTATGTGTGGTTTAGTGACACGTACACTGTTGTATGTGTGGTTTAGTGACTCGTACACAGTTGTATGTGTGATTTAGTGACACGTACACTATTTTATGTGTGGTTTAGTGACACGAACACTGTTGTATGTGTGGTTTAGTGACACGTACACTGTTGTATGTGTGGTTTAGTGACACGAACACTGTTGTATGTGTGGTTTAGTGACACGTACACTGTTGTATGTGTGGTTTAGTGACACGTACACTGTTGTATGTGTGGTTTAGTGACACGTATACTGTTGTATGTGTGGTTTAGTCGCATAATTCTTTACTCTGTGTAGCGGAGGTGACAGTTGTATGTGTCTCTATGGTACATCTGGACTACCTCTTACCGAGTGACTCTCCGGGAGGCAGCCAGATACACCGGTCACTCCTTCCTGGTCTTCTCGTCTCTGTCAACACGCAGAACACCACCAATGTCCTTTGATTCTCCCAATAAGACTGTTTTTAAGCAATTAATTCTTAGATAAATAAGTTTCATCAGATGTTAAGTACATACTTATTGATACAAACAAAATTACGTCACTGATCTGGCGCGGAGGTCCACATGATGTAATACTCGCCTCCTGACCCAGTAATTGCCGGTTAGAGAATTGTAGTCCCACAGTCGACTCAGCTGCAGAATGGATGAATATATAAGTACACAATTGAGGGATGAAAAGGCCATAAATATCAGTACTGTCTATGATGTCTCTTTGTATAACCCACGACGTAGACTAATTTATCTTCCTCTCCGACCTTCCCAAGTTATTTATCCCCTGCTTCCTTACCCTGCTTTATCACACTTTCCTACTGTTTTTAACTTAATTATACCTCTTTCCTGATTTTTTAGTCTACTCTGTCTCTCTCTTCGACTTAGTAATCTTTCTTAGTCCTCCTCTATTCCTCAGTGTGACGTATCAACCCCCTCCCTCCCCCTCCCCCCCTAGCACCACTAGATACGTCACCCATCACTGGCCATGTACAGTACCACAGATAACCACTATAGCAAACGTCAACATTTAATACAGTTTTAGGGGTCTCTATTGTAGTGTATTCCTTCCCGGGTGTTGCAGGAGACTAGCCGTGCTCGAGGAAGGTGCCAATTCATGCTAGGTGGCACCGTGGCACACCTTGTAGTTTGGATCTTTAACCTTTTAGAATTTTGACCCGATAATATAACAGCTTTGGGAGGGGGGGGGGGGGGGGAGAGGAGGTTGTCGTGGTGCATTTATATACTGAATTATGAGTACCGTTGATCTATATATACAGCACATACTGCCAACATACTGCACATACAACATACACTGCCAACATACTGCATATACAGTAATCATACTGCCAACATACTGCACATACAACAAACACAACACATGCTACCAACATATACTGCCAACATACTGCACATACAAGAAACATACGGCCAACATACTACACATACAACAAACACACTATCCAACATACTACATATACAACACACACTGCCAACATACTACACATACAACAAACACACTATCCAACATACTACATATACAACACATACTACCAACATACTGCACATACAACACACACTGACAACATACAGTGGTGAACTTAGAGACACAGTTTCACAAAGACATCACTGATCACACAACACACGCGACCACCGACATGACAACATGATACAGCCTTTGCTATCATGTTACAAGACGTGATGGCTACTAGTATGGTAATCTATCGTACCATTCCATCATGTAGACTCGCCTATCATGCTAGTGTATGTTCCTGTATGACAACTTTGGCATTGATATTTTTACACACTGGTTGACGAAATTAGATTTTTTTTAATATAGGCAAAAATATATAATTATATGCATTAGTAAGTGAAATAAAATTCACCTAAAAATAAAACCCACTTTTACTTCTCTTGCAATTATTGATCTTATTATTGTAATTACGTATCATATTACTGTAATTATTTGTCATGCTGATGTAATTATGTATCATGCCCTTGTAATTATGTATATTACTACTCTCATAATGTAATACAGCCTTGTAATGTAACCTGGACTGAATGTAATATTAGTTCGCCTATGAGTAACTTGGTCCTGCTTACACTGCTGGCTTAGGTGATTTATTTTAATTACTACTGGAAAAAAATATAATTATCTACCGTATACAATTTTATGCATTTGCTTCCCTCTAATGTCTGTCTGTCTCGTTTGTATACGTCGAAAAATATTGATGTTATAATGTATTCCTGAGCTCTGATGACTAAAACCTTTAAAATCACTGACCCTCAACGTTAGTCTGTTTGCGTGTTTCCCTTCATGATTTTTTGTCTGTCTACCTATCTATCTGTCTGTCTGTCTGTCTGTCTGTTTATGTATACATGTGTGTAGAAAGAGAGAGAGAGAGTTTTCTTTATTAGAATTTCTATTTTTAATTTATATTATGACAAGAAAAAATGGGATATGTATGCATTTTTTCTTTTAATTTCTCGTTATCATTACTTACACCGAGACTTTGCCAGGCACACGATTAATGCTGAAATAATAACAGCTTTAGTTCGAGTCATAAATTAAAACGATCTCCATAAAGAATAACTATTGCAATATTTCTGGAGATTTTATTCACGTTCTTGGTGTAGACGTCGGTAAAATTTATACCGAAATATACTCTTTGACCCGTACGATATCCTCTCCGTTGTCGCCAACCGCCACCTCCCGCTACCCCTGACGTCTCGACCCTCAGTGTGTGATTAAAGGGTTGATGTACAGTGCCAATCTCTGGCCTAAACACACCTTATTATAGTGGAGCGGCTAAGTGTCAGTCTTTGAGGGAATCTTGCAAATGGTGATATAAGTATGAAAATTGGCCTGCAGATTCAATATGGGTTAATTATCAAATCTCTCTGATTGGACATTCAAAATTTCAAGATGGCGACCAAATGTGGAGGTCAGATTTCCCTTTTTGGAATAAAAATTATTGTGTTCATCAATTCAGGTGATTTCAGTGTTGCTTTCCATGTTTTTGAGTATGTAGAATCTAAATTTTGTGTTGAAAACTCAGAAATGGATAGCATTCAAAGGAAACGTGCTTCTAAAGAGTGAACGTCAATGTACTACTCGGGCACACTGGTGACAACACTGCTGTGAAACTCAGCATGGGGTTCAGTCCCAGCTAAGAACGAAACTCATAGTAAAGATTAATATATATATATATATATATATATATATATATATATATATATATATATATATATATATATATATATATATATAAGTACTTCGTGTCCCAAATGTTACCGAATCAGCCCCAAATAAGGTTAGGTAGCCGCACCTTAATTGACAGGATGTGCCAGCGCAGGAAAGCCGAGCCAAGGACAATGGGGTTAAAGTTATCGGGATGGTGTACAGATCACACGGGACTTAAAAGATACTGGATGAACAATCGGGCTAGGTGTAGGGTAAACAATTGCTTGAACCTAGTTGTATCCCATACAGGAAAGTGCATATGATGCTGAGTGGTTAAAGGATAAACCCTCGGCTCTGTACCACAATGGCGATGAATATTGGTCCTAAAAGTGATTCTGAAAAGAAAACAATCTGGGCCAACTGCTGTCTATGTCAAGATGATAAGAAGGAAAAACTTTAAATCTCCAAAAACTAACCCTACTTGAAGAGAGGAAGATGGCTACAGCAAATTAGCCAAGAATATTCCTCTTTTCAACTCAATCAATGCCCTTCCAATAAGGCTTGATTTGGAAAGACTAGATGGTGGAGATGGCATTGCAGAGACATTGAGGAAAAATAATGCAAAATATCATGAAAGCTGTAGACTTATGTTTAACAACACAATGTTGCAAAGAGCCAAAAAAAGAGCAACTACCTCTGTAGTTGACAGTGATGAAGGTTGTAGAAGTAAGGTGCCACGAAAGCCAAGAGACACAGAAACCACAACAGAATGTTATTTTGTGTGACATGCCAGCACCAGAGAGTGCTCTCAGACAAACAATGTCAATGAAACTCAATGACGGAACCAATGAATGTGCAAAGACACTCAATGACAAAAGATTCATTGTTAAGTTCAGGGCAGGAAATGTAGTGACACAAGAGATGAAATATCACCCTACTTGCTATGCTGCACTGTACAATAGAGAAAGAACTTATCTTAGTGCCGAGGAATATGAGAAAAACACAAAGAACCTTAACCAAAAAGATCCATATCCACTGACTTTCTCTGAATTGGTGACATACATCAGTGAGACAAAAACTGCATGTGAAGGTTCTAATCGGAAAAAAAAAATTAGACTCTCAGACTTAGTCTTACTCTCCAAACAAAGACTCGAACAACTTGGTGTCGAATCACCTTAAGATCATTCTGCTAAACTTAAGGACCAATTGGTTTCACGTATTCCTCAAGTGGAAGCTCACAATAAAGGAAGAGATGTTTTGAGAGCATTCCAAGAGGATGTAGGCTCCATCCTGGCTGAGGTTGACAAATACAGTGAAGCTGTTCATTTGGCCAAGGCTGCAACAATATTACAGCAGGATATGCTCAAGCACAAGTCAGAATTCCTATCTTGATGATAGAAGTAATGAAGAGGCAGTTCCTTCATCACTTCTCCAATTCATATGTATGACTGAGGAGGCAACTGACCTAATTGTGGTGGACACAAAGGTCGTTGCTGATCCTGCCCTCATTGAAATGGTTGGTACACACTTACAAAGGGGCCAAGAAAATTTTCAGGCATTCATGCCGGGGTGGAAATGAATGAGAACAATTCTTTCTACCAGACAATCAGGAGAAACAAGGTAAACTTCTTCAAACATGAACGCGTTGCTGACAGTTCAAAGAAGTTCCGGAAGGATGATTGTCATTTGTTTTCATGGTTGTTTATTTCTTGCCAGACCAGACAGTGTGAGTTGCAAGAATTCTTCAAACATGAGAACCAGTCTGCCTCTGCATCACTGAGTGACACCGGTCAACTTCATACCTGTCAAAAGTCTCAGTTAATTGAAATTCCTGAAGCTGATGTGACTAAGCTAGACACAGAACCAGCTGCTGCTATCATAGACGGTTCAACATTGATTAATGCCCTTCTTCTTCCTAAGTCATCAAAGACTTTTAATGAATAAGCCAGTGGAGATGTTCTTCCAAAATTGGAATCTTATTGTACCAAATATAATAGGGTGGCTGTAGTGTCTGATGTCTATAAAAAGGACAGTTTAAAGGCTGAAACCAGGTCAAAATGAGGTCAAAGTATCAGTCGAAGGGTGACAGAAACTAGCAAAGTTCCAAGAAATTGGAGAAGCTTTCTAAGAGATGACAATAACAAGACTGAACTTTTTCACTTCCTTGCGGACAAGATGTGTGAAATTGTTACACCATGCACAATTATTGAAATAAAAGGAGGAGATGCCATTAACAACCATGATACGCCTCTAGAAGACTTGACTCCATGCTCCCATGAAGAGGCAGATACTCGCCTCTTTGTACATGCAAGACGAGCTGTATTGGAAGGCAGTAAAAAAGTTATCATAAAAGCCAATGACACAGATATCATTGTCAGAGCTATATCTGTGTTCACATCACGAGGAGAAATTGGTCAAGAAGAAATGTAGATATCTTATGGTCTAGGGGCTTACACAAGATGGATTCCCGTTCATGTGTTAGTTGTAGCCATAGGGCCTGAAAAAGCCACTCGAATCACATTTTCCCATTTATTCAGTGGTTGTGATGTTGTGTCAGCCTTTTGTGGGAAAGGTAAGAAGACTGCATGGCAAACATAGAATGTGTTTAGCGAGGTTTCTAGCACCTTCACCAAACTCAGTGTGTCTTACATCAGTTAGTGAAAAATACCTCAGTGTCTTGGAAAGGTTTGTGGTGGTGATGTATGAAAGGTCTAGTTCAGCTTTATGCGTCAATGGTCTGCCCTTAAGGAACATGTAAAGCAAAGCGTGCAACCTATCAAGGGGAATGATTTGGGGTCCGGCAAGAGTAGCCCAACCAGACATTGCAAGTTCTCCTAACTGGGTCTGGAAAAAGAAAGAAAATATGTGGCAAATACACTGGACAGACCTTCCACCAATAACAGCGAGCTACCAAAAACTGACCAAGTGTTCTTGCAAGAAAGATTGTGGACAGTGATGTTAATATATCTACCCTGGTCTCACTTGCACTGCTGTGTGTGGATTGTTTAACTAAGAATCACTTACACTGATTTGTTGGAAAAGAAGTAAAAGTATGTGCAGGACCGTTACTTTATGCATAACAGACATATCTGAGGGTTCCCAAACAATCATAATCTGTTGCAGCTTTAAAACATAGGAATAGACACAGATTGCCCAAAAATAAGTCATTATATGTAAAAAAAAAAAAAATCGGTTACGCAAATTTGGCGGCCATTTAGAAAAATGGCCGCCATCTTGGAATTTTGAATGTCCAATTGGATTGATTTGATAAGTAACCCATATTGAATGTTCATACCACATTCCATGCTTGTCTGATCATTTGCATGATTGTACCTGTTATCCGCTCCGCTATTACCAATTCTTCTTCACTCTTGTTATTCAGATGGCATAAGGAGATACAACTGAGAGATATGGAAATAACAATGACTGAATTATGGTGGTAATGTGTGAGGTGAGTGTGTGTGTGGACAATAGTGAGGGTGTGAGAGTAGCGAGGGTGTGACAGTGAGAGTAGCGAGGGTGTGACAGAGAGAGTAGTGAAGGTCTGACAGTAAGAGTAGTGAAGGTCTGACAGTGAGAGTAGTGAAGGTCTGACAGTGAGAGTAGCGAGGGTGTGACAGTGAGAGTAGCGAGGGTGTGACAGTGAGAGTAGCGAGGGTGTGACAGAGAGAGTAGCGAGGGTGTGACAGAGAGAGTAGCGAGGGTGTGACAGTGAGAGTAGCGAGGGTGTGACATTGAGAGTAGTGAGGGTGTGAGAGTAGCGAGGGTGTGACAGAGAGAGTAGCGAGGGTGTGACAGTGAGAGTAGCGAGGGTGTGACAGTGAGAGAAGAGAAGGTGTGAGAGTAGCGAGGGTGTGACAGTGAGAGTAGCGAGGGTGTGACAGAGAGAGTAGCGAGGGTGTGACAGAGAGAGTAGCGAGGGTGTGACAGTGAGAGTAGCGAGGGTGTGACAGAGAGAGTAGCGAGGGTGTGACAGAGAGAGTAGCGAGGGTGTGACAGTGAGAGTAGCGATGGTGTGACAGAGAGAGTAGCGAGGGTGTGACAGTGAGAGTAGCGAGGGTGTGACAGTGAGAGTAGCGAGGGTGTGACAGAGAGAGTAGCGAGGGTGTGACAGTGAGAGTAGCGACGGTGTGACAGAGAGAGTAGCGAGGGTGTGACAGTGAGAGTAGCGAGGGTGTGACAGTGAGAGTAGCGAGGGTGTGACAGTGAGAGTAGCGAGGGTGAGACAGAAAGAGTAGCGAGGGTGTGACAGTGAGAGTAGCGAGGGTGTGACAGAGAGAGTAGCGAGGGTGTGACAGTGAGAGTAGCGAGGGTGTGACAGTGAGAGTAGCGAGGGTGTGACAGTGAGAGTAGCGAGGGTGTGACAGTGAGCGAAGAGAAGGTGTGAGAGTAGCGAGGGTGTGACAGTGAGAGTAGCGAGGGTGTGACAGTGAGAGAAGAGAAGGTGTGAGAGTAGCGAGGGTGTGACAGTGAGAGTAGCGAGGGTGTGACAGTGAGAGTAGCGAGGGTGTGACAGTGAGAGTAGCGCGGGTGTGACAGTGAGAGTAGCGAGGGTGTGACAGTGAGAGTAGCGAGGGTGTGACAGTGAGAGTAGCGAGGGTGTGACAGAGAGAGTAGCGAGGGTGTGACAGTGAGAGTAGCGAGGGTGTGACAGTGAGAGTAGCGAGGGTGTGACAGAGAGAGTAGTGAGGGTGTGACAGTAAGAGTAGTGAGGGTGTGACAGTAAGAGTAGTGAAGGTCTGACAGTAAGAGTAGCGAGGGTGTGACAGTGAGAGTAGCGAGGGTGTGACAGTAAGAGTAGTGAGGGTGTGACAGTAAGAGTAGTGAAGGTCTGACAGTAAGAGTAGCGAGGGTGTGGCAGTGAGAGTAGTGAAGGTCTGACAGTGAGAGTAGTGAAGGTCTGACAGTGAGAGTAGTGATGGTCTGACAGTGAGAGTAGTGAAGGTCTGACAGTGAGAGTAGTGAAGGTCTGACAGTGAGAATAGTGAAGGTCTGACAGAAAAAGTAGTGAAGGTCTGACAGTGAGAATAGTGAAGGTCTGACAGAAAAAGTAGTGAAGGTCTGACAGTGAGAGTAGTGAAGGTCTGACAGTGAGAATAGTGAAGGTCTGACAGAAAAAGTAGTGAAGGTCTGACAGTGAGAGTAGTGAAGGTCTGACAGTGAGAATAGTGAAGGTCTGACAGTGAGAGTAGTGAAGGTCTGACAGTATGAGTTGTGAAGGTCTGACAGTGAGAATAGTGAAGGTCTGACAGTGAGAGTAGTGAAGGTCTGGCAGTATGAGTTGTGAAGGTCTGACAGTGAGAGTAGTGGGGTGAGAGTGTCATAATAATGAATTGTGACAGTGAGAGTGGGAGAGTTTGGGTGGGTAGGGGAGTGAGGGTAAGGAGGGGGAGGTGAGGGTGTGAGAGAGGCTGGGCACGTCCACTCACTCCATCAAGCCCACCAACCTACTGTTTCATTTGGGAAAGATGGAAGCTCTCTCTCTCTCTCTCTCTCTCTCTCTCTCTCTCTCTCTCTCTCTCTCTTTCCATTTCTTCTTCTAAGACCCATGACGTTAATCACCATACACCCACGACGTTAATAACCCTAAACCCATGACGTTAATCACCCTAAACCCATGACGTTAATCACCCTAAACCCATGACGTTAATCACCCTAAACCCATGACGTTAATCACCCTAAACCCATGACGTTAATCACCCTAAACCCATTACGTTAATCACCCTAAACCCATGACGTTAATCACCCTAAACCCAAGACGTTAATAACCCTAAACCCATGACGTTAATCCCCCTATACCCATGACTTAATCACCCTAAACCCACGACTTTATAGACCATGCTGACTCTTACGTTAACGAGGTAGTGTCTCAGGTGTCACTGTTGTTACCTGTTGATAATAAGTCATTTGTACCTTCATTTGATTCAATTAACTGATCTTCCCTTTTCTAATTACTGTAATTACTGAGAACAACTAACCTTCACCTCATATCTTGAAAGGTAATTAATTTGGAACCTGTAATTGCAGTCCTCGTCTCAACTTCCACCAATAATGGAGTACATTTATCAATACTGTATCCTCCTGCATCTTCACTATTACTGTATTATCATTACTGTATTTATATTAATGTATTCTTATATTACTTGCCACTGTATTATCATAACTGTATCCTTATATCACTGTATAAATCTAGGAGCCTCTTTTATGGAGTGTGAATCAGGCTAGCAGAGGTGAGTGTTGGCCATGGTAAACATTCATAGCTACTGTCACTCGTCACTCACTCATTTGTGTCTCTTATCTGCGTCACTCATTCAACTGCGTTATTCATAAATCTGTGTTACTCATGAATCTGCGTCACTCATTCTACTACGTTATTCATAAATCTGTGTTTCTCACTAATCTGCATCACTCATGAATCTGCGTCACTCACTCATTTGCGTCACTCAGGAGGTTTTCTTCTTCTTCCACAGTTGTTCCGGTACTCCTTCAAGGCCAAGTACCACGTATACGCCACGGAGACACAGTAAGTAGTACCTCCTCCTCGATCTATTGTTGTTCCTTGGTAGGTACTCCTCCAACACACTCAATATATGCGACTGACAACCAGGTACTCTATACACCTGACTGACAACCACGTACTCTATACACCTGACTGACAACCACGTACCCTATACACACGACTGACAACCACGCACTCTATAAACACGACTAACAACCACGCACTCTATACACACGACTGACAACCACGTACTCTATACACCTGACTGACAACCACGTACTCTATACACACGACTGACAACCACGCACTCTATACACACGACTGACAACCACGTACTCTATACACACGACTGACAACCATGCACTCTATACACACGACTGACAACCATGCACTCTATACACACGACTGACAACCACGCACTCTATACACACGACTGACAACCACGTACTCTATACACACGACTGACAACCACGTACTCTAAACACGCGACTGACAACCATGCACTCTATACACACGACTGACAACCACGTACTCTATACACACGACTGACAACCACGTACTCTATACACACGACTGACAACCACGTACTCTAAACACGCAACTGACAACCATGCACTCTATACACACGACTGACAACCACGTACTCTAAACACGCGACTGACAACCACGTACTCTAAACACGCGACTGACAACCACGCACTCTCCACACACGACTAATACTTGTACATTAACACTTGTACACCATCAGGTTCGGGCGGTCTTGCCAGTGGTGTAACAGCCCTTGGGTGAACTAAGCCACTAAATCGCCTACTAACTGCTGAATATTATGAATTGGGGAACCATCACCTGTTCACCTACCTTACCCCTGAGAAGGAATGGTGTTCACCTACCTTAGCCCTGACAGGAATGGCTTCTACTGTATTAAACAAAAAGCGTCAGGTAGCTTCATATAACGAGTAGAACATCTATTGTTTCGTATTGTGGGTCAGGCTGAAGGTCAAGGCTAAAACTGAAATCTAAACAGTCCATGGTATCCGTGGTGGCAGTCATAACAGCTGGGTAAATGCCATAGTGCCATCTGCATCGTGCTCTGAACTCCCTAACTACAGTATGATTATAGAAAGTTACAGAACTGTTGGTAAGTTACAACCTCATTTCTCACCAGAGCTAGAGTCAACATTTGATTCAGTAACCTTTTTAAAACTTCTTGGTTTCTAAATATCAAAAGTCTGGCCAGGGAGAAGTGGGTTGCTACCTAGAGTATCATCAAGGGGAGGGGAGGGGAAGGGAGGTTATGTCATGAGAGGAGCCTTGAGGTCATAATGGTTACACATTGGTCAATACGCTCACATTAAGGCCACACCTGGATAATGCCCATGACAATACTAAGCCATTATCATTTTGCTGGTACTGTGAAATCATGCAGTGCAATATTCATAATTACCTTCATTAGCTCCACTGATTTACACACCGATACTCGTAAACCTTAAAGATACATAATATAACCCTGTAATAATAAGCATCTGGTCATCAACACTTTTTGACACTTTAATGAAGGTTTAAGATTGGTTTAAGTTTAATGTGGTATAATAGATAAAAAAATGAAGCAAAATATTCGACCTCCAGGTGTTATTGTGTGATAGTTGGAGCGGTCGACACCAGATGGACTCAGGACTTGGCATTTACACGACCTTTTACTGCTTTTAAATGGCCTCGTGTATCGTCCATCACCCTCTCTTAGTACCCTACCCACCCTGCTCTCCCCCAGTTTCCCCCTGTTCGTCCCCCATCCTTCCCCTGCTTGTCCCCCAGCCTCCTCCTGCTCGCCCCCTCCAGCCTCTCCCTACTCTCTTCCAGCCTCCCCCTACTCGTCCCCCAGCATCAGTCTGCTCGCCTCCCCCCTGCTCGCCTCCCATTCTCCCCCTGCTTACCCCCATCCTTCCCCTGCTCGTCCCCAGCCTCTCCCTGCTTTCCCCCCATTTCCTCCCATGCTCGTCCCCTTAGCCCCCACTTGCTCGCCCCTCGCCCCCAGCCTCACCCTGCTCGCCCCTCGCCCCCAGCCTCCCCCCTCGCCCCCAGCCTCCCCCTGCTCGTCCCCAGCCTCCTCCCATGATAGACAGGTAGTGTGGCTTGTCGTGGTACCAAAACAACCTTTAGCGCGGTGAAGTATGGAAATCAGTTTCGTGACCATCCATATGTAAATGTGTGTGTGTGTGTGTGTGTGTGGAGAGAGAGAGTCTAAATTATCTTCGATTTAACCTAACCTAACCTAACCTAACCTAACCTAACCTAACTAAACTATTCCTTTCCAACTTAATATTACCTAATATCTTTCCCTCTCCGCACCCGAGACCCGGAGTCACGTGAGCCAACATTAACCTGCCACAATGATTTGATACTACCTCATAGCTCAATACTCACCTGGGTCCAGCTCCTGATGGTTCACACGTTGGTAATTTATGAGGACACAGCTATCACCAGTTGTCGATTACGTAAATTTTTTCCACAGTTGTTCTTTGGTTGTTAGTGAGAAATAAAAACGCTAAGACAACTATTTAGTTTAACTATAAATATTTTTTAGTTTTTCTCTATCTATGTTCATAAATCACCTGTAGTGGGCAGGGTATAAAGAATGAAGGAAATTCGCTGGGTAAAACACGGTGAAAAATTGATCATATGACATTAAAATGATGTCTCTACGTGATTTGTATGTGAAGAATTAATTATTAACCGTAATCATTCCTCCAGAAGATCTACCGTTCTCTCACGTCAAAAAAAAAAGATTAAAATTATACATGACGCCTATACAAAGTTTTTTATTGGTACCTGATAGCAAAACAAGTCCTTTCTGTGTAATATGGTTGGGGTCCACGTCTTGAAATTAGGTTAAGGTTAGGTAGGTTTATTTGGTTGGTTAGGTTAGGTTAGGTTAGGTTAGGTTAGGTTAGGTTAGGTCAGGTCAGGTTCTATTAAGTTCTTGTAAATGTCGCCTCTTTTAAAATGGTTACTATAATGATAAGAACATATTGTGAGAAAATGAAGAAAAAATTCGTAAACTTTTCTGATGGCTGTGGTGTTCTCAAAAATTATTCAAACATTTATGAAGCTTACCCGAAAATTAGACAGCCTCAGGTCAAGCTAGGTTAGGTCAGATTACGTTACGTTTAAAGACCTTAATGCTACGTGAGGAGGTGAGGTTAGGTTAGGTTATGTTAAGTGGTTTAATCGTCAGGTGAAATACTTCTAATTGAGGTGTATCATTTTCACGTAATCCGAAAATTAACTACAAAATATATTAACTTAATTTTATCAGGTATTAAGTAAAGATAGATCTAATTAAGGTAAGAATCTCAGTGTACTAATAATTGGGGAGATATTTTTGTTAGTAATTACTTTTGGTGTTTTAGATACAGTCAGCAAGACAAGATAGACGCCTTCTGATCACCAACAGTTACGAGGAATGTTTGCCGTCTATGACCTTATGTGAATCAGGGACTCTGGCTAAACCTGACGTGGGCGACTCCTGGTTGGTCTAAGTTTATGATATAATTAGTGCTGTAGCCATTGATATTGAATTAGTAGATGAGACAGACAGACAGAGAGACAGGGAGAGTATAGTTGACAGAAAAAGGTAAGAGCAAAACAAAGTAGAAAGAAATCTGAGAGAGAGGGAGAGAGAGAGAGGAAGGAAGAATGAAAATGAAAGAGTAAAAATGTTAAAAGTATTTCACAGATGAGAGAAACAAAGGAAAGAGAGAGAAAAAGAGGAAGGAAGGAAGGAAGGAAGGAAGGAAAGGGGTGAGAGAGAGAAAGAGAGAGACAGTAGAAAAACCTGGGTTGTAGGGAAGACAAACACACACACACACACTGGGGCTCATCACATTAGTGCGGGGTCGAAAATAACCTTTCCTGTATACCGCAGGTCGCCACCCCCCACCCCTCCCTTCACAACAACAACAACCCACCATGTCCTGTCCTGACCTGACCAACACTCCCCTCCCCTCCCCTCCCCTCCCCTCCCCTCCTCTCCTCTCCTCTCCTCTCCTCTCCAGTCCCCTCCCTACCGTGGACCTGCCTGCCCTGCACTGCCTGGTCTTCTGTTACCACCGTCCATTATCTTGACCCATTATGTTGTAATATTTATTACTGAATTATGATACCGAGGGAGGAATGGAGGGAGGTGTCCTTGACCTCCTGGGTTCCTCAGGGGAAGGAAGGTGGAGGGTGGGCGGCGTTAAAAACAAGAGTTGATTACTTCCGCTCTCCATCTTGCTATGATACTGTTGTAAGATTGCACTAAGTTGCATAGTGTTGTAGTAAACTTTCAGTGCGTTGTGAGCTGCTTGGAGGGTGTTCAAGCTTCACCCAGGTCAGTCAGTATTGTTGCAGAAAAGCTTCACTCAGTGCAGGATCGCTTGACGATATTAAGTCTTCACAGGATAGCAATATTGCACAACGGCTTCAACCACTGCAAACCGGTTGAAATCGTTATTGATTACAAGACAAGATATTGCCCCATAAAATGGACCAATAACCACTTTAGTCGGTTCAGGTTTCAGAGGCCAGATATATTGCAGAGGAACGGCTTCAACCCCTACTAGCTGCAAAATGTTCCAAAATGGTTAAACCTTCAGAGGGTCAACATATTGCTGTAAAACTCTGGGTGCCTTTGATGCATCTTGTTATGAGGGTCTGTCACGGTGCCTGGCTCACTGGCCCGTCAGGTCTGGGTTATGTGAGGAGCTCCAGCTGACCTCCTGTGTGTGTGTGTGTGTGTAATAATAATAATAATAATAATAATAATAATAATAAACGGTTTATTAATAGAGTTGCAGCCGGTGACTGAAAATATACACTTACATTTGATTTAGACATGATGATATAATATGCATTGAATACATTTACAGGGCTGTACAGTACATAAATCAGGAGTTGTTTATTATTTTTATAATAGATGGGATGGTGCTATTCTTATATCTATCGGTGCGGGCTCTTATGGGCTGAATTTTGTTGTAGTGGCGGACTGAGCGAGGTAGGTGGGGGGCTGCCGGTGGCAGGAGGTGGCGATGACGAGGGTGGTGCAATAGTTGGCTGCCAAACCTTTCCAGTGCTTGGTGGTGGAGGTCACTGAGAGATGGCATTTCCAGGGTGGAGAGAGCGTTGGTGTAGCCGGAGTAGTCAGCGCCAAGCATGATTCTGCAGGCCCTTTTCTGTACCTTCTCTAGCTGACGTTGTTGGGTGGAGTTGAGCGAAGACGACCAGGCTGGTGACGCATACGTTAGTTTGGCGAGAATAAAGGCGTTGTAGATGGTCCTCAGCTCTGGCGTGGGTGTCCCAAGTGACCTAAGTCGTCGTAGCATGTAGAGACGATACGAGGCTGCCTTGACTGTGCTATTTACATGGGCCTTCCAGTCAAGTTTGTTGTCTATAGTAACACCCAGGAGTTTGGCAGACTGCACCAGCTGGAGAGGATGGGCACCCACTGTGACTGCTGGGGCTTGCACTGGAGTGGTGGTGGTATTGATGTGTGTGTGTGTGTGTGTGTGTGTGTGTGAGTGTGTGTGTGTGCCGATAGTGCTCAGGTGTTTATTTTTTTAGCACCATTAAAAGTAAAGATGGAAAAACAGAGAGAAAGAGGTGATGATGATGATGCAGGGAAACAGATAGAATGAATAAGAGAACAACAAAAATTCGAAGAAAGACGAAAATAACAAAACAAAGAAAGGTGAACGTAAAGACAGACAGAGAGACAGAGAAAGAGAGAGATAGAGAGATAAAGAGACACGCCAATATCAGGGGAGTTTCACAATCGTCTGCCACCGTCCCAAAATGATCGTGAAGGGAGTACCACCTGTTCCCACCTGTTCCCTGTGGTAATTGTTTTCAAGGTGTAGGCTCTGTCTGCTACACCTGGCATCCCTCCCACAACCTCCAAACTCATCCTCCAGTGTATCACCTCATCCTCCTGCCTCTCACCTCATCCTCCTGCCTCTCACCTCATCCTCCTGCCTCTCACCTCATCCTCTAACCTCTCACCTCATCCTTTAACCTCTCACCTCATCCTCCAGTACCTCACCTCATCCTCAACCTCTCACCTCATCCTCCACATCCCACCTCATCCTCCAACCTCCCAACTCATCCTCCATCCATACACCTCATCCTCCAACCTCCCAACTCATCCTCCATCCATACACCTCATCCTCCATCCATCCACCTCATCCTCCACATCCCACCTCATCCTCCAACCTCTCAACTCATCCTACATCTATCCACCTCACCCTCCAGCGTCATCCTCCACGTTATCTTCATGGGTGAGGAGTGTGTGTTGCCTCTTCATATTAAGTGAGAGGGATAGGTTAGGTTAGGTTAGGTTAGGTTAGGTTATGGTTAGGTTAGGTTAGGTTATGGTTAGGTTAGGTTATAGTTAGGTTATGGTTAGGTTAGGTTAGGTTATGGTTAGGTTATGGTTAGGTTAGGTTAGGTTATGGTTAGGTTAGGTTAGGTTAGGTTATGGTATGGTATGGTTAGGTTAGGTTAGGTTAGGTTAGGTTAGGTTAGGTTATGGTATGGCTAGGTTATGGTTAGGTTAGGTTATAGTTAGGTTATGGTTAGGTTAGGTTAGGGTTAGGTTATGGTATGGTTAGGTTATGGTTAGGTTAGGTTAGGTTATGGTTAGGTTAGGTTAGGTTATGGTTAGGTTAGGTTAGGTTAGGTTAGGTTAGGTTATGGTATGGTTAGGTTATGGTTAGGTTAGGTTAGGTTATGGTTAGGTTAGGTTAGGTTATAGTTAGGTTATGGTATGGCTAGGTTATGGTTAGGTTAGGTTATGGTTAGGTTATGGTTAGGTTAGGTTAGGTTATGGTTAGGTTAGGTTAGGTTATGGTTAGGTTAGGTTAGGTTATGGTATGGTATGGTTAGGTTAAGTTAGGTTAGGTTAGGTTATAAGAACATAAGAACATAAGAATGGAGGAAACTGCAGCGGGCCTATTGGCCCATACTGGGCAGTCCCGTTTACACCCAACCCCTATTGCTCATATGAGCATCCAACCTATGTTTGAAGCAATTCAGCGTATTCGAGTTAATGATGATATTTGGTAACTTGTTCCATTCATCCACTACTCTGTTTCCAAACCAGTGTTTACCTATTTCACGCCTAAATCTAAATTTGTCCAATTTAAAACCATTGTTACGAGTTCGCTCCTGGTTGGATAATTTGAGTACCTTTGTAATGTCCCCTTTGTTTAGCCCTGCCTTCCATTTATACACCTCTATCAGGTCGCCCCTCGCTCTACGTCTCTCAAGGGAGTGCAAATTAAGATGCTTTAACCTGTCTCTATACTCAAGGTTCCTGATACCCGGGATTAGTCTTGTCATTCTCCTCTGGATTCTTTCCAAGGATTCTATATCCATTCTGTAATACGGTGACCAGAACTGGACTGCGTAATCCAGGTGTGGTCTCACAAGAGCAAGATACAGTTTTAGGATGACCTCGCTAGTCTTGTAACTAACACTCCTTTGTATGAACCCAAGTACTTTATTAGCCTTGTTACGAGCAAAAACACATTGTTTACTTGGCTTAAGGTTCCTACTTATCATTACTCCTAAATCTCTCTCGCAGTCGGATTTCTCTATGGCATCGTTGTTCATCTGGTATCTGGTTTCCCTGTTTACATTCCCTATACTGAGTACTTTACATTTGTCAATGTTGAATTTCATCTGCCATTTTTCAGACCATTCGAAAAATTTGTTTAGATCCTCCTGTAGTTTTGCCGAGTCCTCGTCAGATTTGATAACACGTCCTATTTTAGTATCATCAGCAAATTTACTTATGTTGCTGTCTATGCCGATATCTATGTCGTTTATGTATATAATAAACAATAATGGTCCAAGTACTGAGCCTTGGGGAACTCCACTTGTGACGTTGCTCCAATGGGACTTAGTGCCGTTAATGCTCACTCGCTGTTTCCTGTCCTGTAACCACGCCCTAATCCATTTAAGGATGTCACCTTTGATGCCATGAGCTTCTACCTTTCTAATTAGTCTTTCGTGGGGTACTCTGTCGAAGGCTTTGCTAAAGTCGAGATATACCACATCATAATTGTGCCCCTCGTCCACTGATTCGAAAACTGATGAAAAGAATGTTAATAGATTAGTTAGGCAAGAACGTCCGCTTGTGAAGCCATGCTGGGAATCATTGATCAATCTGTGCTTCTCCAGGTGATTTCGAATAGAGTTTGAAATGATTGCTTCCAGTAATTTGCCTACTATTGATGTTAGACTGATTGGGCGGTAGTTAGAGGATAGTGATCTATCCCCCTTCTTGAAGATCGGTATTACATTCGCTATCCTCCAGGATTCTGGTACTACACCTGTTTTTAAGGACATGTTAAACAACTTTGCTAAGGGCATACTAAGCTCTTCCTTACATTCCTTTAATACTCTGGCAAATATCTCATCGGGACCAGGTGACTTATTAGGCTTTAGTTTGTCTATTTGCTTACTAACATCGTTACTAGTCACTACTATCTCACTTAATTTGTTTTCTTCACTATCTCTGAATAGAGTCGGTGCCTCGGGTATCATGTTTAAATTTTCGCTGGTGAAAACTGTTGAAAAATATTTATTCAAATTATTGCTCATTTCTCCGTCGTTATCAGTGAGCTCGCCGGAGTCTGACCGTATTGGTCCAATCTTTTCTCGTGTTTTAGTTTGGTACATTTGGTAGAATCCTTTGGGGTTTGTCTTTGCCTCCCTTGCTATCCTTACCTCATTATTCCTCTTTGCTTTCCTTATCTCGGTTTTAACCCTACTCGCCAATACCCTATAATAGTCCCGGAGGTGAATTTCGCCACGATTTATCCTTCTACCTATAGCCTTCCTTTGGCCAATGATGTTCTTTAAATAATTATTTATCCATTTAGGGTCATTGTTGTTTGATCTGAGTTTTTTGTATGGTATGTTCTGCCTTTGTGCATTAAGTAACTCACTATTTAAATTGTCGTGGAACTCGGCAATCTCAGATCTCGTTATCAGGTCGGTGTCATCTGTCAGGTTCACGGCCAAGCGCGACACCCCCTCTCTTAGCTGCCTCTTTAAACTGTCAAAGTTTGCCCTTCTGAAATCTGGTACTTTAGTGGAATTTTCCTTACGTCTGCCCTGAAAATCTAACTGGAATCGAATTTCTTTGTGATCCCTGTTTGCAAGTTCGTTCCCTACCTCGACATTGCTAATGAGGTTTTCTCTGTTTGACAAAACTAAATCCAATATATTATTACCCCGTGTGGGTTCGGTTATATGTTGACTTAGGAAACAGTCCTGGATCGTCTCGAGAAAATCCTCTGATTCTGAGTTTCCCGTAAGGTCTGTCCAATCTATTTGGCCAAGGTTAAAGTCGCCTACTATACAGACTTTGTTGTGTATGGAAGCCCTGCACATTATGGTATGGTTAGGTTATGGTATGGTTAGGTTATGGTTAGGTTAGGTTAGGTTATGGTTAGGTTAGGTTAGGTTATGGTTAGGTTAGGTTAGGTTAGGTTATGGTATGGTTAGGTTAGGTTAGGTTAGGTTAGGTTATGGTATGGTTAGGTTATGGTATGGTTAGGTTATGGTTAGGTTAGGTTAGGTTATGTTATGGTTAGGTTAGGTTAGGTTATGGTATGGTTAGGTTATGGTTATGTTATGGTTAGGTTAGGTTAGGTTAGGTTAGGTTAGGTTATGGTATGGTTAGGTTATGGTATGGTTAGGTTATGGTTAGGTTAGGTTAGGTTAGGTTAGGTTAGGTTAGGTTATGGTATGGTTAGGTTATGGTATGGTTAGGTTATGGTTAGGTTAGGTTATGTTATGGTTAGGTTAGGTTAGGTTAGGTTATGTTATGTTATGGTATGGTTAGGTTATGGTTAGGTTAGGTTAGGTTAGGTTAGGTTAGGTTATGTTATGGTTAGGTTAGGTTATGGTTAGGTTAGGTTAGGTTAGGTTAGGTTAGGTTAGGTTATGTTATGGTTAGGTTAGGTTAGGTTAGGTTAGGTTAGGTTATGGTTAGGTTAGGTTATGGTTAGGTTAGGTTAGGTTATGTTATGGTTAGGTTAGGTTAGGTTAGGTTAGGTTATGGTTAGGTTAGGTTATGTTATGGTTAGGTTAGGTTAGGTTAGGTTAGGTTATGGTATGGTTAGGTTATGGTTAGGTTAGGTTAGGTTAGGTTAGGTTAGGTTAGGTTATGGGAGGCGATAATGAAGCATAGTGGAAGTTTGAGTGTAGTGTTACTGTCTATCTATCTATCTATCTATCTATTTATCTATCTTCACACCCACTTCTGTATGTGGTGGACGAAGGTAAACAGAAACATTAAGTAAGGGAATTGTACACACACACACACACACACACACGTCCAAACATCAGATGTAAAGCCACGTTATTTAAGGGTCCGTCCCACAAGAACTGGTGAATCACAGCTGAATGACACTCTTCTTCCTGCTTGTCATGTGTCACTGTCAGACCCTCAGTGCCAGCTGGCGAGTGGCACCTGTTGAGATAATTTCAGATAGGTTGTTGACTGCCAAGACTCGAGTGATTTGAGTGAATGAGTGACTGAGTGACCTCCTTCCCCCCCCCCTAACTGTTTCTCTCCCTCCCTCCTTCCCTCCCTGTCTCCCTCCTTCCCTCCCTGTCTCCCTCCCTCCCTCCCTTCCTTCCTCCCTCCCTCCCTCCCTCCCTCACTCCCTTAGAGAATGTGTTTTGGTACTAACCCATGGTAGACGCAACTCCTTACTTGGTTGGCATTGTGGCGGGTAGATGTTGGTATTGGTGGTAAGGGGTGGTGGGAGCTTGAAGACACCACTGCCAATCACTACCACCACTGCCAACCACCACCACTGCCAACTACCACCACCACTGCCAACCACCACCACTGCCAACTACCACCACCACTGCCAACCACCACCACTGCCAACTACCACCACCACCACCAACCACCACCACCACCACCACCACCACAACCACCACCACCACCAACCACCACCACCACCACCAACCACCACCACCAATAACCACCACCCCCACCACCACCACCACCAACCACCACCACCACCACGACCAACCACCACCACCACCACCACCACCACCACCACCACCAACCGTCACCAACAACCACTGCCACCACCACCACCAACCACCACCACCACCACCAACCACCACCAATAACCACCAACAATAACCACCACCACCAACCACCACCACCACCACCAACCATCACCAACCACCACCACCACCACCAACAACAACAACAACCGTCACCACCAACCACCACCACCACCACCACCACCAACAACAACAACAACAACAACCACCACCACCACCACCACCACCACCACCAACCACCACCACCACCAATAACCACCAACAATAACCACCACCACCACCAACAACAACAACCGTCACCACCAACCACTGCCACCACCACCAACAACCAACAACCACGAACCACCAACAACCACCACTAGTGATCGTTAACAACATTATTGATCTAGTAGTCGTCAGCCCAGGCAATGTTAAGGTCGTCCTTGTTTTGTGGTAATGATTAATTATCTCTCTCTCTCTCTCTCTCTCTCTCTCTCTCTCTCTCTCTCTCTCTCTCTCTCTTTAATCACAGTGTCCACCAGGATAATATTTGATGGCGAGATGGCAGTTATTTGCACTTCTCCAACCCCTCCCTCCCTCATCCCCCTCATCCCCCTCATCCCCTATCCTCGACTCCCTCCCCCCTCCCCCCTCCCCCTTCACCTCAGTGCAGCATTTGTCGCTTTCCTCAACGTTTTTTTGTTCTCACTTTATACCCCAAGAATTCTTCACCATTTGACGTCGAGAAAAAACTCGGCTAAAAAAAAATGAAATTCTTTAATTGAGTAATGATGAGGGCGAGGCGGTGTGTGTGTGTGTGTGTGTGTGTGTGTGTGTGTGTGATGTACAGCTGGGTTATTTGATCTACACGACGTCGTCAACAAATGAGTTGTGATCAAAGCGTTCTGTATGTGACCAGTATCTGTCCTTCCCTTTATATTACTCATTATTAGTTCCTTTTAACTCTTCCCTTTGGTGAAATACACAAACTCTAAGTTCTACGGATCAAATGACACTCTAACCTAACCTAACCTAACCTAACCTAACCTAACGTTAACCCAACCCAACCATCCGAAACCTGACTCACTCTCCTCCACCACCATCATTTGACACCTGACTCCCTCTCCACCACTACCATCTGACACCTGACTCACTCTCCTCCCCCACCACCATCATTTGACACCTGACTCCCTCTCCACCACTACCATCTGACACCTGACTCACTCTCCACACCTGACGCTCACTCCACCACCACCACCATCTGACACCTGACTCACTCTCCTCCACCACCATCATTTGACACCTGACTCCCTCTCCACCACTACCATCTGACACCTGACTCACTCTCCTCCCCCACCACCATCATTTGACACCTGACTCCCTCTCCACCACTACCATCTGACACCTGACTCACTCTCCACACCTGACGCTCACTCCACCACCACCACCATCTGACACCTGACTCACTCTCCTCCACCACCATCATTTGACACCTGACTCCCTCTCCACCACTACCATCTGACACCTGACTCACTCTCCACACTTGACGCTCACTCCACCACCACCACCACCATCTGACACCTGACTCACTCTCCTCCACCACCACCATCATTTGACACCTGACTCCCTCTCCACCACCACCATCTGACACCTGACTCACTCTCCACACCTGACTCACTCTCCACCACCATCTGACACCCTTAAGACGAGGACGACCTGGCTAAAGTGGTCGGCTCGAGGACAAGCTACATTAAGTCTAAAAGAAGTATTACGATATATGAGTCTCAGATACATATAGACCTACGATATATGAGTCTCAGATACATATAGACCTACGATATATGAGTCTCAGATACATATAGACCTACGATATATGAGTCTCAGATACATATAGACTTATGATATATGAGTCTTACGATACATGGTTTTATATATCTAGCTTGCATTTTTTTTTTCAATGTGATGGAAGTGTATGTATGACACACAGAAATATACGACCTGGGAAATGTATGATAAATTTATATACATTTCATTTCTGGACTACGTTAGTCAATACCTGATGGATGCTTTATTACGCGTGAGGGATATTTTTCTTTTGGGCCTAGTACGGTCAACGTCATAAATTAGCCTTTGTTCACACACCCCCCCCCCCCCCCACCTTCATCGTGCTTCCTGGAAAAAATAATAATAATCGGAATTGCGAATTGTCAATGAAAGGTTTATTTGTACGTCTGGCTGCGACAAGCTCCTTATATTAGTGAGTCAGTGAGTCAGTCAGTCAATTAGTCAGTTAGTCAATTAGTCAGTTATCAGTCAATTCGGTAGTCAAAGTTGGTGTTCATAGAGCTGTGTGACGCAGCTGAAAGTTACTACAAAAATTTAGGAGAATAATCAGTGTGTGTGTGTGTGTGTGTGTGTGTGTCAAAGTCCATAGTTCATATTTCCCTCCAAGCCTAATAGGCCCTACTTAGCCTTATCATTCAGTCTGTCGCCTTCTAGGATTGGAACCCATTAGATCTGTCCCCAGTCCTTAGTGGTTGGCTGGAAGTAAGATCAGTTCCCCATATGTTGTGACGGTACTGACGGGTGTAACTAACTACCTGTGTGACCTAAGAGGTGAACACACTTTCACCTGGAGGTTCTGTGTTAGAAGCTGTGTACACAAGTGAAGCTGTGTACAAGTGAAGCTGTGAACAAGTGAAGCTGTGTACACAAGTGAAGCTGTGTACAAGTGAAGCTGTGAACAAGTGAAGCTGTGTACACAAGTGAAGCTGTCTGTGTAAACAGGTGAAGCTGTGTAAACAGGTGAAGCTGTGTAAACAGGTGAAGCTGTGTAAACAAGTGAAGCTGTGTAAACAGGTGAAGCTGTGTAAACAGGTGAAGCTGTGAACAAGTGAAGCTGTGTAAACAAGTGAAGCTGTGAACATGTGAAGCTGTGTAAACAGGTGAAGCTGTGAACAAGTGAAGCTGTGTAAATAAGTGAAGCTGTGTAAACAGGTGAAGCTGTGAACAAGTGAAGCTGTGTAAACAAGTGAAGCTGTGAACAAGTGAAGCTGTGTAAACAAGTGAAGCTGTGAACAAGTGAAGCTGTGTAAACAGGTGAAGCTGTGAACAAGTGAAGCTGTGTAAACAAATGAAGCTGTGAAGCTGTGTAAACAAGTGAAGCTGTGTAAACAGGTGAAGCTGTGAACAAGTGAAGCTGTGTAAACAGGTGAAGCTGTGAACAAGTGAAGCTGTGTAAACAAGTGAAGCTGTGAACAAGTGAAGCTGTGTAAACAGGTGAAGCTGTGAACAAGTGAAGCTGTGTAAACAAGTGAAGCTGTGAACAAGTGAAGCTGTGTAAACAGGTGAAGCTGTGAACAAGTGAAGCTGTGTAAACAAGTGAAGCTGTGTAAACAGGTGAAGCTGTGAACAAGTGAAGCTGTGTAAACAAGTGAAGCTGTGAACAAGTGAAGCTGTGTAAACAAGTGAAGCTGTGAACAAGTGAAGCTTTGTAAACAGGTGAAGCTGTGAACAAGTGAAGCTGTGTAAACAAGTGAAGCTGTGAACAAGTGAAGCTGTGTAAACAGGTGAAGCTGTGAACAGGTGAAGCTGTGTACAAGTGAAGCTGTGTAAACAGGTGAAGCTGTGAACAAGTGAAGCTGTGTAAACAGGTGAAGCTGTGTAAACAGGTGAAGCTGTGTAAACAGGTGAAGCTGTGAACAAGTGAAGCTGTGTAAACAAGTGAAGCTGTGAACAAGTGAAGCTGTGTAAACAGGTGAAGCTGTGAACAAGTGAAGCTGTGTAAACAAGTGAAGCTGTGAACAAGTGAAGCTGTGTAAACAGGTGAAGCTGTGAACAAGTGAAGCTGTGTAAACAAGTGAAGCTGTGTAAACAGGTGAAGCTGTGAACAAGTGAAGCTGTGTAAACAAGTGAAGTTGTGAACAAGTGAAGCTGTGTAAACAAGTGAAGCTGTGAACAAGTGAAGCTGTGTAAACAGGTGAAGCTGTGAACAAGTGAAGCTGTGTAAACAAGTGAAGCTGTGAACAAGTGAAGCTGTGTAAACAGGTGAAGCTGTGAACAGGTGAAGCTGTGTACAAGTGAAGCTGTGTAAACAGGTGAAGCTGTGAACAAGTGAAGCTGTGTAAACAGGTGAAGCTGTGAACAAGTGAAGCTGTGTAAACAAGTGAAGCTGTGAACAAGTGAAGCTGTGTAAACAAGTGAAGCTGTCTGTGTACACAAGTGAAGCTGTGTACAAGTGAAGCTGTGTAAACAGGTGAAGCTGTGTACACAAGTGAAGCTGTGTAAACAAGTGAAGCTGTCTGTGTACACAAGTGAAGCTGTGTGCAAGTGAAGCTGTGTAAACAGGTGAAGCTGTGTACACAAGTGAAGCTGTGTAAACAGGTGAAGCTGTGTAAACAAGTGAAGCTGTGAACAAGTGAAGCTGTGTAAACAAGTGAAGCTGTCTGTGTACACAAGTGAAGCTGTGTACAAGTGAAGCTGTGTAAACAGGTGAAGCTGTGTACACAAGTGAAGCTGTGTAAACAAGTGAAGCTGTCTGTGTACACAAGTGAAGCTGTGTACAAGTGAAGCTGTGTAAACAGGTGAAGCTGTGTACACAAGTGAAGCTGTGTAAACAAGTGAAGCTGTCTGTGTACACAAGTGAAGCTGTGTACAAGTGAAGCTGTGTAAACAGGTGAAGCTGTGTACACAAGTGAAGCTGTGTAAACAAGTGAAGCTGTCTGTGTACACAAGTGAAGCTGTGTACAAGTGAAGCTGTGTAAACAAGTGAAGCTGTGTACACAAGTGAAGCTGTCTGTGTACATAAGTGAAGGTGTGTACAAGTGAAGCTGCATACAAGTGAAGCAGTGAAACAAGTGAAGCTGTGTACACAAGTGAAGCTGTCTGTGTACACAAGTGAAGCTGTGTACAAGTGAAGCTGTGTAAACAAGTGAAGGTGTGTACACAAGTGAAGCTGTCTGTGTACACAACTGAAGCTGTCTGGCGTACATAAGTGAAGCTATCTGGTGTACACAAGTGAAGCTATCTGGTGTACACAAGTGAAACTGTCTGTGTACACAAGTGAAGCTGTCTGGCGTACTTAAGTGAAGCTGTATGTGTCCACAAATGAAGCTGTCTGTGTAAACAAGTTAAGCTGTCAGTGTACACAAGTGAAGCTGTCTGCATACACAAGTGAAGCTGTCTGGTGTACACAAGTGAAGCTGTCTGTGTACACAGGTGAAGCTGTCTGTGTCCACAAGTGAAGCTGTGTACACAAGTGAAGCTGTCTGCATACACAAGTGAAGCTGTCTGGTGTACACAAGTGAAGCTGTCTGTGTACACAGGTGAAGCTGTCTGTGTACTCAAGTGAAGCTGTCTGTGTACTCAAGTGAAGCTGTCTGTGTACACAAGTGAAGCTGTGTACATAAGTGAAGCTGTCTGTGTACTCAAGTGAAGCTGTCTGTGTACACAAGTGAAGCTGCCCGTGTACACAAGTGAAGCTGCCCGTGTACACAAGTGAAGCTGTCTGTGTACTCAAGTGAAGCTGTCTGTTTACACAAGTGAAGCTGTCAGTGTACACAAGTGAAGCTGCCTGGTGTACACAAGTGAAGCTATCTGTGTACACAAGTGAAGTTGTCTGTGTACATAAGTGAAGCTCTCTGCGTACACAAGTGAAGCTGCCTGGTGTACACAAGTGAAGCTATCTGTGTACAGAAGTGATGCTGTCTGGTGTACATAAGTGAAGCTGTCTATGTACACCACTGAAGCTGTCTATGTACACCACTGAAGCTGTCTATGTACACAAGTGAACCTGTCTGTGTACGCAAGTGAAGCTGTGTACATAAGTGAAGCTGTCTGTGTACTCAAGTGAAGCTGTCTGTGTACACAAGTGAAGCTGTGTATATAAGTGAAGCTGTCTGTGTACTCAAGTGAAGCTGTCTGTGTACACAAGTGAAGCTGCCCGTGTACACAAGTGAAGCTGCCCGTGTACACAAGTGAAGCTGTCTGTGTACTCAAGTGAAGCTGTCTGTGTACACAAGTGAAGCTGTCAGTGTACACAAGTGAAGCTGCCTGGTGTACACAAGTGAAGCTATCTGTGTACACAAGTGAAGCTGTTTGTGTACACAAGTGAAGCTGTCTATGTACACCACTGAAGCTGTCTATGTACACAAGTGAAGCTGTCTATGTACACCAGTGAAGCTGTCTGTGTACACAAGTGAAGCTGTCTATGTACACCAGTGAAGCTGTCTGTATACACAAGTGAAGCTCCATGATATAATTGATAGATTTGCTTAATTAACCTTCGTAGTATTTTCTGAAAAATAAAGGAATATTATATAAGCAAAAATACTTCATGTGTGCTGACCACTTATGATATAAGTGATACATCGTAGTGCACGCCTCTCTCTCTCTCTCTCTCTCTCTCTCTCTCTCTCTCTCTCTCTCTCTCTCGTTGTTTGTCAGTATCACCGTGGCGCCAGGGAGTGTTGACACAATGGTAGGTGGCCAGGAGCCTTGGCCACAACTCTGTCTGGCCGCCTAGACCACCGCTGAGCCACCCACCATTACCCTCCTCGCCTTCCTGATTGCCGCCAAACCCTCACCACTCTTCAAAAATAGAGAAGGATCATAAATTCACGGTTTTATAGTTTCGGCTGATGTGGTGGAACTGACGGACCAATCGCCATTATTTCACGACATCGATGCAGAGGCGTCATCGACGAGTGGAACCAATAGCCATCTTCCTTGCAGTGTTTTGCTATGACGTCATCGATACGTTGAACCAATAGCCATTTTCCAAGCGTTTTTGTTGCTTTGACGTCACTAGGGACGAACCAATAGTCATCGTTGTTGAATTCTTATAAAGGTAATAGAGTTTGTCCATTACTGTTGCCTTGACGACGTGGCGGCGAATCAGCCACCGTGAAAAGCATCATTTTTTACTGTGGTACATCATAAAGGGCTGACTGATAATTATAACCGTAACAAACCCAGAGAAATAATCGCCGTGGAAACCGTCAATTAGCAATTATTATTATTATTATTATTATTATCATTATTATTATTATTATTAGCAGAAACGCCGCCCTCCGGGCTGCTCATCGCTAGGCCACGGTAGGACGCCACCCTCCGGGAGGCTCCACATTGTCTCACTGTTCCGTCCCCAAAACTTCTTCTTCCATCAATAGTTCTTTAACGGTGTATGCAAGTTCCACCATGTTTTTCACTACAACGGTACAGCAAAGTATATTTTTTTAACATTAAACTGTTATTATTTTATTGTCTAATCATCACTACATATAACACCACCCATCATCACTACATATAACACCATCCATCATCACTACATATAACACCATCCATCATCACTACATATAACACCACCCATCATCACTACATATAACACCACCCATCATCACTACATATAACACCATCCATCATCACTACATATAACACCATCCATCATCACTACATATAACACCATCCATCATCACTACATATAACATCATCCATCATCACTACATATAACACCATCCATCATCACTACATATAACACCATCCATCATCACTACATATAACACCATCCATCATCACTACATATAACACCATCCATCATCACTACATATAACACCATCCATCATCACTACATATAATATCATCATCCATCATCACCACATATAACACCATCCATCATCACTACATATAACACCATCCATCATCACTACATATAACACCATCCATCATCACTACATATAACACCATCCATCATCACTACATAAAACACCATCCATCATCACTACATATAACACCATCCATCATCACTACGTATAACACCATCCATCATCACTACATATAACACCATCTATCATCACTACATATAACACCATCCATCATCTCTACATATATCACCATCCATCATCACTACATATAACACCAACCATCATCACTACATATAACACCATCCGTCATCACTACATATAACACCATCCATCATCACTACATATAACACCATCCATCATCACTACATATAGCACCATCCATCATCACTACATATAACACCATCCATCATCACTACATATAGCACCATCCATCATCACTACATATAACACCATCCATCATCACTACATATAACACCATCCATCATCACTACATATAACACCATCCATCATCACTACATATAACACCATCCATCATCACTACAGATCGTAAAGTAGTTTCCGAGATTCTCGTGCGGACACACACACACACACACCCACACTTCTTTATTTTATATATATATATATAGATTATTATCCGTGGTAGTAGTACTCGTTAGTAACAATAGTAATAGATGTAGTACAGGTAGCAGAAGTAATTACCATTATCGTGACCATTAGTTGGTCCTATTTCCAATGTGTTCCTCCTGTAGGTTGATAATTATAAGAGTAAGGAAGATTTTTGTCTCCTGTAAACAAACTTCCAAGCCGATTGGGGCCATAACTCCGACCATTATGTCCTGTAGAAACGTTGATTACCGATTCTAGACAGGAGAGGTTCGTGATGTGAGATTCCTTACCTATAACTTCTCTTGTAACGGCGGACGGATGCAAGGACGGAGGAACGGACCGATCCATGATTCTGACGGAGATATGAAACGTTATTGAGCGAAGGTTACTTATATTGCGGACGACAACAATATACTGTACTGTAAGTCACCAACTATCATATGAGACACTTTTACTACTCTCCCCTCTCCCACTATCCCTCCCTTCTCCCATTGCGCCCCCATCTCCCCCCCCCCCCCCACACGAAGGAGCCGTTAGTATCCCAAATCACCAAGGACTCGTATAGTAGGGTACGGCTTGCCTGCCTCTACGGTACACGGACAAAAACTCACCGGACAGGTAAGGGTAATATAGGTAGCAGCTAATAGGGACGACGAGGCAGCTAATAGGGACGAATTGGAGGCTAATGCTGACGGCGTGAAAGCTAATAGGGACGAGTTGGAGGCTAATTGGGACGAATTGGTGTTTGAAAGAAGAGGCGTATTTTGAAAGTTGAGATAATATGGACGAAATGAAACGTTGAGAGAAAGAGGAACGGATTGAGACATCAGGGAATAATAGGCGAGGAGGAGGCGGCCAGGTGATGGTGTATCTCCGTGAAGAAGACGTCACATAAATCTCACCTGTCCAACACAAATGAAAATGGAAATTACCTATCGCTGTGAGAGGCGGTGGCGGCGGTGGCAGTAGCGGCGGTAGCAGGGGCGTGGTTGTTACACTAATGGCCACCACGTCATTCACCACTACAGAAAACGGGATATCTAGCTGCCCTTCGAAGCTTCGAACATATTATTTGAACCAAAAGTGAAACAATTAAACAGGGTATAAAAATTTGAAGCCTCGAAGATGTATATGAAACCGGAGTGACTCATTTAGATGGCATATAAAACTGGGAGGGTGAGGGAGCCGACCAGTAGTGGACACTTAGAATAACTTAGCTTAGCTTGGCTGAGACCGGCCTTCCCTAACACCTTGAACCTCTAATGCAGCACAGTTACGGAAGACAATAAAACCCGTCTCCGCAAGGTGGATAGCCCACCTGCTGTTAACCTTCTCCTTTACTTCCCACTTCTGAACTTTACCTTGTACTTTATCCTTCTCCTACTCTTAGAGCTATGCTCTATTCTCTCCGTACAACCAACCGACCAGTAGACGAGAGAGTGAGAGGAAGTAGACCGTGGCTGAGGTTTTCTCCATAAAGACGATGATCACGTAAGTGTTGTGTGTTATTTGGTGGCCTGGGTAACTACTGAATGTTGGGTTTATATATTGTCAGGAGAAAAGCTTAGGGAGGTGTAGCTCTTCCTGGTGACCTTGTGATATTTACTGTACTGTTGAAGTGTTAAGAGTATGTATAGAAGAGGATAAGGTGACATAAGACGATGTAGTGAGGATTCTTGGAGGTTTGGATTGTGTTGTTGTTGTCTTTATAATTAATAGTATTGTGAGTTTGTTACTTGAACTGTTTATATTCCTGAGTTACAATGTGAGGGTCTGAGTTGTTCCCTTCTGTTACTTGTTGTCTAGTCAGGGAGAGGAACAGTGATAGTGGTGGTGGTAGTAGTGGTGGTGGTTGTGTGGAGGATGTTAAGTGGTAATGGGGGGTAATGTTAATAGTAGAGGTGATGGTAGTGGTAGTGGTAGGAGGTGATGGTGAGTGTTATTTTTGATGGTGAGTGGTATTGTAGTGAGTGGTACTGGTGGTAATGGTGAGTGGTGATAGTGAGTGGTATTGGTGGTAATGGTGAGTGTTATTGGTGGTAATGGTGAGTGGTATTGTAGTGAGTGGTATTGTAGCGAGTGGTATCGGTGGTAATGGTAAGTGGTATCGGTGGTAATGGTGAGTGGTGATGGTGAGTGGTATTGTAGTGAGTGGTATCGGTTGTAATGGTGAGTGGTATCGGTTGTAATGGTGAGTGGTATCGGTTGTGGATAGGGGTAGTGGGTGATGTTAGGTCCTGGTGGGTGATGATGAATGGTGGTAGTCGACAAAACATCTCGCTATATAACATCAAACAAAAACATCAGACAAAAACATCAAACAAAAACATCAAACAAAAACATCAAACAAAAGCATCAAATAAAAACATAACATAAAAACACCAAACGAAAATTTCCAGCGAAAACCTGAAGGAAAATTTATAACACTGGTTGTTGACATTCCGGTGCTATAGAGAGCAACAGGAACACTAAGACGCTTATCTTCTTAATCGTGTGTGTGTGTGTGTGTGTGTGTGTGAAAAGACGAAAGATATTGGAGAGGAAGGAAGGAAGGAAGGAAGGAAGGAAGGAAGGAAGGAGCCTCGGGACGGATAGATGGACATCACATTCGGCTGACGTGACCAACATACGGGGAGGGGAGGAGCATCAAGGCTTTTTACCAGTGAAGGAATTTTCATTTGTGGAGGAATGTGTTATGAGAACTTTACTTCCTTCCCTCCCATCGCCAGCACCTCCCATTGTCTTGACTGCAGCTCCGAGTCTGATTTTTCATTAATATTTTTATTTAACATTTCAAGATGGGGAACTAAATAAAAAAAGTACATTTCCTGACAAGTTTGGAGTAATATTTCTTTGGATTTCGTCTCTTGATGGAGATTATAATTCGTCTTAGTATTTCCTGGAAGTTTTAATCTTTTAAGGGGAAGATATTTGTATTCTTTAATCTGACTGGATGAGATATGAGACTTAATTTGACTATTTTGTTCATAGGGAATTAGAGAGGGAATTTGTTGAGTGCCAGTGGTAGGTGGGCGGATGCCAGTGGTAGGTGAGTGGATGCCAGTGGTAGGTGAGTGGATGCCAGTGGTAGGTGAGTGGATGCCAGTGGTAGTTGGGTGGGTGCCAGTGGTAGGTGGATGGATGCCAGTGGTAGGTGGGTGGGTGGTAGTTGGGTGGGTGACAGTGGTAGGTGGATAGGTGCCAGTGGTAGGTGGATGGGTGCCAGTGGTAGGTGAGTGGATGCCAGTAGTAGTTGGGTGGGTGTCAGTGGTAGGTGGATGGGTGCCAGTGGTAGGTGGGTGGGTGCCAGTGGTAGGTGAATGGGTGAGAGTGGTAGATGGATGGATGCAAGTGGTAGGTGGATGGATGCCAGTGGTATGTGGATGGGTGCCAGTGGTAGGTGGGTGGGTGCCAGTGGAAGGGGTCAGGGGTAGGTGGATGGGGGTCAGTGATAGGTGAATTGGTGACAGTGGTAGGTGGATGGGGGTCAGAGGTAGGTGGATGCGTGTCATTGGTAGGTGGATGCGTGCCATTGGTAGGTGGATGGGTCCCAGTGGTAGGTGGGTGGGAGACAGAGGTAGGTGGATAGGAGACAGAGGTAGGTGGATGAGTGACATTGGAAAGGTGGGTGGGTGACAGTGGTAGGTGGATCGGTGCCAGTGTCAGGTGGATGGGTGTCAGTGGAAAGGTGGGTGGGTGACAATGGTAGGTGGGTGGGTGCCAGTGGTATTTGGATGGGTGACAGTGGTAGGTGGATGGGTGACAGTGGTAGGTGGATGGGTGACAGTGGTAGGTGGGTGGGTGCTAGTGGTAGGTGGATGGGTGCCAGTGGTAGGTGGATGGGTGCCAGTGGTAGGTGGATGGGTGCCAGTGGTAGATGGATGGGTGCCAGTGGTAGATGGATGGGTGCCAGTGGTAGGTGGATGGGTGACAGTGGTATAGGTGGATGGGTGACGGTGGTAGGTGGGTGGGTGCTAGTGGTAGGTGGATGGGTGACAGTGGTAGGTGGTAAGTGGGTGGGTGCCAGTGGTAGGTGGATGGGTGCCAGTGGTAGGTGGGTGGGTGCCAGTGGTAGGTGGATGGATGACAGAGGTAGGTGGATGGGTGCCAGAGGTAGGTGTGTGGGTGCCAGTGGGAGGTGGGTGGGTGCCAGTGGTAGGTGGATGGGTGACAGTGGTAGGTGGATGGGTGCCAGTGGCAGGTGGATGGGTGACAGTGGAAAGGTGGGTGGGTGACAATGGTAGGTGGATGGTTGAAAGAGGTAGGTGGGTGGGTGCCAGTGGTAGGTGGATGGGTGACAGTGGTAGGTGGATGGGTGACAGTGGTAGGTGGATGGGTGCCAGTGGTAGGTGGATGGGTGACAGTGGTAGGTGGGTGGGTGCCAGTGGTAGGTGGATGGGTGACAGTGGTAGGTGGGTGGGTGCCATTGGTAGGTGGGTGGGTGCCAGTGGTATTTGGATGGGTGACAGTGGTAGGTGGATGGGTGCCAGTGGTAGGTGGGTGGGTGTCAGTAGCAGGTGGATGGGTGACAGTGGAAAGGTGGGTGGGTGACAATGGTAGGTGGATGGGTGACAGTGGTAGGTGGGAGGGTGCCAGTGGTAGGTGGATGGGGGACAGTGGTAGGTGGATGGGTGACAGTGGTTAGGTGGGTGGGTGCCATTGGTTGGTGGGTGACAGTGGTAGGTGGATGGGTGACAGTGGTAGGTGGGTGGGTGACAGTGGTATGTGGATGGGTGACAGTGGTAGGTGGATGGGTGCCAGTTGTCATCATGGTAGTGGAGGTAAAGTTAAGACAAAGAGGAAAGGTGAGGGAAGGTGTAGATGGTGAGGGACTGGGAGGATAGTGAGGGAAGGTGGAGATGGTGAGGGACTGGGAGGATAGTGAGGGAAGATGGAGATGGTGAGGGACTGAGAGGATAGTGAGGGAAGATGGAGATGGTGAGGGACTGAGAGGATAGTGAGGGAAGGTGTAGATGGTGAGGGACTGAGAGGATAGTGAGGGAAGATGGAGATGGTGAGGGACTGAGAGGATAGTGAGGGAAGGTGGAGATGGTGAGGGACTGGGAGGATAGTGAGGGAAGGTGTAGATGGTGAGGGACTGGGAGGATAGTGAGGGAAGGTGTAGATGGTGAGGGACTGGGAGGATAGTGAGGGAAGGTGGAGATGGTGAGGGACTGGGAGGATAGTGAGGGAAGGTGTAGATGGTGAGGGACTGGGAGGATAGTGAGGGAAGGTGGAGATGGTGAGGGACTGGGAGGATAGTGAGGGAAGGTGGAGATGGTGAGGGACTGGGAGGATAGTGAGGGAAGGTGTAGATGGTGAGGGACTGGGAGGATAGTGAGGGAAGGTGTAGATGGTGAGGGACTGGGAGGATAGTGAGGGAAGGTGGAGATGGTGAGGGACTGGGAGGATAGTGAGGGAAGGTGGAGATGGTGAGGGACTGGGAGGATAGTGAGGGAAGGTGGAGATGGTGAGGGACTGGGAGGATAGTGAGGGAAGGTGTAGATGGTGAGGGACTGGGAGGATAGTGAGGGAAGGTGTAGATGGTGAGGGACTGGGAGGATAGTGAGGGAAGGTGGAGATGGTGAGGGACTGGGAGGATAGTGAGGGAAGGTGGAGATGGTGAGGGACTGGGAGGATAGTGAGGGAAGGTGTAGATGGTGAGGGACTGGGAGGATAGTGAGGGAAGGTGTAGATGGTGAGGGACTGGGAGGATAGTGAGGGAAGGTGGAGATGGTGAGGGACTGGGAGGATAGTGAGGGAAGGTGTAGATGGTGAGGGACTGGGAGGATAGTGAGGGAAGGTGTAGATGGTGAGGGACTGGGAGGATAGTGAGGGAAGGTGGAGATGGTGAGGGACTGGGAGGATAGTGAGGGAAGGTGGAGATGGTGAGGGACTGGGAGGATAGTGAGGGAAGGTGTAGATGGTGAGGGACTGGGAGGATAGTGAGGGAAGGTGGAGATGGTGAGGGACTGGGAGGATAGTGAGGGAAGGTGGAGATGGTGAGGGACTGGGAGGATAGTGAGGGAAGGTGTAGATGGTGAGGGACTGGGAGGATAGTGAGGGAAGGTGTAGATGGTGAGGGACTGGGAGGATAGTGAGGGAAGGTGTAGATGGTGAGGGACTGGGAGGATAGTGAGGGAAGGTGTAGATGGTGAGGGACTGGGAGGATAGTGAGGGAAGGTGTAGATGGTGAGGGACTGGGAAGATAGTGAGGGAAGGTGGAGATGGTGAGGGACTGGGAGGATAGTGAGGGAAAGTAGAGACAGGAGAGGCACAGGTACGCGTGTTTACTTCAGTTTAATCAAAGCAACGCCTGAGGCTGACTGGGACCACGAGCACATAATCACTCTCTCTCTCTCTCTCTCTCTCTCTCTCTCTCTCTCTCTCTCTGGGAGAATTGGAGAGACAGTGATAATAGAAATAAACAAAGAAAATTTATAGTGATGAATAAATGATTGAGAAGGGAAGAAAGCGATAAATAATGAAGAATAAATAGTGAAAAATAATAATGAAATAGGTAGAGGAGTATAAGATTTCTTTTATAGGTGGATATAAAGGTGAAATAAATGTTATTTAGAAAAGATTAATAAACAAAGACATTGCAAAATTGAAAGTTAATTACCAAAAAGAGCAAATATACATACGTGAAAATAGATAATGTCGATCAGAGTCTAATTATACCAAGTCAATTCGCTTCAAATTTCTTCCTTCACTGCGCATGACGTCATCTGGCCGGCAGCCCGCGGTGGGGGGGCGGGTGAGGGTGGTCTGGGGTGGGACCTCAGTTACCAGCTTGAAACTGTTGTATAGCCTAGTCCTCTGTAATATATCTAGTGACCATATTGCTAAATTGTAAACCTCTACACATATATACTTGTATTCACTTATTTAACTGAAATAACTTGGGGAGAGAGAGAATGGTGATAAATATAATCATTAACAATTTTTAGTGTTTTCTTTAACTATTTTATTTAATTCTTGAATTCTTTCTGTCCCACCAGTAAGTAGCTAGCCCATATACCTATGATTACTTAATTGCTTTTACACTGATACTGGCAGCGAAATCATAAGAGTATAAATAATAATAAAGAGGGGAACATAAGAACATAAGAATGGAGGAAACTGCAGCGGGCCTATTGGCCCATACTGGGCAGTCCTGTTTACACCCAACCCCTGTTGCTCATATAAGCATCCAACCTATGTTTGAAGCTATTCAGCGTATTCGAGTTAATGATGATATTTGGTAACTTGTTCCATTCATCCACTACTCTGTTTCCAAACCAGTGTTTACCTATTTCACGCCTAAATCTAAATTTATCTAATTTAAAGTCATTGCTACGAGTTCGCTCCTGGTTGGATAGTTTGAGTACCTTTGTAATGTCCCCTTTGTTTAGCCCTGCCTTCCACTTATACACCTCTATCAGGTCGCCCCTCGCTCTGCGTCTCTCGAGGGGGTGCAAATTAAGATGCTTTAACCTGTCTCTATACTCAAGGTTCCTAATGCCCGGGATTAGTCTTGTCATTCTCCTCTGAATTCTTTCCAAGGATTCTATATCCATTCTGTAATACGGTGACCTGAACTGCGTAGTCCAGGTGTGGTCTCACAAGAGCAAGATACAGTTTTAGGATGACCTCGGTAGTCTTGTAACTAACACTCCTTTGTATGAACCCAAGTACTTTATTAGCCTTGTTACGAGCAAAAACACATTGTTTACTTGGCTTCAGGTTCCTACTTATCATTACTCCTAAATCTCTCTCTCAGTCGGATTTGTCTATGGCATCGTTGTTCATCTGGTATCTGGTTTCCCTGTTTACATCTCCTATACTGAGTACTTTACATTTGTCCACGTTGAATTTCATCTGCCATTTTTCAGACCATTCGAAAAATTTATTTAGATCTTCCTGTAAGAAGATGATTGTTAATAATAATAATAAATTTTTAATAATAAGAATAGGAATATCATAAAAATAATGATTTCATGAGAAGTTCAAGTGGTTAACTGAAAGATAGTGTACTAGGGAATGATAAAAACAGGATATATGGCAAGAATACCTTCTAATACAGTGAGGTGGTCTGACCTGTGATCCACTACACGTCAGCGACTTCATATAATAAGCTTTGCGCGTGGGTAGACTTGGTATATTTAGACTTTAATGTAGATGAAGAGAAATTAATGATAACGTGAATAGAGATAGAATGAGAGAGTGTCATTAAGATATATAACAGTAAATTTGTTAATAAATTGAACGGTACCTGCTATACAAGAATGAATGCATAATTAATTTATTTGCCTTAACAGTAACGTAACCTAACCTAAAAACACGTGCTTAATTAAAACTCTTACTCTTTAAAGCTCAGTAATCTATCTATATATATAAAACAAAGAAGTATTTCTGTGTGTTTGTTTGTGTGTCCGCAAGAGAATCTCGGGAACTACTTTACCGACCTGTAGTGATGATGGATGGTGTTATATGTAGTGATAATGGATGGTGTTATATGTAGTGATGGTAGATGGTGTTATATGTGGTGATGATGGATGGTGTTATATGTAGTGATAATGGATGGTGTTATATGTAGTGATAATGGATGGTGTTATATGTAGTGATGGTGGATGGTGTTATATGTAGTGATAATGGATGGTGTTATATGTAGTGATGGTGGATGGTGTTATATGTGGTGATGATGGATGGTGTTTTATGTAGTGATAATGGATGGTGTTATATGTAGTAATGATGGATGGTGTTATATGTAGTGATGATGGATGGTGTTATATGTAGTGATGGTGGATGGTGTTATATGTAGTGATGATGGATGGTGTTATATGTAGTGATGATGGATGGTGTTATATGTAGTGATGATGGGTGGTGTTATATGTAGTGATGATGGGTAGTGTTATATGTAGTCATGATGGGTAGTGTTATATGTAGTGATGATGGGTGGTGTTATATGTAGTGATGATGGGTGGTGTTATATGTAGTGATGATGGGTAGTGTTATATGTAGTGATGATGGGTAGTGTTATATGTAGTGATGATGGGTGGTGTTATATGTAGTGATGATGGATGGTGTTATATGTAGTGATGATGGATGGTGTTATATGTAGTGATGGTGGACTGTTGTTATATGTAGTGATGATGGATGTTGTTATATGTAGTGATGATGGATGTTGTTATATGTAGTGATGATGGGTGGTGTTATATGTAGTGATGATGGATGGTGTTATATGTAGTGATGATGGATGGTGTTATATGTAGTGTTGATTAATGGTGTTATATGTAGTGATGATTAGACAATAAAATAATGACATTCTAATGCTAAAAAAATATACTTTGCTGTACCGTTGTAGTGAAAAACATGGTGGAACTTACATACACCGCTAATTAACTATTGATGGAAGAAGAAGTTTTGGGGACTGAACAGCGAGACAATGCGGAGCCTCCCGGAGGGTGGCGTCGTACCGTTGCCTAGGGCGTTTCTGCTAGTACAATATAATTGAGTAATGACCTTCCAGTTGTTTTGACTTCATATGTTATTTTGACTTCATCTGTTATTTTGGCTCCATCTATTATTTTGACTGCGTCTCCTATTTTGACTCCGTCTGTTACTTTGACTTCATCATCTATTTTGACTTCCTCGTCTATTTTGACTTCATCTGTTATTTTGACTTATATTCACAAATTTAATTCTCCTTCAGACACCACATCCCGCTCACGCCGACGCCAGAAGACCGCGGCCACCCTGCGCTCGTGCTGGCGAAGTGGGCGCCAGTGGGGTCGGGGCTGGTGATGGTGGACGAGCAGTACAATGTAGTGTACAAAAGGATGGCAGCCAGCCCTGAGGTGTACAAGATCACTGACACTGGCCGTCCCGGGGTAGTGTACAACGGCGTTCCGGACTGGGTATATGAAGGTACGTACATGTGTGTGTGTGTGTGTTAGAGCAGTAATATATGTGTATTAATAGGTTAAAACACCACCACTAGAGCACCATTATGTTGTAGGCACCATTAAAAAAAATATCCACATTACCACCAAAATTATATATGTATGTGCCATCATGTTGCAGGACTGGCCTTAGAACAATACTATATGCAGCGTGCCATTATCGAGGAGCCACTATATACCTGCACCATTAAGGCCTTCCATACTGGCCTGAGAGCCTCGCCCTGTTGTTTTAGGTTAAGGTGCGATGGTGTGCTTGGTCACGCTCCAACGAGTCCCTCTCTTCCTCTTCTTCCTCCTCCTCCTTTCATTCTCTCTGCCTCCTCCTTTCATCGTTTCGTTTTGCTTCTTCCTTTCGTCCACTCTGCCTGTTTCTCCTTTATCCTTCCCTCTTCCTCCTCCTCTTTATCATTATCCTCTTTCTCATCATTATCCTCTGCCTCCTCTTTCTTTTTTTAACTACGCCTACTTCTCCACCCTTCCTTTGTCTCCCTTCCTTCTTTTCTTCCTTCTCATTCTCTTCCTCTTTTATTCCTCCTCCTTCTATTCTTCCTTTATTCCTCTTTCCTCTGCCTCTCCTCCTCATCCACCCATTCCTCCTGCTCTTCTTACTCCACCTCCTCCTCCTTTTATTCCTTCTCCCTTACTTCTTCCTCCCTCTTCCTTCTTCCCCCCTTTCTTTCTTCTCTTAAGAACATAAGAAGATAAGAAAAATAAGGAGTCTGCAATAGGCCAGTTGGCCTGTGCATGGCAGCTCCTGTCGAGAGTTACTACCACTCTCTATCATCCATGAATCTATCTAGCCTCCTTTTAAAACTTCCCAGCGTTCCAGCACTTGTTACAAAGTTGCTAAGCTTGTTCCACTCGTCCACCACCCTATTTGCGAACCAGTTCCTTCCGATTTCCCTCCTAAACTTATCCAACTTAAATCCGTTGCTCGTATATTATAAGAACTTTATCTATATCTCATTTATTGATTCTTTTCAACCGCTTAAATACTTCTATCATATCTCCCCGCACTCTTCGTCTTTCTAGGGAATGCAAGTTTAGAGTCTTTAACCTATCTTGATATGAAAGGTTTCTAAGTCCCGGAATCGTTTTCGTCATTCTTCGCTGCACCGACTGCAGTGAATTGATATCCATTCTATAATAGGGGCACAAGAACTGAACCGCATAATCGAGGTGCGGCCTGACTAGCGCAAGATATAGTTGCAATATGACCTCTGCACTTTTATTAATTACACTTCTAGATATAAAACCTAATACTCTGTTTGCTCTATTTCGAACGTTAACGCACTGTTTTCTAGGCCGTAGGTCGAAGTCTCTTTCACAAGTCGACTTCTCTAGGTTAATGTTGTTAAGGCTGTATACATTGACAGTATTTGTTCTTCCAATATTAAGTACGCTGCACTTGATGGTGTTGAATTTTATTTGCCATTTTCTGACCACTCCTGCAGTTTATTTAGATCCTCCTCTAGTGCATTTGCATCCTGCCCTGAATTAATCTGCCGCCCTATTTTGGTGTCATCCGCAAACTTGCTTATGTCACTGTTGATCCCAGTATCTAGATCGTTTATGTAGATTATGAACAAGAGTGGGCCTAGTACTGACCCCTGGGGAACCCCACTGGTTACACAGCCCCACTCAGATTTAACACCATCTACGCTGACCCTCTGTGTTCTATCGGTGAGCCATGATTTTATCCAATGTAAAACTTTCCCCTCGATACCATGAGCCTTAGCTTTTCTCAGAAACCTCTGATGCGGTACTCGGTCAAACGCTTTGCTAAAGTCTAAGTAAATAACATTGTAATTTTCGTTATTATCTACTACCTCGAAGAATTTCCTTCTCCCCATGCCGTTAACCGTGCCTGTCACAATTATTTTTGTTTACTATTCTTTCGCCTCCTTTACTCGATAGTGTCTCTGATTCCTCTTTTTATTGGTTTTCTTTCTTTCTTTCAGCTCTCTCTCTCTCTCTCAGGCACAAAGGGTCACAACTGACATATGTTTGCACCATTGCTCTAACTGTACACCAGAGGGCAAGACCTTGTAATCAACTCCTGAAATATGTTCTTTATATTTCTGTCTTGTTCTTTGTGTCGCCTTTGTGTGTTTTATTCCCTAGTTTTGTTTATACCTCGTGTTATTTTATCATCATTTGTGGATTTTCTTGTTCGTATTTTATTTCTGAACCTAACCGAGTGTAGCATAAACTTAACCTAACCTCATCTAAGTTAACTATCATCTAACCTAACCTGACCTTAACCTAACCTAACTATAACCTAACTTCATCTAACCTGAACCTAACAAAATAGCTTAACTTAACTATGATCTAACCTAACCTAACTTAACTTACCCAGGTAGACTCAATTAGCGTTATCTAGTTAAGGGTAAGAATCTCAATTTAACTGTTTGGTCATTATAGTTAGTCTTTTAACTTATATCGACTAGTTAGGATCATTCCTACATCTTCACTAACGAGGAACATTAATCATGATAAAGCTTTAAGATAATCTGACCTGAACTGACCTGACCTGACCTGACCTAAGTGTTTGATGACCCGTGGGGGGGCGGGGGGGGGGGCCTCATGCAAGTTTGCTCCTTTATAATCTTGATGACTTTTGTGTCAGGCTATTAATATTTTTGAGTGTCCCTCCCTCTTTTCCCTCCCTCCCTCCCTCCCTCCTTCCTTCCTTCCTAGCCTTCCCTCCCCCCTCCCCACTCCATCCTGACCTTCCTTTCTCTCTAACTTGATACTTCCTCCCTCTTTCTAATCTGACCTTCCTTCCTTCCTTCCTTCCCTCCAACTTGTCCCGCCTCCTTTCCATTCACATTATTATTATTATTATTATTATTATTATTATTATTATTGAAGACCCCAGAGAAATAGTGACCTTTATGGAACCCCCAGATATTATTAAGACTAGTGACCCACCATTAAAACTTACCCCTTAAATAAGAGCGTCGATTCATAACTTAAATTAACCATAGCGAAGGAGGAATGGAGCCATGAATCTGTTGTTTACCGAACTCTACCCCCCTACTCCTTTCCTCCCCCCCCCCTGACCCTCCACACCCTCTCCTCCTCACCTCCTCTCCTCCTTCCCGTTCTGACCACCCCCTCCACTACTCCTCCCCCCCCCCTCTCCCCAAGACTACCCACTCCCTCCTCCTCCTCCTCTCGTGAGTGTTTCCGTGAGTGACACTTGGGGGGTGAGGTGGGGAGTGGCACTTGGGGGGTGAGGTGGGGAGTGGCACTTGGGCGGTGAGGTAGTGCCATGTACGTGCAGTACATAATAAATATATTTGTGTCCTTCCAGCAACTTGAAAATCGCTGTGGCTTATCCCTCTAAATTCCTCCAATCAGAGAGCAGATTCGTCTTTCTCAGCCAATCAAATTATTAGGCAGTTCGTCCTGAGCCAATAATATCACAGGGTTTTTCTTTCGCCAATCACAGTTCAGGGACTGTTAAAGGAATCTGTGAAAAATACGTGCAAATTTTCTTAGCCAATCAGATTTCAGAACAACGTTTTATGAACCAATCATATTTTAGATGAATTTTTTTCAGCCAATCATAGCTTAGGAAAATATTTAGTGAACCAATCACAGCTCATTACACTGTAGTACATAATGTCATTAACCAATGAAAGTACAGCCCGGTCCTCATTTAGCCAGTCATACTGTATGTACAGTGTACACCCACTAAAAAATTATTCGGCACCCGTGTCATATTGTCTCACGCCGTAAGGGTGCCGACTAATTTTTTAGTGGGTGTACAAGTAATGGGTGGTGGTGGTGACACATATAGTGGGTGGGGGTGGTGACACAGGTAGTGGGTGGTGGTGACACATGTACTGGGTGGTGGTGGTGACACATGTAGTGGGTGGGGGTGGTGACACATGTACTGGGTGGTGGTGGTGACACAGGTAGTGGGTGGGGGTGGTGACACAGGTAGTGGGTGGTGGTGACACATGTACTGGGTGGTGGTGGTGACACATGTACTGGGTGGTGGTGGTGACACATGTAGTGGGTGGGGGTGGTGACACATGTAGTGGGTGGGGGTGGTGACACATGTACTGGGTGGGGGTGGTGACACATGTACTGGGTGGTGGTGACACATGTACTGGGTGGTGGTGGTGACACATGTACTGGGTGGTGGTGGTGACACATGTACTGGGTGGTGGTGGTGACACATGTACTGAGTGGTGGTGGTGACATGTACTGGGTGGTGGTGGTGACGACACAGGTAGTGGGTGGTGGTGGTGACACAGGTAGTGGGTGGTGGTGGTGACACATGTAGTGGGTGGTGGTGGTGACACAGGTAGTGGGTGGTGCCACATGTAGTGGGTGGTGGTGACGACACAGGTAGTGGGTGGTGGTGACACATGTAGTGGGTGGTAGTGGTGAAACAGGCAGTGGGTGGTGGTGGTGACACAGGTAGTGGGTGGTGGTGGTGACACAAGTAGTGGGTGGTGGTGGTGAAACAGGTAGTGGGTGGTGGTGGTGACACAGGTAGTGGGTGGTGGTGGTGACACAGGTAGTGGGTGGTGGTGGTGAATCAGGCAGTGGGTGGTAGTGGTGACACAGGTAGTGGGTGGTGGTGGTGACACAGGTAGTGGATGATGGTGGTGACGACACAAGTAGTGGGTGGTGGTGGTGGTGACACAGGTAGTGCGTGGTGGTGACGACACAGGTAGTGCGTGGTGGTGACGACACAGGTAGTGCGTGGTGGTGACGACACAGGTAGTGGGTGGTGGTGGTGACACAGGTAGTGGGTGGTGGTGGTGACACAGGTAGTGGGTGGTGGTGGTGACACAGGTAGTGGGTGGTGGTGGTGGTGACACAGGTAGTGGGTGGTGGTGGTGGTGACACAGGTAGTGGGTGGTGGTGGTGACACAGGTAGTGGGTGGTGGTGGTGACACAGGTAGTGGGTGGTGGTGGTGACACAAGTAGTCTCTCACTGACATGAAAATTTTAGCTAACAGACGTAAGCTGGTCGATGAATGGTCGGCGAGCCTCCCTCCCTCCCTCCCTCCCTCATACTCACCCTCCTCACTCCCTCCCTCTCCATCATCCTCCCCCTCCCTCACCTTCTCTCCTTCATCACCCTAACTCTGCCTCCCTCCCCTTCCATCAGTCTCTCTCTCTCTCTCTCTCGTGTTGGCATAATTACCTTCTTTCGTCTTTTTTCTCTCTTGTAAAATTTATTGTCTTGTTTATCATTTTATTCTCATTTTATTTTAGTCTATTTGTTTTACTGTAGGTTTAACTTTTATTTGTGTTTTTTTATATCCCGGTTTTGTTTTGGTGTTATTTTCGGCTTATTTCCCGTTTTATCTTTGTTTTATGTTAGATCAACAAAACATACAAGCACAGTTTTATATCTTATGTCATAAAAAATAAGGTATAAAACAGCAATTAAACAAGAGTGGCCAAAAACTGGTCATAAGCTGCGTCAGTGAGGAGTGCTTGGCCACAGGAGTCAGAAGGAAGTAGTTACTACCTGTGCCACCATCACCACCCTACTACCTGTGCTGACTCCACCACCCAACTACCTGTGCTAACTCCACCACCCACTACCTGTGCCACCATCACCACCCCACTACCTGTACTGCCTCCACAACCCACTACCTGCGCCACCATCACCACCCCACTACCTGTGCTAACTCCACCACCCACTACCTGTGCCACCATCACCATCCCATTACCTGTGCTACCTCCACCACCCACTACCGTACCTGTGTCAAAATTTATTGCAACAAAATATTGAACCCTTACAGTACAGGGAAACATTTCTCTAGACGTGTCGGGTCATTATTAAATTATTCCTCACCTTATTGAACTTAATATTGAGCCGAAACATTGATGTAAATTAAAGAGACGAGGTGAAATATTGAGCAGTTGAGGACCATTAAGAAGCCATTGATATATGTCGTTGATATGAAGGGAAAATATGAATTCATTTCTTCCTGCCGAGGGATTCTACCCCCACCCCAGGCACCACAACACTCCCTCACCCCAGCAGTCCACAACTACCGTATGAGATGTCTCTAGTCTTGTTACCACGACGCCATAATGAAGCACCATATAACACGCCATAATAACAAACATTAACCCAACCCATGAACTTAGAGGAGCTGTGAATAGGTTGAAATGGTATCCGGTTATGATGTATCGTGTCCATATTCTATCCAAGGACCGTGTGTTAAGTTTTCCTTATAATTGAAGACGTAACAATTTAACTGGATGATTTTATAACTTCTAAATTACACAAAGGTTCACGGTGTATCAATTAAGAGATGAAATTAACGTTAGGAATGGTTGTACCTATGCCTTACCTATAGTTTACCTGGTGTTGGGTGAAAGTGTGTAGTTAAGGTGGCTGCTACAGTTCCGGGTAATATATTCATCTTAGGAACCTAACCTAATTTAACCTAATCCAACGCATACCACCAATACCTAACCTAACCTAGCATTATGGCGCTCTCAGGATGTTGTCATGGGGCTCTCAGGTGGTCAGGATGCTCTCAGACTCCCCCCCCCCCCTCTCTCTCTCTCTCTCTCTCTCTCTCTCTCACATAACAAGTTCTTAGTGTCATACTGACCTGTGATATTCTCACCCTCTCTAATGCCACAGGTCACAGGTTCTTCCCAATTAATTTCAAATACCCATTTAATTTCAGGATCATAATAAACACTGTATAAATTTGTCAAATATAATATTGAAAATTAAAATTCACATCTTTATCGGTACATATATTACCCAACTCCTATATATTATGACATCTTACATAATAACCAAAGGCACCCAACTAACATGGCATAACTAGTAAACAGAAAGAAACATTAAGCCACCTGGCAGTACAACCATAACATATATATTCTGACAATACTAAAGATAATGCAAGTTAACCTAACATATACTAATAACATACAATACCCACAAAAAACACGGACCAAATATAACATACACTAGTAACAATACTCTAACCAGTAAATACAGATATAATGAAAATATTCCTATAAAATATAAATCCTAATTTAGTCTTCCCTATAACATGGTATAAGCAGAGACAAAACCTAATTACATTAAATCAACGACCAAACAGGGAGAACCCTACTACTAATGCCGACGGTGGTCCTGCACTGGTCCGCCCCCTCCTTAACCTACAAGACCTACACTATACCTTGACTTCCTGTCAGTCCCTCACACGAGACTTTCACCAACAGACTTCCAGGTCTGGTATAATCCACGCCGTAACACACACTTTGCCGGGGAGGGTTTGGATAATCTTAAAATACACGATACTCTCTCTCACCTCCAGTGGAGTTTATACTGCGACCTCCTGTCACCCTCTGCTGACCAGCCTGTTGGAAGTTTCGGAACCCACAAGCCCACAACCTTGACTAGCAGGCAAAGATCTCAATCAATCACGAGTGTTCCCTATATTACGTCATGAGTAACTGCTAACTGCTAGTTTTCATCCTGCTCATGACACTCGGAAAGTCGCGCGAATCTGCTTAAAACTTCACCTAAGTATCTCAAACTTTTCTGGTAACTCATCTCTCGTCTCCAAGGTTTCCGTTTGATAATTCTCACGTTTTACACTCAGGATGCAATGAAAATTCCTACCATCCGTAAATTAAGCGTCTTTTTAGAGGAAGATGGCGGCTTTTCAGTAAACGCTTTATTGAGATAGTTAGAGCTCTTTAAAGTAAGTCATCGCTATATTTCCCCTCTGTGAAGTGTGTGTGTGTGTGGGAGGGCCAACTGTAAGCCCATATCACTAGCCTTACCACAAACCGTTAGTCCTTAACTCCCCCTCTCCCGAAACGTAAACAACTACCTCCCTCACCCTCTCCACCTCTCACTGGTATAACGAGAAAGAAGAATAAGTATATAAATAAATAAATAAATAAATATAAAAGACAATAAAAGAGTAAGTTGTTACATAAAATGTGTTACATCAAAGTAGGGACTTATAATCACATTTGTTACTCGAGCCTTTTTTTAGTAATTGGGGAAAGTTTTTTTTTGTAAATTAACCCCCGTTTTAATAAGTTAGCTATATTTTCCGCTTTTGGGAGCGTTTCTGCATCTTGCTTTGACGAAATAAGATAGGTAGTTAAGATTGCTTTGCTTATCGCACTGACACGCAGCTCAGCGTCGAGTGTTTGTTGGTACAATAAGGGTTCGTGCTAAGACGTGCACCAGCGCGGCTAATGAGCGAGTTATTGATCCCATGCTTCTAGTGGGAACCGCTGCTCCACCTATGATGATGTGGTGTTGTAGAAGTCATGTATCAAGTGTTATATAGGTCATGTAGCCAGACATTAAGTATTGCAGAGGTCATGTATCAAGTGTTGTAGAGGTCATGTATCAAGTGTTGTAGAGGTCATGTATCAAGTGTTGTAGAGGTCATGTATCAAGTATTGTAGAGGTCATGTATCAAGTGTTGTAGAGGTCATGTATCAAGTATTGTAGAGGTCATGTATCAAGTATTGTAGAGGTCATGTATCAAGTGTTGTAGAGGTCATGTATCAAGTGTTGTAGAGGTCATGTATCAAGTGTTGTAGAGGTCATGTATCAAGTGTTGTAGAGGTCATGTATCAAGTATTGTAGAGGTCATGTATCAAGTATTGTAGAGGTCATGTATCAAGTGTTGTAGAGGTCATGTATCAAGTGTTGTAGAGGTCATGTATCAAGTGTTGTAGAGGTCATGTATCAAGTATTGTAGAGGTCATGTATCAAGTGTTGTAGAGGTCATGTATCAAGTGTTGTAGAGGTCATGTATCAAGTATTGTAGAGGTCATGTATCAAGTGTTGTAGAGGTCATGTATCAAGTGTTGTAGAGGTCATGTATCAAGTGTTGTAGAGGTCATGTATCAAGTGTTGTAGAGGTCATGTATCAAGTGTTGTAGAGGTCATGCAGCCAGACAGGAAGTGTTGTAGAGGGGAAATAGTTGAATAGGATGTGTGCATGTATTTGGTTCCTGAAAATTAAATGTTTCCTCTACTAATTTACCTCTTATAACCTAACCTAACCTAACCTAATCTTACCTTATCTAAACTAACGTAACCTCATCTAACTTAACCTTACCAAGCCTAACCTAATTTATTCTAAATTAATCTGACCTAACCTAACCTGACCTGACCTGACCTGACCTGACCTGACCTACCCTGACCTAACCTATCCTGACCTAACCTATCCTGAACTGACCTGACCTAACCTAACCTGAACTGACCTGACCTAACCTGACCTGACCTACCCTGACCCTACTTACCCTGACCTAACCTATCCTGACCTAACCTACCTCAACCTGATTTAAATCATCCTGATAGGCATATTTTCTTTTCATCCAGTGCGTGTTTATAGAAAGAAATGCATAAATAACAGAATGACGAGACTAAGTGACCCATGCAGCGACTGTTGCTAGGAACGGGGTGAATATTACCAACAAATGCCTTCAGACTAGTCATCTTATAGAAATGTCTAAAATTTACTGAAATTGGTCATGTATACTTAAAGATGTCTGAAAACTATTTAATTTTGTTATATGTATACACAAATGCATGTAAAATAAGCTGTGTACATCTGTGTGTTGTGTTTTGAAGTCACTTGGCCGGCATCCGTGTCCGTTGCCATGGTGATGATGTCGTCACTACGGAAGTCCTCGGTGATGATGGTGTTTAGAGTCGAGATGTCAGGATCAGGAGTCAGTGTTGTGATGGAGACAAGAGGCGCCGCGCCACTAGTCGGAACAGGGAAGTAGGAGGGGGGGGGGGGTTAAGTAGATTATCTCCTGGGGGTAGACAGTCCGCAGTTGACACACGACGGCTGCCATTAATATCACGTCATGATTGTAAGTGACACAGCATGATGTACAGGGTACACTCGTCCCAGCTCTTACTCTGCACCACAGTCAGTGCACTACAACTTTTGGGTCACCCTGTATTACACCGACTTGTGTGTACTCCTTGTCTTAAGGTTGCGCAATTATGTTTTAATTATCATATGTGGTCTTTTTCTGAGGTCTAGTCTAGGTTAGTTTATATTCTTGGATTATGTGTATTTGAGAATCATCCAAATAAGACGTAATCTCTTCTTGTGAATGGTAAAAGTTCATTTCTTTCAAAAAGAAAGTGGAAAATTATCAAATGTGGGAGAGAGAGAGAGAGAAAACAAGAGTTGTGTTAGTGATAAGAAGTTGCGCATATTGCTACTTTCATCCCGAAATCTGGCCTCCGTAGCCTTGAGAGCCACAGGTGTTGTTATCCAGGTGTCACTCTGGTGTGTGTGTGTGTGTGAATTTTTTGGGGATGATCCGCGGATGTGGATGTGGCCACAATCATTGGTATTTAATAATAGTTGCTTGGACATCAACAATAGTTTCTTGATATTTATTATTGTTACTTAAATATTAGTGCTAGGTGCTTAAATGTTAATGTTACTTAAATGTTGAAGTATATAGCTTGTTACGGTTACTTAAATGTTGAAATTATTAACATGTTACGGTTATTTTAATGTGATGTTGTCCACAGAGGAGATCCTTGGTAGTAACAGTGCTGTGTGGTTCTCGCCTGACGGTGATATGTTAGCGTACGCCTCCATCAACGATACCTTAGTGGACACGGTGCCCATCCCTGAGTACGGCGCCTACCAGCAGTACTCTGTCGTCCACTCACTCAGATATCCTAAGGTAAGTCTCTCTCTCTCTCTCTCTCTCTCACTGAGTTTTAGATAACTTTAAGAGAGTTCTTCATGACGTTAAAAGAGTGTGTACGTAGTTGAGTCTGCACTGCTCTGTACTAGATAGACTTAAGTCAGGCTGGCATAGATGGGTGAGTTCTGTGTAACAATGCGAGTGTAGTTCTGATTCTAAATAATGTAAAATTATATCTGACTTTCTATATGAGTTCTAGATTACATTAAGCGTGTCTTACTATCTGAATACTAGATTATGTAGAGCCAGCTCTAGATAGGAATTAGTGAGTCTGGCTCTAGATAGATGAGTTGTGATAAACATAATACGACTCTGGTTTTGTTTAGTTAAGTTCCGATTAACTTTAAAGCCAGTTCTAGTGACCCTTGTTATTTAAGCGTCATCGTTCTCAAGGGGTTAAGTCATCTTTCTCAATTAGGTCATAGTTCTCAAGAGGTTTAGTCATCGTTCTCAAGGGGTTAAGTCATCGTTCTCAAGGGGTTAAGCCCTCGTTCTCAAGAGGTTTAGTCATCGTTCTCAAGGGGTTTAGTCATCGTTCACAAGGGGTTAAGTCATCGAATAGGTTAAGTTACCGTATTCAATGGGCTAAAGTATGTAAATAATTGCCCTATATGTACAGTACTAAATATCCTAAGATTAGTTCTAGGCGTCTGGGTGAGTTAACTAATACGAGATTACACGAGATGTTCCTAATCCTATTTCTTTAGTTTGTTAGTTACTAGTAAGTCAGTCTTAGAAATTTCGGTGATCTCCATGATCGTTATAGATTATGTAAAGCTAGTTATGGCTCAGTTTTTGATATATATTAGCTAGTTCTAGTTATTCTGGTTATTTTCGTTCTTTGTCCACAAGCGATCCATTGAGACCCAAACTTAATATATATAACATGCACTTGAGAATTGAGTTGTGTCAGCAGTCTCCTTATTGTCATCCTGTCATGAACAAATTAGTGGTTCCAGTTTCTCCTTATTGTGATTCTGTCAAGGACCAAATAGTGGTTCTAGTATCGCCTCCCTGTTATTATCAGTCTCAAATCTCCGCTGTTATTTTCCTCTGAGTGTTTCCGATTCGTCTGGTTGATATTTTAGGGTAAGAATCTTATATACTGTGTTATACATGTGTATGTTTATATGCTGCCTTTATTGATTATATATACATTATATATTATGCTAATAACCACAAGGAAAGAAGAAAACACGAAGTTCCCAAGCGCTTTCGTGTAATTCACATCTTCAGGGGTGAGTACAGACTGTACCCACCCCTGAAGATGTGAATTACACGAAAGCGCTTGGGAACTTCGTGTTTTCTTCTTTCCTTGTGGTTATTAGCATATACCTGGATCAAGTGCACACACAGTGATTTACTTACAATATATATTATGTTACTTCTTACCAAAGTTGTAATGTGTTTAGGCCTGTGTAATCACGAATGTGTTTGGCACGTTGTACGACAACAACAACAACAACAATAAACCACTTGAGTAAGAGTCAGCATGTGGCTTTTCCTTCTCCCATTCAATCATGTAAAATATTACACTGGCGACGAGGATGGGATTCACAAAGTGTTGGTGAAGTCCTTGAAGAGAGGGTAGTGACTACTGAAGGGAAGGCTACTCTGAACCTGGAGAATTTGAGTGAAGAGCAACCATGGCTGGCGTCAGTGGATACATTGGACCGGTGGGGGAGTATGATGCAGACATGGAGAACTTCACATCATATTGTGAGAGAATGGACTTCTTCTTCCTGACAAATAAATTAATGGGCGACGGTGGTGATGCTCAGAAGAAGAAGGCCCTTGAAGAAAAAAGGAAAGCAATCTTTTTGGCAGAGGTAGGACCTAATGTTTATTCTACTCTGGTCAATCTGCTTGCTCCAGACAAACCCAAAGACTCCTCACTGATTCAGATTACCAAGATTCTGAAGCAACATTTTGATCCTGCTCCACTTGAGATTGCTGAAAGTTACAAATTTGGCACAAGAGATAGAGGGAAAGATGAACCAGTAAGTGATTATATAGTAGCTTTGAAGAAGTTATCCATTCACTGTAACTTTGGACAGTTCTTGAACCAAGCTCTAAGAGACAAGTTTGTGATAGGTCTGAATTATGAAAAAATACAGACCAAGTTAATGAACACCACTAACTTAACTTTTGAAACAGCATGTCAGATAGCTACAAGCATGGAATTAGCAGAGAAAAACACCAGAGAATTTGTTCCCAATACCGGTAGTGAAACAGTTGGCAGTAGTGGCTTAGTGTGTAAAGTAGCTAAAAGGAAGAATTATTCCACAAAACAAGGAACACATGCTGATTTACACTGCAAGAGATGTCTAGGGAAATATGAAAGCTTTCAGTGTAAGTAAAAAAATTCAAGATGTTACAATTGTTAGCGTATTGGACATACTGCTCCTGCCAGTGAGAAAGAATTTACAGCCCCTGCCAGAAGTGATAAAGGTAGAGTATATGTCGTTGAAGGTGAAGAGAAGGAAATGAAAAACAGTATTCATGAGTGTTTGTAATTTTGAACCTGATAATGATGAGAGTGCCCATGTGTTTATTATTTACACCAGTCATGAAGAGAAAATAAAACATAGGTATAATGTGGACTTGTGCATTAATGACACAACTGTGACCATGAAAGTGGATATTGCAGCTGATTTCTCCATAATGAGTAGAGATATGTATGAGAAGCTATTTGCGCATATGCCTTTAGAAGACTCAGGTGTCAAGTTGATAACCTATACTGGAGAGATTTTGAACACAGAAGGTAAATTAGAGTGTGAAGTAAAGTAAAAAAATCAGAATTTGAAGTTGCCATTAATTGTAGCTAGTTTTGTGAATAGACCAACCTTGTTAGGTAAGAACTGGTTGTGTGAACTTGAGATGGACTGGAAGGAGATATTTAGTGTTAGAATGTGTAACAGTGTTCCAGGTCTTGAGAAATTGCTTGAAAAATACAAGATTCTATTTAAGAAACAGAATAGTATAAAGGGTTATGAAGCTCATATCACCATTGACAAAGATGTTACACCCATATATGCTAAGTCCAGACTTGTTCCTTATGCATTGAAAGGTGAGGTTGAGAAGGAATTAGACAGACTTGTGATTGAGGGAATTATTGTGAAAACCGCCAAGACCAATTGGGCTGCTCCTATAGTAATTTTACCTAAAGCTGATAAATCTGTTAGACTATGTGGTGATTATAAGTTACCATTAATCAAGCTGTCAAGATTTGTTTGCTGCACTAACAGATGGAACCATTTTCACTAAGTTAAACTTGTCCCAAGCATATGCTCAGGTCTCTGTTGGTGCTGAAAGTCAACAGTACCTTACCATCAACACTCTTAAAGGATTGTATAAGCTCAAAAGGTTGCCTTATGGTATTAAAAGTGCACCAAAGTTATTCCAGTGCATCATAGACAAAATTCTTGTGGGTCTTCCCATTGTGTTACGTTTTCAGGATGATGTCCTTATTGTTGACAGTGACATCCAAAATCATGTCAAAACCCTAGCCACAGTATTCGAAAGAGTGTTGGCACGCAATGTCAGGCTCAACAAGAGCAAATGTTCATTCCTAGCTAAAGAAGTAACTTATCTTGGCTACAAAGTGAATGCAGTAGGGCTGAGACCTGTAGAAGATAAAGTAGGAGCCATAGTAAATTTACCTGCTCCAAAAAAGTCAGTGAATTGAAAGCTTTCCTGGGTATGATACAGTATTATTCAAGGTTCTTGAGTGGACTTTCATCAGTTTTAGCCCCTCTGCATGAACTGTTAAAGAAAGGGATACCATAAAAATGGAACAGTGCAACTCAGAAGTCATTTGAAGATTGTAAAGCTGCTCTGTCTTGTACTGATGTTTTGGTCCACTATGATACCAGTAGAACACTAAAGCTTGCTTGTGATGCATCAGGCTATGGATTAGGTGGTGTCATAAGTCACATTATGGATAACGGTGAAGAAAGACCCATTGCATATGCCTCGAGAACTCTTACCAAAAGCGAGAAAAATCATGCACAAATAGAGAAAGAGGCTTTGTCTATCATATTTGGAGTAAAGAAATTTCACCAGTATTTATATGGTAGGAATTTTGTCTTAGTAACTGATCACAAGCCTCTCTTGGCAATTTGGGGTCCTAAATCACCTGTTCCTACACTTGCTGCAGCAAGAATGCAGGGATGAGCTGCGATATTGTCTGCATATGACTATGAGATACAGTACAGACATTCAGAGGATCATTCCAATGCAGATGCTTTGTCCAGGTTGCCATGTAGTGGATCAAATGGTGGAGTAGAGCCTGAGGTTTATGCGGTAACCATGTTAGCAGAAGATTTTCCAGTCACCTCCAGAATGATTGCTTATGAAACTTGGAAAGATGATATGTTAGGAAGAATCCTGGAATATAAACTAAATGGATGGCCAGAGATTTGTCCATCCTTAGACTTTCAACCGTATCATTTAAGTAGAACAGGGATGTGTGTTGTGGGGTATGAGGGTGTTAATTCCACAGTGTTTTAGAGGGCAAATTTTGAATGAACTGCATTTTGAACATCCAGGTATATGTGCTATGAAAGCATTGCCCAGAAGTTTTATATGGTGGCCTAAACTGGATGGTGAAATAGAAATGATGGTACGTTAGTGCTGTGTTTGTCAGAATGTTAGGAGTATGCCACCCAGTACACCTTTGAAAGCCTGGGAATGGCCTACCCGTGATGAGAGAACAAACAAATTTCGTGTATTAATTCACAGTCATTCAAAGTGGATTGATGTTAAGCACATGTACAGTACTAATGCTGGTAGCACCATTGATGAATTAAGATTAATATTTGCTGAACATGAAATACCAGAAGAGGTAGTATCTTTCAATGTTCCTCCATTCCAATCATTAGAGTTTAAAAACTTCATGAGACTCAACGGTGTAAAGCATGTACTGACCCCACCCTATCATCCTGCCCCTAATGGTGCAGCTGAGAGATCAGTTAGAATTGTAAAGGAAGCACTTTCCAAGCAGGCAATTGAAGGAACTGTAGGAAAATCAATGAAACACAGACTAGCAAATTTCTTACTCAAATACAGAACCACACCACATAGTGTGACAGGATGTACTCCTGCAGAGTTAATGGTGACGAGACAGTTGAGAACAATATTAAGTTTAGTTAAGCCAAGTCTGTTTGAAGTTGTAGAGAGGAAACAAGCTTAACAAAAGATGTTCCAGTGCAAGAGTGTTCAAGGTAAATGATAGGGTGAGAGTTAGGAATATGGCTAAAGGTTATGGTACTGTACATGCAAAGTGGATAACTGGTGTCATTGACAAGGTACTGTATGTGGATCTAGGACATATTTAGTGAAATGTGGTAACTCATTGAGATATGTTCATGTGGATCACATCATTCAGGCACATGACGAGATGAATGTAGCACCAGAACATGATGATAAACTTGTTGCAGCAGATCATCATGGTGATGAGGTCAAAGATGAAGTTTCCCAGCATCCACTCACTGTGTCAACTGACTGTAGTGATGATACTTCTGTCACTGATAATGCACAGAGTGCAAGTGAAACCCCTGCAAAACTTGGAGGGAATAGTCCGAGAAGATCAAACAGAGTTAGGAGACCTGTAATGAAATTAGACCTCTGATTATCTGAATTGTGAACAGGCCTTTCAAAACTGTTTAGTGAGGAAGTTATATTTGTTGTGTTCTATTCTCTTCTTCCCTGCCATATGTAATCTGTAAGTTTTGTTTATTTAGGATTTGTAGCAACCATGCTCTCTTTTGAAAGGGAGAAATAGTGTTATTTATGTGTATGTTTATATGCTGCCTTTATTGATTATACATACATGATATATTACGTTACTTTTTAACAAAGTTAGAATGTGTTTAGGCCTGTGTAATCACGAATGTGTTAGGCACGTTGTACGACAACAACTACAATAAACCACCTGAGTAAGAGTCAGCATGTGGCTTCTCCTTCTCCCATTAAATCACGTAAGATAGTACATACTGTACATCAAGAATTATTTTGACATACAAACATTTTCTTTAAGGCCAATTGCGATACAGTAGTTTGAAGAGTCTCTGAGTTTATAAAAAAATATTCGTTGTTGATTTATATCTTGTATAGTTTGCATAAAAATGTATTTTGGTTTTATGGGAATGTTGTAGGAAGAATGTATACTGCATTTGACTTCTGTTAATGTTTCTCTAAATTAATTAAGGTAATGAACACTTCATATTATTTATAATAATGAAGGATAATTATAAACATATTATGTGAATACTTTTATGAATAACATAAATTATTTTGTTATTACAGCCTGGCCAAGAGAACCCCAAGGTCACGCTGTGGGTGGTTGACCTTAGTGACCCAAGGTTGATCAATCCACATGACCTGAAGCCCCCGAACGTGGTCAAAGACCAGTTAGTGCTCTCCGCAGTGTGGTTTGTGTGGGAGGATTAACGACGTTCTTATCGTTTGTTGTCTCACTTAAGTGTAGTTTGGCCTTGGTGGCACCAACATCACCATCCGCACCTACCAGCCAGGCCGCCGGGACCCTCAGTCCACGGCCTCTACGCCACAGTTCACTACACCAATGGACCAGCGGAGAAGGCTTGTCCCCAGAGTACCTCAGTACCCTTCTCCATCAGTGTTAATCGAGCGGTCAGATTTGTCATAAAACAGGTCCAAGCGTTAGTTTTCAGTACAGTTTCTGGTGTAATAATTAATAATCTATAAGCTACTTTGCAGCTTTCTACTCTTAGTGCCGCGTTGACAGAGAGCCACATACTACAGCAGATGTTTGAGGTAATCCAAATAATAAAATTAGAGTAAAACAAACACAGATGAGGACGTTGTTGTTCCTTTTCTACAGTATTCTTCACCTTAACATCTAAACTACTCACTCCTATTGTAAGTGGCTTCACCCTCTCTAGTACCGGTAGTTATATGTTACAGTAGTGATGAACCCAACAAGTAGATATAATTCTTCTGTGCAGCTTTTGATGTGACGCCCCCACCTGTAACATAGTTCCCCCTGTTTCAAGATATATTCGTTTTCTGTCACATGTCTCGGAGAGAATTCCTGGATTTTCACTGTGTTTTCGCACTGCAAACAACAATGGGTATATTAATTAATATTTGCAGCGAGCGGTGTTATCTCCCCTCTGTTATTGAGCATATCATGCATGGTTTTCATGGCACTAGAAAGCATATTAGAGTCATGTGTTGTGCCTGCACCGAGACCTCAGCGGACTATGGGATGGTCAACATAATGGATGTCGACGGTTCCTTTGACAACAACTAACCATGGACATCCATTTTGCCCATATTATCAACACCATAAAGCTAATTTATATATAAACGGTATCTCATATGAGAAAGAAAGCCCAGGGCGCCCTTCACAGACTTGTATTAATAAATGTGGCCTGTGTAGAGGCAGTCCCTCACGTGCGGTAGTCAAGTGCGATATACAACAATGTTGGGAGCGTTCAGCTGCTCCTCCCAAGTTGGTGACACTCAAGATAATTAACAATCACTTATGTTTTATTTGGTTTGCCATTTATTATTAAATTCACTGTAAAGTAATGCTGAGAGTAAACTGTATATGATTTGATATTTTCTATAGTTTAATATGATTCTAGATGCATATGATAATTTCTCTAGTTTAGTATAATGGTAGATGCATATGACAGTAGCCCTCCCCTCCCCCACCACTCCTCTGTATGATCTAGTCTTGACAGACATAGTTTTTATAACTGTTCTTTTTTGTGTACACTTGTGCAGTTATTAGTTCACACAAACCTCTTTATATATATATATATATATATATATATATATATATATATATATATATATATATATATATATATATATATATATATATATATTGTGTTATCCATCAAGTTTTTTACGTGATTTTCGTGTTTTATCTATTTTATACCCATTTTGTTTCCTCTATTATACCTTACCATAGTATTTTTTAATAAACTATAAATGTATACCTAAATATTTTCTCACATTTTCATTTTGGGAAACTTTTTAATTAATTCTGAAGTGATAGGTGTTGCCAAATGTGCTCTTAACACAGTGTGTCCATGCTCAAAGGTTGACGGAGTTGTGGCAACACTGCTTGTACTGGGTAGCAATATTTTAACTTATTTTGTTAGCGGGACATAATACTGTAAATATTTGTTGATGATAAAGTCGGATGAGCTTGACTATTGAACCCTTCTCGTCTCCCGCCGTCCTCGCACGTCTTCTGTCCGATCGCTCGTCCGTCCGTTTGTCCGTACGGGAACAGAGAACATGTTAGCTCGAACCATTAGCAATAGACAATGAATAAAGTTTATATATATATATATATATATATATATATATATATATATATATATATATGTATGTATATATATATATATATATATATATATATATATATATATGTATCTATATATAACTCCGAGTTCAATAATAATATTTTCCTGTCGTTAATTTTAAGTTATAGCTTCTTGTTGCGTGGCGGCGGGAGGGAGTTAACCACCGCACCACTAATCTTAAACCTTTAGTAACTCCTTAATAAATCCATTAACTCTCAAAGGCTCACTAGGTACTCTACTATAATCAGAGTAACAACATCTACGATACCCTGGTCCGTTCCCCACGGGTGTAATATACAGTGGGTGTTGCCAGGTACCGGCAGTGGTCTAGGTCTCTCTCCGTACAAGAGCTAAGTAAACAAACTCCTAATCTTCTTAAAGAGACCTGTGTTTTGTTATTGTTTAATATTTGTACCACACTGGTGTATACTCAGTTGATGTTTATCCTCTCCCTTAATTACCTTATTACCCCTTATTATCTTCATTTAGCACAGTTTTATTTACCCTTGTTCGTGTTTCTCTTTTATCAAATGATCCGTGGGTTTTATGCCACGTACACCTGTTTAATCCTTATAAGTTGTTTTACTTAACTTTCCTTTGGAATGTGACTGAAAAGTTTTCTACGTTGAATGTTTGTCAAGCGGGGAAGGGGAGGGGGGGGGGGGGGTCATGTCATCTCTCTCTTAAGCTTTTACCCTCCTACCTCTCCCTCCCTCCCTCCCTCCCATAAAGGCATATAGTGCTGTGATCCGTTCTTAATATAGAATATTAGGTGAGTAAATCGCCCCACCCCCCACTATCCCCCCATATATATGATTAGTTCAGTGGATATATCCCTCCCTCCCCTCATTGCATTATTGATTCACTGGATATATTCCCTCTCTACCCCTCCCTCCCCCATCTTCCCTTCCCCAACTTGGAAGGTAAATAAATTCATCAAGTATAAGCCCCCTCCTCTTGCTTATATATCAGTACAGGGTATTACAAAATGTCACTATACTGTACTTCCTTGTGTCAGATATGTCAAGTATACTCCCTCCCTCTTGGTCCCTTGTCAGATAAGTCAAGTATACTCCCTCCCTCTTGGTCCCTTGTCAAGTATACTCCCTCCGTCTTGGTCCCTTGTCAAGTATACTCCCTCCCTCTTGGTCCCTTGTCAGATAAGTCAAGTATACTCCCTCCCTCTTGGTCCCTTGTCAAGTATACTCCCTCCCTCTTGGTCCCTTGTCAGATAAGTCAAGTATACTCCCTCCCTCTTGGTCCCTTGTCAAGTATACTCCCTCCGTCTTGGTCCCTTGTCAGATATGTCAAGTATACTCCCTCCGTCTTGGTCCCTTGTCAAGTATACTCCCTCCCTCTTGGTCCCTTGTCAGATAAGTCAAGTATACTCCCTCCCTCTTGGTCCCTTGTCAAGTATACTCCCTCCCTCTTGGTCCCTTGTCAAGTATACTCCCTCCCTCTTGGTCCCTTGTCAGATATGTCAAGTATACTCCCTCCCTCTTGGTCCCTTGTCAAGTATGCTCCCTCCGTCTTGGTCCCTTGTCAGATATGTCAAGTATACTCCTTCCCTCTTGGTCCCTTGTCAAGTATACTCCCTCCGTCTTGGTCCCTTGTCAGATATGTCAAGTATACTCCCTCCCTCTTGGTCCCTTGTCAAGTATGCTCCCTCCGTCTTGGTCCCTTGTCAGATATGTCAAGTATACTCCTTCCCTCTTGGTCCCTTGTCAAGTATACTCCCTCCGTCTTGGTCCCTTGTCAGATATGTCAAGTATACTCCCCTCCCTCCCTCCTTCTATGATAACTCTGCTGTCATATATGCCAAGCTTACTGTACTCCTTCCTTCCCATACTGCTGTCAAATATGCCCAATATATTGCCCCCTTCCCCTGTTACGAGCCTGTCACATTGTCCCTCTGTCAAGAGCCTATCATGCTGTTCCTTCCCTGCCATGAGCCTGTCATATTGTACATCCCTCTATAATGAGCCTGTCATTTTACCCCTTACCTGTCATGAACCTGTCACAGAGTGCCTCACTCTGTCAAGAGCCTGTCACGATGTACCTCCCTCTGTCAAGAGCCTGTCACGATGTACTTCTCTTTGTCATGAACCTGTCACACTGTCCCTCCCTCTGTCATGAGCCTGTCATACTGTTCCTCTCTATTAAGAGCCAATCATACTTTTCCTCCCCCTGTCATATTGCCCCTGCTGTCACGAGCATGTGTCATAATGTTAATCTTCCTGTCATGGCCCACTCTCATATTGCCCCCTTGTTATAATCCTATATCATAATGAACCTGCTGTCATGAACCTGTGTCAGATTCTCCTTTGTCATGAACCTGTGTCATTCCGTCAGCCTGTCATGAATGACATGTTGCGCCCGAACTTAAGTCACTTAAGTCATGAGCTAGTGTCATACTGTCTCCTGTCATGAGCTAGTGTCATACTGTCTCCTGTCATGAGCTAGTGTCATACTGTCTCCTGTCATGAGCTAGTGTCATACTGTCTCCTGTCATGAGCAAGTGTCAAACTGTCTCCTGTCATGAGCTAGTGTCATACGGTCTCCTGTCATGAGCTAGTGTCTTACTATCCCCTGTCATGAGCTAGTGTCATACTGTCTCCTGTCATGAGCTAGTGTCATACTATCTCCGGTCATGAGCAAGTGTCATACTGTCTCCTGTCATGAGCTAGTGTCATACTGTCTCTTGTCATGAGCTAGTGTCATACTGTCTCTTGTCATGAGCTAGTGTCATACTGTCTCATGTCATGATCTAGTGTCATACTGTCTCCTGTCATGATCTAGTGTCATACTGTCTCCTGTCATGAGCTAGTGTCATACTGTCTCCTGTCATGAGCTAGTGTCATACTGTCTCCTGTCATGATCTAGTGTCATACTGTTTTCTGTCATGAGCTAGTGTCATACTGTCTCCTGTCATGAGTTAGTGTCATACTATCCCCTGTCATGACCTAGTGTCATACTGTCTTGTCATGAGCTAGTGTCATACTGTCTCCTGTCATGCGCTAGTGTCATACGGTCTCCTGTCATGAGCTAGTGTCATACTGTCTCCTGTCATGAGCTAGTGGCAAACTGTCTCCTGTCATGAGCTAGTGTCATCCTGTCCCTTGCCATGAGCCCTTGTCATACTGATTCCCTGTCATTAATGCGTGTTGCATCCCTCCCATTGTCATGAACCTGTGTCATAATGCCCCAAGTCATGACACAGTATCACACAGCCCCGCTCATAAGTTAATGTCACACATTTCCCTTGTCATATGTTAATATCATACTGGCTCATGTAATAACTTTATCACACTGACTCTTGTCATAATTGTGTCATATTATCACTTGTCAGTTCATCTCATACTGATCAGAGTCAGGAGCCTGGTGTGCTACCCCACCTGTCTTGAGGTGTCAATCCCTCCCCTCTGTCATGGGCGTGTTTCATACAACTGTCATGGGCGTGTGTCATATACCTGGGTTTCTCTCCCCCCCAGTGGCAGGTCGGTTAGTCACTGTTTACGCCCCACCCCTCTCTCTACCACCACCTCCAGGACACCTGGGGGGGACGTCCCCCCTCCCCACGCCGCCCCCCCTCACCGTGCCTTCCCGTCCGTTAAGTGATATGTAGCTCTCTCTACCAGCTCCGGCTCTCTCTCTCTCTCTCTCTCTCTCGCTCTTATATCTTAGAGGAAGGTGTAGGAGTGACGGTGTATGTGGGACAGCCGCCCCTTCTCACACCCGGCGATTATAATGATTCTGTTCACCAGTGGTCCACATCATTACGAATTGTGTTCACCAATGTTCACCAGTGGTCCAGTTCATTACTAGTTGTGTTCACCAGTGGTCCAGTTCATTGCTAGTTCTGTTCATCCATATTCACAAGTGGTCCAGTTCATTACTAGTTCTGTTCACCAATGTTCACCAGTGGTCCAGTTCATTACTAGTTGTGTTCATCCATGTTCACCAGTGGTCCAGTTCATTACTAGTTGTGTTCATCCATGTTCACCAGTGGTCCAGTTCATTACTAGTTATGTGCATTCATGTTCATCAGTGGTTCAGTTCATTACTAGTTCTGTTCACCAATGTTCACCAGTGGTTCAGTTCATTACTAGTTGTGTTCATCCATGTTCACCAGTGGTCCAGTTCATTACTAGTTGTGTTCATCCATGTTCACCAGTGGTCCAGTTCATTACTAGTTATGTTCATACATGTTCACCAGTGGTCCAGTTCATTACTAGTTATATTCATCAATGTTCACCAGTGGTTCTTTTCACCACTGGACATATTCACAATTAATCATGTTCACCACTGGTTATGTTCGTAAGTGGTCATGTTCACCCCTGGTCATGTTCATCATTAGTCATGTTCACAACCAGCCACGTTCACCACTGGTCATGTTCATTACTATTCATGCTCATTAGTGGTCATGTTCATTTCTATTCATGTGCATTGGTGGTCATGTTTATATCTGGTCATGTTCATTTGTGGTCTTGTTCATTAATGGTCATGTTCACCAATGGACATGTTCATTACTGGTCATGTTCATTAGTGGTTATGTTCATCACTGGACAAGTTCATTATGGTCATGTTCATTAGAGGTCATGTTCACCACTGGACATGTTCATTACTGGCCATGTTTATTAGTGGTCATGTTCACCATTGGACATGTTCATTAGTGGTCATGTTCACCACTGGACATGTTAATTACTGGCCATGTTTATTAGTGGTCATGTTCAATTGTGGTCATGTTCATTAGTGGTTATGTTCATCACTGGACATGTTCATTACTGGCCAAGCTCACCACTAACCGTGTTCACCACTGGTCATGTTCACCACTAACCATGTTCATTAGTGGTCATGTTCACCACTTACCATGTTCATTGCTGGTCTTGTGCATCTTTGGCCATTTTCATTTGTGGTCATGTTCACCACAGGTCTTGTGCATCTTTGGCCATTTTCATTTGTGGTCATGTTCACCACTGATCATGTTCACTACTGGTCATGTGCATCACTGGCTATGTTCATTAGTGGTCATGTTCACCACTGATCATGTTCACTACTGATCATGTTCACTACTGGTCATGTGCATCACTGGCCATGTTCATTAGTGGTCATGTTCAACACTGACCATGTTCATTAGTGGTCATGTTCACCACTGATCATGTTGATTAGTGGTAATTTTGATTACTGGTCATGTTCACAACTGATCGTGTTAACCATTGGTCAAGTTCATTAGTTATGTTCACCATTGGTCAAGTTCATTAGTTATGTTCACCATTGGTCATGTTCTGGACAGTATTTGAACTACAACTAAATTTATATTTAAATCATCAACAATTCCTTAATTTCTTATTTCAAAATTTTCAATATTTCAGAAATAATTAAATCAGTTTTAATCGCTGAAATCCTTGACGTTTATCATTAATTATCGCTTATTTTGTCTTCTTTTATCTCTTCATTCTTCATTAATTCCTTGTTTATCGTTACTCTCTACATTACTATCAAAATATCTTATTATTTTTTCCGACTCGCCTCTCTTATACAAAGTCTATATCAACATCTGCTCGTATATCTGTCTGAAGAACAAATTATCTCTCTGTCTTATCCATATTATCTACTACTTAGTGTTTTTTATCCTGTTCATATAAATCTGTTTGTAAACGTATATGTAGATAACTATTTGTTTAGTGTTTGTCATGTCTATTACTACAACTATTTGTTATTTAGTGTATTTACCTGCTCGAGTGTTCGTTGTTGTGGTATATTATGGTGTGATTTTTATCCTACGTTTGTCTTGAGCGTTTTAGGGAATTGACTAGTGTTGATGTTTTTTTTAAGTTAATTCGACCTCGTCCTCGACCTCGTCCTCGACCTGGTCCTCGTCCTCAGAGATATTTTTTTCTTGCAATTTCCTGGGGATCTTGTCCTCGACGTCTCTGAAGCCTCGTATTTTTGTCCTCTTCCTGCATGTGATATTGTCCCTATCTACCATTAGACAATACATTATGTTTCCAATATCTCCCCAGGCGGTAGTACCTCCCTGTTTGATAGCTGCCTCCTACCCGCACCCTACCCATATCCTACCTACGATCCGCCTTCTATCTACGACCTGTACCCGCATCCTACCCTCCGACCTGCATCCTACCCTCCGACCTGCATCCTACCCTCCGACCCGCATCCTACCCTCCGACCCGTATCCTACCCTCCGACCCGTATCCTACCCTCCGACCCGCATCCTACCCTCCGACCCGCATCCTACCCTCCGACCCGCATCCTACCCTCCGACCTGCATCCTACCCTCCGACCTGCATCCTACCCTCCGACCCGCATCCTACCCTCCGACCCGCATCCTACCCTCCGACCCGCATCCTACCCTCCGACCTGCATCCTACCCTGTTTTCTTCACTTGTGGATGTATGTTGTCTCTTATGTGTTACACCTCACCCTCTTAGTGAAGTCATCCTCCAACTTCCTCTTCCTTGATCCTGCTCGTCTTTGTTCAACTCTCAGTGGGCAATTTAGTCTCTCCTCCTCCTTCCCCCCATCTTTCTTCTTCACCTTTCTCCTTTTCTCTTTTTCCCTCCCTCTACTCTTCCTCTCCCCCTCTTTTTTTCTCCTCCTCCATATCTTCTTTCCCCTCTTCCTCCTCCTCCTCGTCTTCTTTCTCATCCTCTTCCTCTCCTCTCACTTCCTTCCCTCCCCGTCCCTCCTTATACCTTCCCTTACACTCGTTTACATTGGGATATTCCTCTCCCTCCTCAAGTCGTTGTCTCTTATTTCTACTGCCTCTCTTCTCTTGTTCCTACTGCCCCTCTTCTCGTGTTCCTATTGCCTCTCTTCTCGTGTTCCCACTGCCTCTCTTTACTTGTTCATACTGCCTCTCTTCTCTTGTTCCTACTGCCTCTCTTCTTTACTTTTTACTGCCTCTCTTTTCTGGTTCTTACTGCCTCTCTTCTCGTGTTCCCACTGCCTCTCTTTACTTGTTCATACTGCCTCTCTTCTCTTGTTCCTACTGCCTCTCTTCTTTACTTTTTACTGCCTCACTTTTCTGGTTCTTACTGCCTCTCTTCTCGTGTTCCTATTGCCTCTCTTCTCGTGTTCCCACTGCCTCTCTTTACTTGTTCATACTGCCTCTCTTCTCTTGTTCCCACTGCCTCTCTTCTCTTGTTCCCACTGCCTCTCTTCTCTTGTTCCTACTGCCTCTCTTCTCTTGTTCCTACTACCTCTCTTCTCTTGTTCCTACTACCTCTCTTCTCTTGTTCCTACTGCCTCTCTTCTCTTGTTCCTACTACCTCTCTTCTCTTGTTCCTACTACCTCTCTTCTCTTGTTCCCACTGCCTCTCTTCTCTTGTTCTTACTGCCTCTCTTCTCTCGTTCCTCCGCCTCTCTTCACAAAATTATCCACTTCCTTTATCTCTTCCTTATCCAGTTTTCTCATTCACCTGTTTCTTTGTACTTCTTTTGTTACTTATTATTAGAAACCTTCCATTACGAGGTTTGTTTGGCATGTGTTCTCCTCGGTATTCTTGGATCTTGCTTGACATTTTTTCAAACTGTTTTTTCTAACGATAATAATACTTGCACAAATGCTTCAGAAGTTAAGAGATATTTTTTCTTTATATCTTGTTCTTAATTTATATACCAGAGTTATTTTTGTAGTTCTCTGATATACTGGCCTATACCAAACAAGCCTTGGAATGTATATAAAGCATTAGTATATAAGTATTTAAAATGTGTGAATATTTGGTTCAGGTGTCCATCAACGCTTGACCAGTGTGTGTGTGTGTGTGTGTGCTTGATTGATGCGGCACCTGAAGGCTATTTAATCACATATATAGTTAAAAAAATTTTAGTCCTCGTGTGACTGCAGGAGCGACCACACATTTACACAATCCCTTAACAATATCATCTATGACTTACTAACCTTTCCTTAACCAGGGATATAAACACCTTTTGCACTTAAGAAATTGTACTTAGATAACTCTTTCCGTTACCGCTGCAGACAACAACAAAAAACGTAGCTTTACATAACTAACTATAACAGTGTTTGTCTACGTTCTACTCTATTCTCTTCCTTTGTTTTAGTAACTTCACTGTCGTCATTTACGTAATTTGTCGTTCACACTCTCAGGGGACACATTAAACTCTGCCGTGTCTTTTGTTACGTTTGAGGATGTCAGTGAAACTTTTATCGGAGTGAGGACCAACAAGTACCCCATAATCACACTAGATCAACACCAGGTTTTATAATCGTTTGTGATGTTAATATACCCATTTGATTTTTTCTGTGCTTTTAATTGTTTGTAAGTCTATGTATTTATCTTGTTTGTAATGTGTGTGTGTGTGTGTGTGTGTGTGTGTGTGTTGCTTTCTCGGATATTTAGTCACAAGCGTTGTTCGTTATATGTATTTTAAACTACCTGTCACTCGTTCGACATTTTACTCTATCTGACCAACACACACACACACACACACAAACACACACACACACACACGTCAATAAAGATGTTAGTGTTATTGAGATGTTGCGATTTGTATTATTAGTTCTTACAATAAATTTCACTAAAAATGGCGCGTATTGGAAGAAGCAGAATAATTGGCTTTCACACCTGTGCTACAGTTGACTACCACACCGTCACACCTGTGCTACAGCTCATTATCACACCGTCACACCTGCGCTACAGTTGACTACCACACCGTCACACCTGTGCTACAGCTCATTATCACACCGTCACACCTGTGCTACAGCTCATTATCACACCGTCACACCTGTGCTACAGCTCATTATCACACCGTCACACCTGTGCTACAGTTGACTACCACACCGTCACACCTGTGCTACAGCTCATTATCACACCGTCACACCTGTGCTACAGTTGACTACCACACCGTCACACCTGTGCTACAGCTCATTATCACACCGTCACACCTGTGCTACAGTTGACTACCACACCGTCACACCTGTGCTACAGCTGACTACCACACCGTCACACCTGTGCTACAGTTGACTACCACACCGTCACACCTGTGCTACAGTTGACTACCACACCGTCACACCTGTGCTACAGCTGACTATCACACCGTCACACCTGTGCTACAGCTGACTATCACACCGTCACACCTGTGCTACAGCTGACTATCACACCGTCACACCTGTGCTACAGTTGACTACCACACCGTCACACCTGTGCTACAGTTGACTACCACACCGTCACACCTGTGCTACAGCTGACTATCACACCGTCACACCTGTGCTACAGCTGACTATCACACCGTCACACCTGTGCTACAGCTGACTACCACACCGTCACACCTGTGCTACAGCTGACTACCACACCGTCACACCTGTGCTACAGCTGACTACCACACCGTCACACCTGTGCTACAGCTGACTATCACACCGTCACACCTGTGCTACAGCTGACTATCACACCGTCACACCTGTGCTACAGTTGACTACCACACCGTCACACCTGTGCTACAGTTGACTACCACACCGTCACACCTGTGCTACAGTTGACTACCACACCGTCACACCTGTGCTACAGCTGACTATCACACCGTCACACCTGTGCTACAGCTGACTATCACACCGTCACACCTGTGCTACAGCTGACTACCACACCGTCACACCTGTGCTACAGCTGACTATCACACCGTCACACCTGTGCTAAAGCTGACCTTGTGCAATAAAATTTAAACACTCAAGGTAAAGCTTTGCATGTCACCCATCCCTCCCTCCCTCCCTCCCTCCCTCAGTACACCGCTCCTGCATTCACTGCCTGAGAGGAGGAGGAGGGTGATCCTGTGTTCATTGAAGTTCACATCACTTGTTGCCTCTTGTGGTGATAATTATGGTCATTGTTAATGATGTATGTGTGACATGACCCTCTTCCTCTCTGATGTAAGTAATAAGCGGTCATAGTGTGTGTGTGTGTGTGTGTGCGCGCGCGCGCGCTTATGCGTGTGTGTGTGTGTGTGTGTGTGTGTGCGCGTGTGCGTGCGTGCGTGAACACAGGGTGGTGTAATGCGTCTAGTGTGGCAGCGTTTGGTTTATGTTAAGGTGCAAGCACTGCTTGCTTCCTCTCGGCAGTTCATTGCAACTCTCCTTCTCCCCCGTCGTTGCTACATTTGCACCACTGAATCAGGAAAAAGGAGAGCCAAGATGTGTGGTTGCAGCCTGCGCTCCTGGCTCACCACATAAATCAACTTACGTGCAGCCATCGTCCAGCTCATCATACCTTTCATCATCATCAAAACCCCTATACCCCAAAAGTCTCTTGGCGGCGGAAGAGTGGCGACGGGGACAGGCAGAGATGACTGCTGGGAGTCTCTAGTCACAATTCTGCACATGGGCGGCATAGATAAGATGGTCGTTTATGCACTGGGATCTAGACAGCAGTGCAATCAGGTCCTGTCTCTGCGACTGAGCAGCCCGTTCGAGGAATCACTCTGCTCACCCCACATGGGGAGGGGAATTGAAAGGGTGCCCTAAACATAGCCTGCCTAAAAAGAACAACCTGACTGGGCAACCGCACACAGTAAGGTCATTCTAATGCGGTGGAAAACTATCATTGATCAAAGAAAAAGACAACAACTATGCACCTCTTATGGTTGCTGCATGGACTGTCAGGACCCTTCTGGATACTGGTACAAATGAGTGCACTGAAAGAAGAACCGCCCTTGTGGGAAAAGAGCTGTCTAGGTACAACATCAACATAGCAGCCATTAGTGAGTCCCAGTTCCCAAACGAGGGTCGACTCACAGAACGGGGGTCTGGCTGCACCTTCTTCTGGAAGGGTAAGCCTGCTACAGAGAGGAACTGCATTTACGGAGTTGGCTTTGCCATTCTCCAATCCATCCTACATGTGCTTACTGAAATGGTTGTTGGAATCAACGAAAGCCGCATGACGCTCTGAGTCCCACTGAATCACTCACGTCATGCCTTCTTCATTAGCGCATACACCCCAACAGTGAATGCAGATAATGGCATCAAGGAGGCCTTTTATGCCGACCTTGACAGAGTGCTAACCTCTATCCCCTGAAAAGATAAGGTTGTGCTTCTAGGTGACTTCAGTACCACAGATGGCAGAAATTCTGACATATGGCAGGAAACCATAGGGAGAAACAGAGTAAGCAAGTGTAACCCCAACGGCCTACTGCTCCTCAGCAGGTGTGCTGAAAGCAATCTCACTATCCCCAACACCTTGTTTAGGCAGGCCGACAAGTTCAATAGTTCGTGGCATCACCCACGATCCAAACGCTGGCATATCATTGACTACATCATTGTCAGAGAAAGAGATCGCCGAGATGTTCTTATCACCCGTGCCATGCGTGGCTCAGACCACTCTCACAGATATTCCGCTCGTCAGAGCCAAACTATCCCTCCACGTCACGCCAAAACGGTGAAGGCAACAATCCTCCAGAAGAGGCTTTAACACAAAGCGACTGGAGGATCCAGTGGTAGCACATGCTTTCAAAGAGCAGCTCGACGATTGGCTAAAAAGCAATCCAACAACAAACAAACAAAATCCCAGTGCTGAATGGTCCCATAAAAGCTGTTATCACAAAAACTTACAACGAGACCTTCGGCCACATCAAAAGAAAACACCAGGATTGGTTTGATGAAAGCGACCCGGAAATCGAAGTGCTCATCAGTAGTAAACGTGCTACTCTTTCTGACTGGCAGAACAACCCCCAAGTCTCTGACCAAAGCTGATACCTTCCACTAAAAGAAACCGGCGGTCCAGCGCGAACTTCGCAAACTAATTAAAAAAAAAAAATTACGGATCAACACAAGATGCGGGAATTTTTCAATTCCTCTAAAACAATATATGGCCCAACTGCTCATGGCGTCGCCACTCTCCGCTCATCCGATAGTAACTCCCTAATTAAAAACGAAAAGGGCCTCCGTCAGCACTGGAAAGAGCACTACCATTCGCTGCTTAACCGAAACACCTATGTGGATGTCCTGACTAAACCAGCAGGTTCCTCAGTACCCAGTGCTGACCGACCTTAGCTATCCTCCATCCCTGGATGAGGTAGCTACTGCAACCAAGCAGGCGAAAAATAACAAAGCCACAGGGCCTGATGTCATCCCAGCTGAGGTGTATAAAGCAAGAGGACCTCTGCTTACCAATCGTCTCCACTCTCTCCTGGAGAATATATGGGAGAAGGGGGAAATCTCCCAAGATCTTAAAGACGCCTCCATCGTCAATATTATAATAACAAGGGAGACCAGTCACTGTGGCAACTACCCCGGGATATCACTGCTGTTCGTAGCTGGCAGATTATCTCTCGAGTACCGTAAACAGACTTCTTCTTGAGGCGGAAAACTTCCTCCCAGAATCTCAATGTGAGTTTAGACCATCATGTGGCACCACTGACATGATCTTTGTCAGATTAAGGAAAAGTGCAAAGAACAATGTCGTGACTTGTACATGGCCTTCATTGACCTTACTAAGGCCTTCGACTTGGTCAATAGGGAAGCCCTCGGGCGGACCCTCAGTCGTTTTGGCTGCCCACCAAAATTCATTGCCAATGTGAGGCAACTCAACGATGGCATGAACGGCAGTGTCTTGCACAATGGCACCCAGTCTGAGTTCTTCCCTACCTAAACAATGGGTAAAACAAGGATGTGTACTGGCACCAACTCTCTTTTTCATTTTCTTGGCTGCCTTCCTTACTCGTGCCAGTGCCAATTTAGCTCGCGGGGTGGACATCAAGTACCGGATGAAGGATATTTTCAACATGACGACTCCAGGCAGGAACAAAGGTATCAGCCGCTTCCATCACTGAACTTCAGTATTCAGACGCCTCACCCTCGTCGCTCACACTGAAAGCAACCTAAGGGAGATCCTAAACACCTTCGCGGATGTGTATGCACATTTCGCCCTTGAGGTGAATGCACAAAAGCATCAGATTCTCTTTCAGCCTGTCCCTGGTTCAACCACACCTCTGCCATCCACCCAGCTTAACGGGACTATCCTCTCTAAATGTTACCTACTTTCAGTATCTTTGCTCCCACCTGTCCACCACTGCAGACATCAATGAAGAAAATCAACATCGGATCAAATGTGCATCTCAAGCCTTTGGCAGACTCCATACCCGTGTTTTCAGCCGTAGGGAGGTGAGATTATCTACAAAATTGCACGTGTATCGAGCAGTGGTCCTCCCCACCCTCCTGTATGGCAGCGAGACATGGGTCACATACAAGAGGCACCTTGAGGTGCCTCTTGTATGTGACGTGACAACTTTCACCAATGTAATCTATGTTCCCTCCTCCGAGTTCGTTGGGAACACAAGAGAACAAATGCCAGAATTTTTGCTGATAACTGTAGCAGCATCAAGACTACCATTATCCATTAACAACAACGCTGGACTGGCCATATTACCCGCATGAACGAGAGTAGACTGCCAAAGCAGCTACTTTTCAGCCACCTAAACGTAACGCTGGCAGCCAACGGAAAAGGTATAAGGATAGTCTTAAGACAAACCTGAAAAAGTGCCAAATCGTCCCCCTTGCCAGGGAGACGATTACCCCACATCGTAGCACTTGGAAGAGCACCTCACGAGGTGTCACTGCTTTCGAGTTAGTCCGACTGCAAACCAAGGCAGACAAGCACCAGCGCCGGAAAGACGCTGCCGCCGCCCTTCCGGCAGTAGATGTAGCCCTCCACACGTGCAGCATCTGTGGACTGCCATGCCGATCTTGTATCGGCCTCTCGATTCACCTCGGAGCTCACCATTGAAGGTGACATCCTTAATAACTCATATCATTGTATCATAGCTGGAAGATCGTCATACTCAATTTTGAGTGATTGCAAAGTAGTAGTAGTAGTAGTAGTAGTTGTGTGTGTGTGTGTGTGTTTTTTTTTTATACATGTGTGTGTGTCGTATGTATGTAATGATGTATGTATGTATGTATGTATGGATGGATGGATGGATGGATGGATGGTGGCTGTGTCGTGAACCTTGAGTTCTCACAACAATAACAACACATCTCTCTGGGGTGGTTCAACAGGGACCACTACTTCACGGCGGTCACCTGGGTCGACAGTACCACCATCAGCGTCGTCTGGATGAACAGAGCTCAGAACACCTCAGTCATCACTACCTGTGCTCACCCCATGTACTACTGTGAGGCGGTCAGTCGTTCAGCTCTCTCTCTCTCTGTATCTTTACATCATTATCACACATACAGACACGGGTCTGCCCACACTGCCCCTCAAGTACGGCTTAACTCGCATGGTGTCTGAAGTAATTACTCGGTGGGGTGTTTTAGAGTTAATACTATTGGTTTAGTATAAGAGGTGAGCTAGGTATTATCCTCATCTCTAAGGTATTAATGGTGGGCAGAACCCTGTGTGTATGGTATCTGGTATTTTTGTTGTTAATGCTAGTAGTAGTAGCAGTAGTAGCATTAAAGTAGTAATAGTAGGAGCAGTATTGTAGTAGTTGTAGTAACAGTAGCAAAATAGTAGTAGTAGTAGTAGTGTCGGTGAATATCGGATGTCACCCTAAGCATTGTCACCGAAGGTTCTTCTCATCTCTTACGGCATTAATCGCAAATATTCCGCGTGTTCACCGGCGATCACCAAGCGTTTTGTGAGTATTTGGTTGGTCGGCTACTGCAGGTGCCAGTGCCAGTGTTGATTGGCCTACCATTGGCAGGGGCATCGAGACTCTCGCCCCTATGGGACCAAGTGCTCTACGCTTGCGGTCCCCCCCCCTTCCCCCCAAGTAACGGTCACTTCATGTAGTGTCGCTCGACCAAGTGAGTATATATAACTAATATTACATCAGTGAGACCATAGAAATAGTGGTTATTTCTGCTAAGGATATATAAACAAGTGTTAGGTGTGACAATTCTTGCTCCCAGTGTATCATTCTGATGTGTGGATTGTCGCCCACAGGGGGATGGCTTACACACCCACGCGCGCACGTATGCCCCTACTACCCGGACACAGCAGTCCAGCCTGTCACCTTTCTGCCCTTTACTCATAAGAACTAGTTTCTTCTTCTGTATGGGACCAAAGCAGATGTCGGAGGGGGACGTAACTGTCGCCCAAGGTGCGGAACACTATGCCGGGTAACAGACATTGCTGCGTCTGTGCAAGCCAACACCAAATTTGCACAAGTTGTGAATGTGCAAGAAACAACCGACCATGTGTGGTTTGCAGAAAGGGAAACAATTGTCGAAACCCATATGGCAGGGAGCCGACACAGGAGGCCACAGTGGATATCGCCGGGACCCAACCACCCGATGTTATTCTAAATGATAGCAGTGAGTCAACTCAACCTGAAAATGTAGTACTAATAAACGCTGCTCCAATAGTAGCAGATGTCCACGAGGTGAATGAGAGACAGCCACCACAGTGGAATGGCAGGTCTATGGAAAATGCGGACATATGGGTTAAAGAAACTTACTCAGAAATTGTCAGGTGGTCGCCAGCAAACCTGTTTGAACCACCCAAGTGTGCGGCCACCAAAGAAAATGATTCGGGAGATGATTCGCCTCATAACTGAGTACACTTAGGACTGCTTCCTTGCCCCTTTAACTCTTCAAATACTGGCTATAATATCACATCCATTCTGTCAGAGGACACACACAAAGACTAAGCACAAAGAAAATGCGGCAGCAATGAAGAGAAGATTGACAATGTGGCAGACTGGGGCCCTAGATGACCTCCTATGTGAAGCAAGAACACTGCAGGAGAGACTAAAATTTTTAAGGGACGGAAAGCAAAACACCGATGACGTTGCAAGAAAGTTTGGAAACAAAATGCGTGTGGGAAAAGTGTCTTCGGCGGTAAGATCTCTCACAGAGGAATCCTCCGGTGGGGTTATGCCAATAAACAAAGAAACATCAAAAGAACTGAAAGAAAAACATCCCCCTGCAAGTGAAGACGAAGGCATCAGGTTTCAGGGTGAATATATCCCACCAAATGCTGTCCTGTTCGAGAAAATAACAGGAGAGATGGTGTGGAAAAAAGCACTGAACACTCGAGGAGGTGCTGGCCCTTCAGGTCTGGATGCAAACGGTTGGAGAGTCATCCTCAGCACTAACAAGTTTGGCCCCGCAGCAAGTAATTTCTGCACGGCCATTGCCGTCCTTGCAAGAAAGCTTGCACCCTCTTGCTGCCATCACCTCCATGCTCTGACGGCCTGCCGCCTCATTCCCCTGGATAAGAATCCAGGATGTAGGCCAATAGGGGTGGGGGAAGTGCTGAGGCGGATCATCGGAAAATGCATAATGTAGGTGGTAAAGGATGATGTCAGGGCAGCAGCAGGGAACCTGCAAGTTTGTGCTGGCCACCAGGCTGGAGGGGAAGCGGCCATTCACGCCATGAGATTGATATTTGAGCAGCGTGATTGTGAGGCCGTTTTCTTGGTGGACACTTCAAACGCATTCAACATACTTAACTGTAAGGCTGCACTGCACAACATCAAGATCAAGTGTCCAAGCTTTGCAATGTTTGTTGAAAACTCCTCTAGGAACCCATCAGACCTCTGTATGGTAAACAACAAGGCTCTAAAAGGTGATACCATCATACAGTCAACCGAGGGAACAACGCAGGGGGACCCTGTTGCAATGGCAATATACGCAATAGGCCTATCCGTGCTCCAACACACAATAAAATTTGAAACAACTGAGGTCAAGCAAGTGGCGTATGCTGATGACCTTACAGGAGCAGGAAAAGTGGAGGACATCAAAAAATGGTGGGACCTGGTAACATCACGAGGTCCACAAATAGGGTACCACCCAAACGCCAGCAAGTCCTTCCTCATTGTAAAGCCAGAACATTATGAACGGGCTATGGAGGTGTTCGGTGGAAGTGAGGTCAAAATAACAAAGGACTGCCAAAGACACCTAGGTGCAGTAATCGGCACGACGGACTTCAAGACCGAATACGTAACGGGAAAAGTGAATGAGTTGGTTAGGGAAATCCAAGCTCTGTCTGACATTGCTAACACAGAGCCACATGCGGCTTTTGCGGCATTCACCCATGGAGTCAGGCATCGCTGGAACTACCTGATGCGCACTATCCCTGATATCGGACCCCTCCTCCACCCTCTGGAAGAAGCCATCAGCGTCAATTTCATTCCCAAATTAATGAAACACACTCACTTAACCCCAGCAGAAAGATCACTCCTTGTTCTGCCACCGAGACTGGGAGGAATGGGATTGACCAATCCAGAGGAGATTGCTGCCACTGAACATCAAAACTCAATTAAGCTCACGGCAGCCCTCACGGACCACATAACAGCTCAGAACGCATCAGGGGAGGTGGATACCAGTGTAGTAAACAAGACTCGAAGGTCCATTACGACAGAACGACAGCACGGCCAAAGTGATAAGTTGCAGCAACTGTTGCTGCAAGTACCAGAGAATTAAAAAAAAAAAGTAGCTATAGCGCAGGAGGTGGGCGCCTCGAACTGGTTAACTACGTTACCGATAAGGGCAAATGGTTTCAGTCTTAATAAACAAGAATTTACAGATGCCAATGCTCTAAGGTACGGTAGGCCAGTAGAAGGTTTGCCCTCCCAGTGTGTGTATGGCTCGTCCTATGACGTCGATCACGCCATGGTGTGCAAGAAAGGGGGCTTCATATGCATGAGGCATGACGAAGTAAGGGATCTCACAGCAAATATGATGAAGGAAATCTGCCGTGATGTCAGGGTAGAACCGACCCTCCTTCCATTGGACGGTGAGATTTTCCAATATAGGACTTCAAACATATCCAACGAAGCCCGTGTTGACGTCAGTGCTCTTGGATTCTGGTCGCGGGGACAGCGAACCTTCTTCGACATCAGAATTTTGTATCCCATGGCCGCATGTCACCGTAACTTAGCTCTCGATGCTGCACACAGGAGGAACGAGAACGATAAGATAAGGGCGTTGATCAAGGCAGCTTCACTCCTCTAGTGTTCACAACCTCTGGTGGGATGGGACCAAGTACAAGATGCTTCTACGCCAGACTCGTGGAAGTGATATCCGAACACAAGCAGCAGCCCAGAAGTTATGTTACAACCTGGATGAGATGTCGACTGTCCTTCTCTCTCCTTAGGTTGGCTTTGCTCTGCCTCAGGGGAACGAGAGCATCGAACCCAAAGCCGACAACAGTTGCAGATATTGACTATGAGGCTACAGTCACTGAATGCCGCATAGATTTGCGGCTCAACTAACTCAACACAGCTAGGATAGCTACTTATGTGGGGGTACCCCAAGGCTCAGTACTTGGACATTATTATGTATTATATACATAAACGACATAGATATCGGCGTAGACAGCAACATAAGTAAATTTGCTGATGACACTAAAATAGGGCGTACAATAAAATCTGACGAGAACTCTGCAAAACTACAGGGAGATCTAAACAAATATTTCGAATGGTCTGAAAAATGGCAGATGAAATTCAATGTGGACAAATGTAAAGTACTTAGTCTAGGAGATGTAAACAGAGAAACCAGATATCAGATGAACAACGATGTTATAGAGAAATCCGAATATGAGAAAAATTTAGGAGTAATGGTAAGTAGGAATCTTATGCCAAATAAACAATGTGTATTTGCCCGAAACAAGGCTAATAAAGTACTTGGATTCACACAAAGGAGTGTTAATTACAAGACTAGAGAGGTCATCCTAAAACTATATCGTGCGCTTGTGAGACCTCACTTGGATCACGCAGTTCAATTCTGGTCACCGTATTACAGAATGGATAGAGAATCCCTAGAAAGAATTCCGAGGAGAATGACAAGACTAAACTCGTGCATTAGGAACCTTGAGTACAGAGGCAGATTAAAGCATCTTAATTTGCACTCCCTCGAGAGACTTAGAGTGAGGGGCGATATAATAGAGGTTTATAAATGGAAGTCAGGGCTAAACAAAGGTGATATAACAAAGGTACTCAAACCATCCAACCAGGAGCGAACTCGTAACAATGGCTTTAAATTAGACAGATTTAGATTTAGGCCCGTGATAAGTAAACATTGGTTTGGAAATATAGTGGATGAATGGAACAAGTTACCAAACACCATCATTAACTCGAATTCGCTGGATAGCTTCAAACGTAGGTTGGATGGATATATGAGCGATAGGGGTTGGGTGTAAATGGGACTGCCCAGTATGGGCCAATAGGCCCGCTGCAGTTTTCTCTATTCTTATGTTCTTACCGGTAACTCAGAATCGGAGGATTTTCTTGAAACAGTTCAGGACTGTTTTCGAAGTCAAAATATAGCAGAACCTCCCCGGGGTATAAGATACTAAATTTAGTTCTGTGAAACAGAGGAACTTCATTAGTAATGTCGAGGTAGGGAACGAACTAGCTAACAGCTATCACAAAGAAGTGAGATTCAAAGTAGAAATTAATGTCTGTTTCAAGGAAAATTGCATTAAAGTCCCAGATTTCAGAAGGGCAATCTTTGATAGGTTGAAAAGGCAGCTGAGAGAATGGGTATTACGTTTGGGGGTGAATTACATGACCTCACACGATCTACTCGCAGAGAGCTACCTCACTTTACGTGGTGAGCTCACAACGGTAACCTCACAATATTTGACTGCTGAGGGTGACCTGATCACGAGATCTGAATTCGACGAGTTCTATAACAATTTAAATAATGAGTTCATCAATGCACAAAGACAGAATATATCATACAGAAAACTCGGATCAAATAACAATGACGCCAAATGGATAAATAATGATTTAAAAAATATTAGGTGCTACTATAGTATGCGGTCTACCGAGCTGGAGTTGGTCTACCAGGATATTTACACTGTAGCGTCTATTAACCCAGCCTAACCTAACCTAACTTAATCTAATATATCTTAACCTGACTTACAAATTCCTTTCGTGAACAAATTAGTGTTGTGTTCCCAGTGTGTTCCCAGATATCAGATATGAGGAGGGTAGTTAAACCTGCATCAACAGCTAATTGCTTATAGTTAATCTTAACACTTAAAGATATACAAATTACATCAACTGGATAGGCCGGGTCTTGACAAACGCCAATCCTAAAAAAGGTATAGTCTAATGCACAAGAATTTAAAGGAGTAAATGACTAAATAGATACAAGAATAAGAGCACTGTGGTGGTCCTATATAATGGCGCTCATAAAGTACGTAAGTAGTCTCGGACCTGGCATCAGTCATAAATGAGATGTAATGATATTGGCTCATTGACAAGAAAACGTAAGTCACATATGAGCACAAAAGGTGTCGCCTAAGTATTAAAGTAGTACATAAGGCTGCAAAGATCACGGAGACGATAGAGGTACAATACCCAACGATCACTTAGCGGCAATGCTGTAGACACTAGGCAGAGACGGATGCCGGAGAAAGTCTGAGATGCTCACCCACAGGTTATTAAATATAACCTAACCAGCCTCACATTTTGAGAAACTATCATCGACTATCCCGTTATTTCTGTGTTGATCTTTCATATAACATTGTCCAGACTTCTTCACATGTTTTCACCTATGCATTAAAAAATTACTTCCGTTGCAGGTCTATTGCAGTGTTTTTATTTGGGATATTTTCCCCTCGCTGTCTTGGGCCTTATTTTTGTGTCGTTTCCTTAACATGGCTTGTACAACTCTTCCTATTTATAAACAGACATATTCCCTCACCCCCACAGACACACACGGAACACTCAGGAGGTCACGGCTGGGTGGAACTGTACGACGCTCCCATCTTCTCTGAGGACGGCCAGAGTTACCTGGTGAGACTACCTGTGCGTGACGGGGAGGAAGGCGAGTTCAAGCATGTCAACCTGTACAGTGTGCGCATGCGTCGGGTCATGCCCATCACCCACGGTGCCTTCGAGGTCACTGATATCCTGGGTTGGGACCAGAACAACAATTACATGTAAGTGGTGAGGGCTGAGAGGTGTAGTGGTGATAGTTGAGAGGTGTAAGTGGTGATGGTTGAGAGGTGTAGTGGTGATGGCTGAGAGGTGTAAGTGGTAAGGGCTGAGAGGTGTAAGTGGTGATGGCTGAGAGGTGTAGTGGTGATGGCTGAGAGGTGTAAGTGGTAAGGGCTGAGAGGTGTAGTGGTGATGGCTGAGAGGTGTAGTGGTGATGGCTGAAAGGTGTAAGTGATGATGGCTGAGAGGTATAGGTGGTAAGGGCTGAGAGGTGTAAGTGGTGATGGCTGAGAGGTGTAGTGGTGATGGCTGAAAGGTGTAAGTGATGATGACTGAGAGGTGTAAGTGGTAAGGGCTGAGAGGTGTAAGTGGTGATGGCCGAGAGGTGTAGTGGTGATGGCCGAGAGGTGTAGTGGTGATGGTGGAGAGGTGTAGTGGTGATGGCTGAGAGGTGTAAGTGATCACACATGCTAACATCACACACGCAAACATCACCACATCACACACACTAACATCACCACATCACACACACTGACATCACCACATCACACACACTGACATCACCACATCACGCACACTGACATCACCACATCACGCACACTGACATCACCACATCACGCACACTAACATCACCACATCACACCACTACCACTTCATGTCATTCAACATGACTTGCAACCATCCTCACCACAACTCACTCCCATCCTCACCACAACTCACTACCATCCTCATCACACTTTACCACACTTCACTACCACCCTCACCACTTTTTACCACACCTCGCCAATTACCTCACTACCACACCTCATCACACTTCACTACCACCCTCACCACACTTCACTACCACCCTCACCACACCTCACTACCACACCTCACCACACTTTACCATCACCACACCTCACTACCACACCTCACTATCACACCTCACCACCACAACTCACCACCACACCACACTTTACCACACCTCGCTACTACACCTCGTTACCACACCTCACCTCACCACACTTCGTCTCACCACACTTCACCGCACCTCACCACACCTCACCACAACTCACCACACCACACTTCACCTCACCACACTTCACTACCACCTTCACCACACTTCACCTCACCACACTTCACTACCACCTTCACCACACTTCACCTCACTACACTTCACTACCACCCTCACTACACTTCACTACCACCCTCACCACACTTTAATACCACCCTCATCACACCTCACTACCAAACCTCACCTCTCTACCACCCTCACTATACTATACATCAACCATCAACACTATTCACCCCATGATCTAGGTGCTTCATGGTAACCTGCTTCCATTTCGGCAGTTACTACATGGCCACGAAGGAGGATGAACCCGGAGAGAGACACTTGTACCGTGTGGCTGACGTCTCCTCCCCAATGCTTCGGATCCCAGAGTGTTTGTCGTGCTTGGAGGCGGACAACACCACTGACGCCTGCCTCTACAACAAGGCCCATCTCTCCTCTGACTTTGCCTTCTTTATTCTTGAGTGTCTTGGCCCGGACGTTCCCAGGACCTACCTTTTCTCTACTTGGAGTAACCAGGTAATTATCCCTTTCTAAGTTGGTTCGCCCTCAGGTAGATAATTTTTTTTTTTTGGTACGTCAATGCGTCAGTTTTACCACTCGGAAAATGTTAGATTAAATACCAAGGATGTAACACTTTGAAACACAACTATGGACTAATCTGAAGAACATAAACTTTATATCACACAAATAATTTAGGCTTTCGTAATTTTTATAATCTCTCTGTAACCGATTATCCACCAAAAGTTAGGTTATGTGTTCGAGACAGGAGCTTCTTGATGTTATTCTAAATGTAGCTGTTAATTCTGCTCATTAGATGTTGTTAATAAATAACACCGCAGTATATAAGTAGCAGATGTAGACAAATTGAAATCCATTTCTAAAGACAACAAAACTCCATTCGCCTCTTTTGCTACTCCACGAACCCTGAGATTCATGCTCGTGAACCCAAAGCAGCAGACAATGATGTATTATTCTGCCCATAAAGCCTTCGGGTTCATGAGTATGAATCTCGAGGTTCGTGGAGCAGCAGACGAGTCGAATGGAATTTTGTTCATGATTATACCAGTCTGTCCTCTTCAATAATTGTTTCATTAGATTGCTACAGAGGGGACAGTCGTAACTAAATGCCAGCAGGGGCCATTCTTCACTGCTGCGTCCACTTAACTAGCTTCAAACGATTCCTGGAAGATTCCATTTTCATTTCAACTTTGTTGTTCAGAAGCGGTTCCTGTAATTGGCTAATGGACATTTAGTTGTGCAGTTGTCTTGTCATCAATTGTATCAGAGGAAATATAGTCATAGTGCTGGCCATCTGTCCATCCATATGACGATCTGTAGACAAATGGTTCTTAACTATCACAACTTCTACCGGTGACATGGCAACTAAACTTTGAGACATAGGTCGTGTACTCGTATGTACAGTATCTCAAAAAAGTAACTGTCCACGCTCTGTGTGAAACATTATGAGACCACGGATAATAGATATTGGGACATGCATTTACTTGGGTGTATAGTTTAACGTAAATAATACAAGGTGAATTTATTTCGGCGTAATCAATAATTATGATGTTCGGTTACCAAATGTCGTAGGATCAGTATGCCACAGAGCCATGCATACCAACCCTCCCGGGACATCACGAGTTGCAGGTAGCATTTCAGAAGTCATCGGACTCATCCTAGCAGATACTTTTTTTGAGATACTGTACCATTAATAAACCTTAATAATCTTTGTTTTAAAGCATAGCTGTGTGCTTTTGTGTTTATTTGCAAAGAGCTTTCATATCATCCTTTTTTTTATTAACCCTTAGAGCATAGTCAGAGTCTTACACGTACTTCTCTTGACGGTGGACACCCGAAGACGCTTTCATTTTGAAAAAAAGAAAATGAAAAAGCATTCTCTTGTTGTGCTGAAGACAAGTGGTGGGAAATATGGAAATTGTAAGTCTTTACATTGTGTATATTTATCAGGGCATCTTGTGAAGACAGCAACTGAATAAAATAGCAATTGACCAAATAAAACTTGGTCCTGTTCATAGATGTAACCCAAAAATATCTCGCAGGATTTCAGTTATCAGTATTATATTGTTCTTCCTTATTTTGTGGTGTTATCGTTCGTTGTGTCTCTATGGCGTCGGGGAGTCCTTTGACCCTTATGGTCATCTTGATTCAGCTGGCCGTATCAAATTCATCTGTACCAATCCTTATGAAACTTATTGTAAAATAATTTTCTTAATTATGCAAAAATGAAATATGGACTTTTAGTTTAAATCCATACAATGATAGATGAACTGATCTATACCATCTGTGCATGGGAAGTCTTCCTTTATTAGAGAGTTTTCACGGTGTAAAGACTGACAACTCTTACCCAGCTCGACCAGAAAATAATCAGAAAAATATTCAAAATAAATAATTAAGTGACCAGTGATAACTATTGATAATATTTATATCTAAGCATTATACAGTACACACGTCACCAACCATCTGACAATACTGTACATATAATATTATATAAAGGTGACTCGTCATAAAGGCCCCCTTCCTAATAGGCCTTGTCCCCGACCATTAGGATTGGGGCTCAGTTATAATGGCCTTAGACATATGGGTCCCAGTCTAAAAGGACCCCAGTCCCAGTGGGCCTCAACCCTGATGGCCTGTAGTCACAATGGACCCTGATGTCAGTTATAAGTTAGGTTAGGTTAAGTTTGGGCTCACCAGGACCATTGGCCAGCAGGTCCACGGAATCATACTTAACTGTGCCCAGACGGTCAAGTATATTGAGGACAACTGCAGAAAAATAACTATTCTAAGCAGTGATTGGGTTGTAGGTGATCTTAATAGCCATTTTTATGCCAGTCATAAAACACGCAACCATACTTTCAAAATTTACTCTAATATTATGTGTTGACACAAACAGCAGCTGCCAGTCAAGGGAAGATGGGTGAATACTGCTTGTTACACACATAATAATATTCATGTGTTTGAAAAACTTAACTCTTAGACTAATGTGTGAGTCAGTAACCATTATATCATAGATCCTGGTTCGAGAGAACTTTGTATTATTCAACAAAGTAACAAGTCCACATCATCAAGTCTTAGGTTCATCTTCCCATCTTGTCTAATATGGAATCATGCTGACATATTTAAAGAATTAGGCAGATATTATATGCAAACTGGCAAGTATTTTAAGACACTGCAGGTTCATCCAAGCACTCTACAATATCCCAGTTAGCAAGTATTTTAACATATCTACAGGTCATTCATGCATTGTATCCAGGTTGGCACACAAATTAACTCAGCTGCAGGTTCATCAAAATATTGACTTTAAAAACAGGGTAGTCAAAAGTGTGTTACGATTACAGGGTGATCACAAAGTTGAGGAAAGTGGGAAGCGTCGGTCATCAGCCACGAGCATGGTACCGAGGGTAAGGCCTCAGGCACCCCGGCCGCCACCCTCACTCTTGGGTTTAACAGCTTACTCATTAGTAATACTTGCGGCAGCATCCTCCTCCTCATCTGATGATGGAGACTTCATGCTGAGACGATTACAATTCTTTGCATGGATATAAATAATACACCACAGACCCTGCAGTCAACCCTCACTTGTGCCTTTGTCTCAGCCTCCTACAAGATATAGTTTGTCTTTGATTTTTCTGTGCTGATACTTACATCAACTTTCAATAAAACTCAAGAATTTCCCTCACTAGAAATGAGAAAATTCCTCACCTTATGCATGTAATGTTTAAAGTGACCATTTCATATTGTCACATATTACGATACAGTATTGTACTGGATCAGGTAGGTATTTAGTTTCAGCCCATAAAATATTAACACGTTTGAAAACAATGGGGCTCGACTGCAGGAAAAGCATGGTACTGTACCGCTTTGTACCTCATTTACTAAAGCTGGAAAGATTATTATATATTTATACTTTATATAACTTGACTGAACCTTGCCTGTCTTATTACAGAGGGAATTATTGAACAATAAAGATAATTACAAGATTATTTTTGTACAGCAAATGTTTCTTTTAGTTAAGCCGAATATTCTGTTACCATAAAGTAGACCAATGTTGCCCCTGGTCGTGTGTGTAAGTGCTGCCGCCAGGGAGTAAACAGATGAGGGGCTTCTCCCATTGGCGACTATTTTAAGAAGTTTAATTTGGCCACACTCACGCTACAACATCACTCAGTCGTTTGTAACGCTGCCTCAAAATTCTGTTATTTATTGAATGCTCTTGTCAACTCTCTACCTTTATTTTCCCTTTTCTTGTCTCTTCTTTGACTTCTTCTGCCTTGTTATACTTTCCTGCTCGTGTACACTTGATGAACAAAACCACATATTATGTTTGTCAGTGGGGTGAGTGGGACCTGTTGCGCCTGAGTGACAACTAGCACTTAAGAGTTACTCACCAAGTGTTTTATATGTTGCTGAAGTATTTAATGTGGCAGTACAGTTCAACAGGTGGCCTACAAACACTTCTGGAGGATATGACTCACACTCACACGTACTGTATAAGCAGCCAACTGTATATACTGTATATGATTTTATTGTATTGAACTCTGCTTGCTCTGTTCAGAGGTACAAAGAAAAGCAAGATTTCTGGTATGCCTTCTTTTTAAAGCTAAATATTGTATTGTTGAGTAATTTAGTTTTAGCAGTACAGTACGGTACAGTACAGTACATTACGGTACAGTACAGTACGGTACGGTACAGTACGGTGCGGTACAGTACATTACAGTACAGTATGGTACGGTACAGTACAGTACATTACAGTACAGTATGGTACGGTACAGTACAGTACAACACGGTACAGTACAGTACAGTACTGTATGGTACAGTACAGTATAGTACAGTACAGTATGGGTCTAACAAGCCACTGTTTCTTCCTCAGGGTAATATAACAGTATTTCATATTTTAACCTTTCCCATGTCCAAATTAACTTATGTTAATATTCACACTGCCTTACCTCTGTTGATGCTCATGCCAATTCTTCAATAGCTTTTCCTATTATAAAAGTTTGATATAAATTTCATATTACAATTTTCATTACGCACAATCCTTCTATTTTTGCAATTACAGTACTGAGTTACCATTTATTCACCTTGGTCCTTCCAATTGCTCAATAAATACTTACAAATTGGTCTTGCAAAAGATAGTAAAATGCAATAATTAACTTTGCATGTGATATAGTGCATTCATCTGAACTACTTGAAGATATGAAGTATGTTTTTTAATAAGATACTGTATCAGTTTTCAGTTCTAATATCATTTACTTACACACACCCAGCCCCATCTTCATACACATACCGGTAACTACTGTACATTCACTCACTCACATAGCACTTCTGCAGATTCTATTTCTGGTGCAAAGAACACAACTTTATTCCACTAAACTTAATGTGACCTGACCTAAAAAAAAATTTCTGTGTCGTTTCCGGAAGGTAATTCTCATTTTAGGACTTTTGGTTAGCGACCTATGAGATCCCGGTATGCTGAAGGCCTCCTGATAGGACCTGTCAGTGTCGCGAGATATGATACTTCACTGGTAGGATGTTTTATTGGAGTGAATACTGTAATGCTGCCTTTCTGGACCCTCTATGCCCCGTCACACCAGGAGTGTTTTGAGGTATTCTGTGGTGTGATGGTGCCAGTATGGTCAGCAGAGTCTCTCAAACAAATATTGAATTAAAAAAACATATGTATCCTGTATTGCTTGTACCCCAATAGTAACCAGAAGAAAAAAAAAGGCAGAACCAAGTCAAGAAAACCAAGTGATAAGTTTTTTTACACCTACTGTACTTGTAACCCAAACGATTACTACCCGAATGAAGTTTACGCTTACAAGATAATTTATCTCATGGGTACAGTATTATGAATGTTTGTTTACTGTCATTTCATATTGACATTGATGGAATTTCTTTTCTGTTCCCTGTTTAGTCTACATGTGATAGACTATAACGAGCCATAAGAACTAGAGTTGTGAAGAGAAGAATTATTACGTTAAGACACAGGCGGTGGTGATGTTACTGGTATATATTCAGCTCATTTATTGTCTCACGTCACATATTAATGTCACTAATAATTGTCATGCAGTTACTCCCGTTATTTGTCTTGTTCAAACCATGATATGAACTTCAGTCCATGATAATTTGTCTCATTAATTGGAGTTAATGAAGTCTAACTTGTAAATGATTTTGGAACATTTGTTTCTTTGAAGGAAATAGAAATATTGCTTATGAAGTCAGCCTTAGGTCCTATGTAAGTAAATGCTGGTACACTTAACCTGTAACCTTCACCATCTGCTTACATGTTTCAATCTAAATGTTTGGACAGCAGACTTTCTAAGACCCTAACTCACAGCTTCGTCTGAGGTTTGGAGCAGTGAACGGATCGCCTGATGAATTCACCCAGCATATTTCAACTAAAGATTAACCACCCTAACACTAACCTAATTTAGTACCCTAGATGGAACTGAAGTGTTTAATCATCAGGTGAAGTAAGCTGGGGAGGTTAATCTTCGGGTCATCTCACTGGACTGTTGAGAGTTTTTTGACAGCTTTAGAGACCAAGCTGATCATGCAGACAACCATAATACTGCTGGGTAATATAAGGAGTCTCGTCTATGACTGGGTGATGAGTTGCATTGTTAGCTGCATTATTCCCTTGAATCCTGTTACCTGGGATTGAAGTATTGCTCCCTGTGACACTGGTGAGTCTGGTAGGTGTCCAACATGCTGGGATCTAACTTGTCACTTCCTTCACCACACGGGAATAAAGTCGCCATCATTATTTCACTTCTTCATTTTAGGGACACTTTTGAAAATCTTTATTTTCTCCGTGGAAGAAAACACAAGAGATATAATGATTTGTTATATTACAATACTTTACATATATTATTTATCACAATGTCTGATAAGGTTTAGGCAAATTGTTTCATTAGTTACTATAATTACAAAAAAACAAATATTTTCTTAACAGGTCGAATCATAGCCTGCAGATTATGCCTCTTTTTATTTCCAGGTTAAGTCCATATACACACTCACACACACTCACTTATACATTACATAAATGACATATTAAAAGTATTTTTACTAGCAACTGTATACAGAACTTTATTACATACATTTATTATGTAACGTATCACTTTTGATTTATCTAAGTATGTCGTCACCGTAGCCTCTGCCATATTGTTGCTGCTGACCAGTTAACCACAAACCTTTGGCCAGAGGAGAAACACTTTACTGATGACATAATAGACTGCATCAGCTGCTTTTGGGGTCTTATATACTGTTGTTATTTACCAAACACACACACACACACACACTAACACACACACACACACACTAACACACACACACACACACTAACACACACACACACTAACACACACACACACACACTAACACACACACTAACACACACACACACACTAACACACACACACACACACTAACACACACACACACACACACACACACACACACACACACACACACACACACACACTAACACACACACACTAACACACACACACACACACACACACTAACACACACACTAACACACACACACACACACACCACCTTATACTATCCATGCTGCATATAACCAAACCAGCCTTTAAGGAAATGTACACTTTCTACCATTTCTATGATAGTATCCCCCCCTTTATTGACTTCTATCTTTACCCAACCAGACGTAAGTTAACCATACCTAACCAGAAGTAAGTTAACCATACCTAACCAGAAGTAAGTTAACCATACCTAACCAGACGTAAGTTAACCATACCTAACCAGACGTAAGTTAACCATACCTAACCAGACGTAAGTTAACCATACCTAACCAGACGTAAGTTAACCATACCTAACCAGACGTAAGTTAACCATACCTAACCAGACGTACCCTAACCTATCCAAAGTTACTCTAACTTAATCAAATTTTTTTGTTCTGATCAAATTTACCTTAACCTAACCAATTTTAACGTCATCTAACCAAACTTATCATAACTGTACCCATTTTAACCTTATCTTACAAAACTTACTCTAACTTAACCAAATTTAACCTAATCTAACCAAACTTAATTAACATAACCTAACATGACCTATTTAATTTATAATCCTAACCTAACCTAACCTAACCTAACCAAATTTAACCTAATCTAACCAAACTTAATTAACATAACCTAACATGACCTATTAAATTTATCCAAACCTAACCTAACCTAACCTAACCAAATTTAACCTAATCTAACCAAACTTAATTAACATAACCTAACATGACCTATTTAATTTATCCAAACCTAACCTAACCTAACCAAACCAAACCAAATTTAACCTAATCTAACCAAACTTAATTAACATAACCTAACATGACCTATTTAATTTATCCAAACCTAACCTAACCAAATTTAACCTAATCTAACCAAACTTAATTAACATAACCTAACATGACCTATTTAATTTATCCAAACCTAACCTAACCTAACCTAACCTATAGGCTGATATAACTTGACCAGATCTTTTCTCTCCTTACTTTGCCTTATGATTCTTGCATGAAATCATGATAAGAAATAGTTTTTTTTTTAATCTTTTATATCTGTAAGAAAACCTGACCACGGGATAATAAGAATTTTTTTCTCATATTCATAATTTAATGAAGAAAAACTAAATTAAAGTTTAAAATTCCCCAACTAATGAGAGGAATAACATGGTATGACTATTTCTTAATAACAGTCCTTATTCTTTTCTCTGATCAGGTGAAAAATATGGCACCATTGTTTTTTGATAAGCCCCCCCCCCCCCCCTTAGGTAACGCTATATTACCTGACATGGATGAGCGTCTCAGGTTAGTATTGGATGTTCCCCTCAGATGATCTACACCTTGGATGACTACAGTGAGCTGAGGGAGAGGGTGGAGGAAATGGCTATGCCTCAGGTGAAGGCTTTCCCTGTTAAACTTGAGGGTGATGATACCTACCTGTACCATGTCCAGCTGTTCCTCCCGCCTGGTCTAAGAGAGGATGAGATCACCACCTATCCCATGGTTGTCCAAACGTAAGTGGTCATTGTACACGTACGGTACAAGGTATTGTATAGTAAGGTTGGGATTACTACCTACCCCTTAGTTGACTAATAGTAAGTGAGTAGTATACTTGTGTCGTGGTAGTCACAGTAGAGAGAATGGGCTCACCATCTTCCTGTGGTTGTTATTATGTGAGTTATCCGAATGTCTAGGAGGACAAGTGAAGTGCTGAACCTCGGGTGTCTACTATGAAAGTCCGCATATAATAGTGATCCATGATCACATAGGTAACCTTTTAACACCTTAGCTATTTTTGAGAGGATTAGTTTACCACTTAGTGAAACATTTTACGATGCTGTAATGTATAATCAAACCTTATACAACTACAGTACAGTACTTCAGATAAACTTTAACTAGCGTTGCTCATATTATTACAAGTACCTGTAATAATTTTTTATTACAAATGGAATTGTTTTCTTTTTAACATAAGTGTTCGCAATTGATCATCATTGTAAGAATGCATGATCTGCCTTTAGAATTCACTAAAATCAGTAAATTACTATATGAGACCACAGCCTGTCACGCCCAATGTAGCAACACATTCCAAATAGAACTTCTCCCTCACTCTCCTGTCATTGTCTCCTCAGGTATGCAGCACCAGGAGCCCAGGCAGTGACATCCAAGATGAGGATCTCCTGGGGCACTTACCTGGCCTCCAGGAAGGACATCATCTACGCTATGATTGATGGACGAGGCTCTGGCTTCCAGGGGGACAAGATCAAGCATGAGGTGAGACCTTCACACAATGAATGGGTAAGGAGGCTTCATACACCTGGGAAGAGAAGGTCACATTGTGGAGTAGGAGATATAATCCGGGGTAGTGTGGGTGTGAGGGATCACGATCAGTGACATGATTGTAAGAGTGAGTTAGGCAGTTGACCAGTTGAGTGACAGGTGAGCGTGGAAGATTACATAATTAAGTAAAAGGTCGAGTAAGAGTGTGAGTATGGTGGAACAGGTAGAGTCTTGACTAGATAGGAAGGTCTGGAGGCTTTCCTCTTGTGACCGTCTCCAGGAAGGAGTAAACAGGTTGTTAGGAATGTAGATAAGTAGATGGAGCAGGTGTGTGATGCGGTAGTGTAGAATACAGAGTTTGAATATTACAATTTGGTCATCTTCAATATTAGTATTGATAATACAGTACAGTAATGAGAATTTTTTTTTAACTGAAATTTGAGGAGACTAATTTTCAATCATTTCATTTATTACCGTACATAGTTCACCTTGTAATTATCAAATGTTTAAATAAAATGTTAGGGCGCAAAGTGTACCATGTGACCTATTTCTGAGGTTTGTACATTTTGTCTGCTGGAATGTTTAAAGTTCTCCTTCCCCGGAAATGTTACCACACTCATTAGCCCATACACTCCCTCTGGCTATATAATGACCCACGAGCCCCACAGTCACTCTCCTCTGATACTGTATTGATCTTTTCTCGATGGATCACTAAATGTGTCACTTCAGTAACCTTCCTAACCAGGAGTAGCCCCATACCTACTGTACTACTACATATGTGTCATGTATCCCGATTAACTCCTTTAAATTATCAGGTGTATCCTTGTACCCTAAACAAGTGTCCTGTTAAACCTTTATTAAAAGTCATGCAATTTACTTAATGTATCTCGCACCTAAACCTAATACTCTATTCTGTGATTCATTAAGCGTAATACACCCACCTGCACCACCAACACCCTCCTCTACACACCTACACCCACCTGTACCACCTACACCCACCTGTACCACCTACACCTTCCTCTACCACCTACACCCTCCTCTACACACCTACACCCACCTGTACCACCTACACCCACCTGTACCACCTACACCTTCCTCTACCACCTACACCTTCCTCTACCACCTACACCCACCTGTACCACCTACACCCTCCTGTACCACCTACACCCACCTGTACCACCTACACCCACCTGTACCACCTACACCCTCCTCTACCACCTACACCCTCCTCTACCACCTACACCCACCTGTACCACCTACACCCACCTGTACCACCTACACCCTCCTCTACCACCTACACCCTCCTCTACCACCTACACCCACCTGTACCACCTACACCCACCTGTACCACCTACACCCTTCCTCTACCACCTACACCCTCCTCTACCACCTACACCCACCTGTACCACCTACACCCACCTGTACCACCTACACCCTCCTCTACCACCTACACCCTCCTCTACCACCTACACCCACCTGTACCACCTACACCTTCCTCTACCACCTACACCTTCCTCTACCACCTACACCCACCTCTACCACCTACACCTTCCTCTACCACCTACACCCTCCTCTACCACCTACACCCACCTGTACCACCTACACCTTCCTCTACCACCTACACCTTCCTCTACCACCTACACCTTCCTCTACCACCTACACCTTCCTGTACCGCCTAAACCTTCCTCTACCACCTACACCCTCCTCTACCACCTACACCCTCCTGTACCACCTACACCTTCCTCTACCACCTACACCTTCCTCTACCACCTACACCCTCCTGTACCACCTACACCTTCCTCTACCACCTACACCTTCCTCTACCACCTACACCCTCCTGTACCGCCTACACCTTCCTCTACCACCTACACCTTCCTCTACCACCTACACCCTCCTGTACCGCCTACACCTTCCTCTACCACCTACACCTTCCTCTACCACCTACACCTTCCTCTACCACCTACACCTTCCTCTACCACCTACACTATCCTGTACCGCCTACACCTTCCTCTACCACCTACACCCTCCTCTACCGCCTACACCTTCCTCTACCACCTACACCCTCCTCTACCACCTACACCTTCCTCTACCACCTACACCCTCCTCTACCACCTACACCTTCCTCTACCACCTACACCCTCCTCTACCACCTACACCTTCCTCTACCACCTACACCTTCCTCTACCACCTACACCCTCCTGTACCGCCTACACCTTCCTCTACCGCCTACACCTTCCTCTACCACCTACACCTTCCTCTACCACCTACACCCTCCTGTACCGCCTACACCCTCCTGTACCGCCTACACCTTCCTCTACCACCTACACCCTCCTCTACCGCCTACACCCTCCTCTACCGCCTACACCCTCCTGTACCACCTACACCTTCCTCTACCACCTACACCCTCCTCTACCACCTACACTATCCTGTACCACCTACACTATCCTGTACCACCTACACCTTCCTCTACCACCTACACCCTCCTCTACCACCTACACCTTCCTCTACCACCTACACCTTCCTCTACCACCTACACCCTCCTCTACCACCTACACCCTCCTCTACCACCTACACCCTCCTCTACCGCCTACACCCTCCTCTACCACCTACACCCTCCTCTACCACCTACACCCTCCTCTACCACCTACACTATCCTGTACCACCTACACTATCCTGTACCACCTACACCCTCCTCTACCACCTACACCTCCTCTACCACCTACACCTTCCTCTACCGCCTACACCCTCCTGTACCACCTACACCCTCCTCTACCACCTACACCTTCCTCTACCACCTACACCTTCCTCTACCACCTACACCCTCCTGTACCACCTACACCTTCCTCTACCACCTACACCTTCCTCTACCACCTACACCCTCCTGTACCACCTACACCCTCCTCTACCACCTACACCCTCCTCTACCACCTACACTATCCTGTACCACCTACACCCTCCTGTACCACCTACACTATCCTGTACCACCTACACCTTCCTCTACCACCTACACCCTCCTCTACCACCTACACCTTCCTCTACCACCTACACCTTCCTCTACCACCTACACCTTCCTCTACCACCTACACCCTCCTCTACCGCCTACACCCTCCTCTACCGCCTACACCCTCCTCTACCGCCTACACCCTCCTGTACCACCTACACCCTCCTCTACCGCCTACACCCTCCTCTACCACCTACACCCTCCTGTACCACCTACACCCTCCTGTACCACCTACACCTTCCTGTACCACCTACACCCTCCTGTACCACCTACACCCTCCTCTACCGCCTACACCCTCCTCTACCACCTACACCCTCCTGTACCACCTACACCCTCCTCTACCACCTACACCTTCCTCTACCGCCTACACCTTCCTGTACCACCTACACCCTCCTCTACCGCCTACACCTTCCTGTACCGCCTACACCCTCCTCTACCACCTACACCCTCCTCTACCGCCTACACCTTCCTCTACCACCTACACCCTCCTCTACCACCTACACCTTCCTCTACCACCTACACCCTCCTCTACCACCTACACCCTCCTCTACCGCCTACACCCTCCTCTACCACCTACACCTTCCTCTACCACCTACACCTTCCTCTACCACCTACACCTTCCTCTACCACCTACACTATCCTGTACCGCCTACACCTTCCTCTACCACCTACACCCTCCTCTACCACCTACACCCTCCTCTACCGCCTACACCTTCCTCTACCGCCTACACCCTCCTCTACCACCTACACCTTCCTCTACCACCTACACCTTCCTCTATCACCTACACCTTCCTCTACCACCTACACCTTCCTCTACCACCTACACCTTCCTCTACCACCTACACCTTCCTCTACCACCTACACCTTCCTCTACCACCTACACCCTCCTGTACCGCCTACACCTTCCTCTACCACCTACACCCTCCTCTACCACCTACACCCTCCTGTACCGCCTACACCCTCCTCTACCACCTACACCTTCCTCTACCACCTACACCCTCCTGTACCGCCTACACCTTCCTCTACCACCTACACCCTCCTCTACCGCCTACACCCTCCTCTACCACCTACACCCTCCTGTACCACCTACACCCTCCTCTACCGCCTACACCCTCCTCTACCGCCTACACCCTCCTCTACCACCTACACTATCCTGTACCACCTACACTATCCTGTACCACCTACACCTTCCTCTACCACCTACACCCTCCTGTACCACCTACACCCTCCTCTACCGCCTACACCCTCCTCTACCACCTACACCCTCCTGTACCACCTACACCCTCCTGTACCACCTACACTATCCTGTACCACCTACACTATCCTGTACCACCTACACCTTCCTCTACCACCTACACCTTCCTCTACCACCTACACCTTCCTCTACCACCTACACCTCCTCTACCACCTACACCTTCCTCTACCACCTACACCCTCCTCTACCGCCTACACCTTCCTCTACCGCCTACACCTTCCTCTACCGCCTACACCCTCCTCTACCACCTACACCTTCCTCTACCACCTACACCTTCCTCTACCACCTACACCCTCCTCTACCACCTACACCCTCCTCTACCACCTACACCCTCCTCTACCACCTACACCTTCCTCTACCACCTACACCTTCCTCTACCACCTACACCTTCCTCTACCACCTACACCTTCCTCTACCACCTACACCTTCCTCTACCACCTACACCCTCCTCTACCACCTACACCTTCCTCTACCACCTACACCTTCCTCTACCACCTACACCTTCCTCTACCACCTACACCTTCCTCTACCACCTACACCTTCCTCTACCACCTACACCTTCCTCTACCACCTACACCTTCCTCTACCACCTACACCCTCCTCTACCACCTACACCTTCCTCTACCACCTACACCTTCCTCTACCACCTACACCCTCCTCTACCACCTACACCTTCCTCTACCACCTACACCTTCCTCTACCACCTACACCTTCCTCTACCACCTACACCTTCCTCTACCACCTACACCTTCCTCTACCACCTACACCCTCCTCTACCACCTACACCCTCCTCTACCACCTACACCCTCCTCTACCACCTACACCTTCCTCTACCACCTACACCTTCCTGTACCACCTACACCTTCCTCTACCACCTACACCTTCCTCTACCACCTACACCTTCCTCTACCACCTACACCCTCCTCTACCACCTACACCCTCCTCTACCACCTACACCTTCCTCTACCACCTACACCTCCTCTACCACCTACACCTTCCTCTACCACCTACACCTTCCTCTACCACCTACACCTTCCTCTACCACCTACACCTTCCTGTACCACCAACACCTTCCTCTACCACCTACACCTTCCTCTACCACCTACACCTTCCTCTACCACCTACACCTTCCTCTACCACCTACACCTTCCTCTACCACCTACACCCTCCTCTACCACCTACACCTTCCTCTACCGCCTACACCCTCCTGTACCACCTACACCCTCCTCTACCACCTACACCCTCCTCTACCACCTACACCTTCCTCTACCACCTACACCTTCCTCTACCACCTACACCTTCCTCTACCACCTACACCTTCCTCTACCACCTACACCTTCCTCTACCACCTACACCTTCCTCTACCACCTACACCTTCCTCTACCACCTACACCTTCCTCTACCACCTACACCTCCTCTACCACCTACACCTCCTCTACCACCTACACCTTCCTCTACCACCTACACCTTCCTCTACCACCTACACCTTCCTCTACCACCTACACCTTCCTCTACCACCTACACCTTCCTCTACTGCCTACACCCTCCTGTACCGCCTACACCCTCCTCTACCACCTACACCTTCCTCTACCACCTACACCTCCTCTACTGCCTACACCTCCTGTACGACCTACACCTTCCTCTACCACCTACACCTTCCTCTACCGCCTACACCCTCCTGTACCGCCTACACCCTCCTCTACCACCTACACCTTCCTCTACCACCTACACCTTCCTCTACCACCTACACCCTCCTCTACCGCCTACACCCTCCTCTACCACCTACACCTTCCTCTACCACCTACACTATCCTGTACCACCTACACTATCCTGTACCACCTACACTTCCTCTACCACCTACACCCTCCTCTACCGCCTACACCCTCCTCTACCACCTACACCCTCCTGTACCACCTACACCATCCTGTACCACCTACACCTTCCTCTACCACCTACACCTTCCTCTACCACCTACACCCTCCTCTACCGCCTACACCTTCCTCTACCGCCTACACCCTCCTCTACCACCTACACCTTCCTCTACCACCTACACCTTCCTCTATCACCTACACCTTCCTCTACCACCTACACCTTCCTCTACCACCTACACCTTCCTCTACCACCTACACCTTCCTCTACCACCTACACCCTCCTGTACCACCTACACCCTCCTGTACCGCCTACACCTTCCTCTACCACCTACACCCTCCTCTACCACCTACACCCTCCTGTACCGCCTACACCCTCCTGTACCGCCTACACCTTCCTCTACCACCTACACCCTCCTCTACCGCCTACACCCTCCTCTACCGCCTACACCCTCCTGTACCACCTACACCCTCCTCTACCGCCTACACCCTCCTCTACCGCCTACACCCTCCTGTACCACCTACACTATCCTGTACCACCTACACTATCCTGTACCACCTACACCTTCCTCTACCACCTACACCCTCCTGTACCACCTACACCCTCCTCTACCGCCTACACCCTCCTCTACCACCTACACCCTCCTGTACCACCTACACCCTCCTGTACCACCTACACTATCCTGTACCACCTACACTATCCTGTACCACCTACACCTTCCTCTACCACCTACACCTTCCTCTACCACCTACACCTTCCTCTACCACCTACACCTTCCTCTACCACCTACACCTTCCTCTACCACCTACACCCTCCTCTACCGCCTACACCTTCCTCTACCGCCTACACCTTCCTCTACCGCCTACACCCTCCTCTACCACCTACACCTTCCTCTACCACCTACACCTTCCTCTACCACCTACACCCTCCTCTACCACCTACACCCTCCTCTACCACCTACACCCTCCTCTACCACCTACACCTTCCTCTACCACCTACACCTTCCTCTACCACCTACAGCTCCTCTACCACCTACACCTCCTCTACCACCTACACCTCCTCTACCACCTACACCTCCTCTACCACCTACACCTTCCTCTACCACCTACACCTTCCTCTACCACCTACACCTTCCTCTACCACCTACACCCTCCTCTACCACCTACACCCTCCTCTACCACCTACACCCTCCTCTACCACCTACACCCTCCTCTACCACCTACACCTTCCTCTACCACCTACACCATCCTCTACCACCTACACCTTCCTCTACCACCTACACCTTCCTCTACCACCTACACCTTCCTCTACCACCTACACCTCCTCTACCACCTACACCTTCCTCTACCACCTACACCTTCCTCTACCACCTACACCTTCCTCTACCACCTACACCTTCCTCTACCACCTACACCTTCCTCTACCACCTACACCTTCCTCTACCACCTACACCTTCCTCTACCACCTACACCCTCCTCTACCACCTACACCTTCCTCTACCACCTACACCTTCCTCTACCACCTACACCCTCCTCTACCACCTACACCTTCCTCTACCACCTACACCTTCCTCTACCACCTACACCTTCCTCTACCACCTACACCTTCCTCTACCACCTACACCTCCTCTACCACCTACACCTCCTCTACCACCTACACCCTCCTCTACCACCTACACCCTCCTCTACCACCTACACCTTCCTCTACCACCTACACCTTCCTGTACCACCTACACCTTCCTCTACCACCTACACCTTCCTCTACCACCTACACCTTCCTCTACCACCTACACCTTCCTCTACCACCTACACCCTCCTCTACCACCTACACCCACCTCTACCACCTACACCTCCTCTACCACCTACACCTTCCTTTACCACCTACACCCACCTCTACCACCTACACCTCCTCTACCACCTACACCTTCCTCTACCACCTACACCTTCCTCTACCACCTACACCTTCCTCTACCACCTACACCTTCCTCTACCACCTACACCCTCCTCTACCACCTACACCATCCTCTACCACCTACACCCTCCTCTACCACCTACACCTTCCTCTACCACCTACACCTTCCTGTACCACCAACACCTTCCTCTACCACCTACACCTTCCTCTACCACCTACACCTTCCTCTACCACCTACACCCTCCTCTACCACCTACACCCACCTCTACCACCTACACCTTCCTCTACCACCTACACCTTCCTCTACCACCTACACCTTCCTCTACCACCTACACCTTCCTCTACCACCTACACCTTCCTCTACCACCTACACCTTCCGGTACCACCAACACCTTCCTCTACCACCTACACCTTCCTCTACCACCTACACCTTCCTCTACCACCTACACCTTCCTCTACCAACTACACCTTCCTCTACCACCTACACCCTCCTCTACCACCTACACCTTCCTCTACCGCCTACACCCTCCTGTACCACCTACACCCTCCTCTACCACCTACACCCTCCTCTACCACCTACACCTTCCTCTACCACCTACACCTTCCTCTACCACCTACACCTTCCTCTACCACCTACTGCTTCCTCTACCACCTACACCTTCCTCTACCACCTACACCTTCCTCTACCACCTACACCTTCCTCTACCACCTACACCTTCCTCTACCACCTACATCCTCCTCTACCACCTACACCTTCCTCTACCACCTACACCTTCCTCTACCACCTACACCTTCCTCTACCACCTACACCTTCCTCTACCACCTACACCTTCCTCTACCACCTACACCTTCCTCTACTGCCTACACCCTCCTGTACCGCCTACACCCTCCTCTACCACCTACACCTTCCTCTACCACCTACACCTTCCTCTACTGCCTACACTCTCCTGTACCACCTACACCTTCCTCTACCACCTACACCTTCCTCTACTGCCTACACCCTCCTGTACCGCCTACACCCTCCTCTACCACCTACACCTTCCTCTACCACCTACACCTTCCTCTACCACCTACACCCTCCTCTACCGCCTACACCCTCCTCTACCACCTACACCTTCCTCTACCACCTACACTATCCTGTACCACCTACACTATCCTGTACCACCTACATCTTCCTCTACCACCTACGCCCTCCTCTACCGCCTACACCCTCCTGTACCGCCTACACCCTCCTGTACCACCTACACTATCCTGTACCACCTACACCTTCCTCTACCACCTACACCTTCCTCTACCACCTACACCCTCCTCTACCGCCTACACCTTCCTCTACCGCCTACACCCTCCTCTACCACCTACACCTTCCTCTACCACCTACACCTTCCTCTATCACCTACACCTTCCTCTACCACCTACACCTTCCTCTACCACCTACACCTTCCTCTACCACTTACACCTTCCTCTACCACCTACACCCTCCTGTACCGCCTACACCCTCCTGTACCGCCTACACCTTCCTCTACCACCTACACCCTCCTCTACCACCTACACCCTCCTGTACCGCCTACACCCTCCTGTACCGCCTACACCTTCCTCTACCACCTACACCCTCCTCTACCGCGTACACCCTCCTCTACCGCCTACACCCTCCTGTACCACCTACACCCTCCTCTACCGCCTACACCCTCCTCTACCGCCTACACCCTCCTGTACCACCTACACTATCCTGTACCACCTACACTATCCTGTACCACCTACACCTTCCTCTACCACCTACACCCTCCTGTACCACCTACACCCTCCTCTACCGCCTACACCCTCCTCTACCACCTACACCCTCCTGTACCACCTACACCCTCCTGTACCACCTACACTATCCTGTACCACCTACACTATCCTGTACCACCTACACCTTCCTCTACCACCTACACCTTCCTCTACCACCTACACCTTCCTCTACCACCTACATCCTCCTCTACCACCTACACCTTCCTCTACCACCTACACCCTCCTCTACCGCCTACACCTTCCTCTACCGCCTACACCTTCCTCTACCGCCTACACCCTCCTCTACCACCTACACCTTCCTCTACCACCTACACCTTCCTCTACCACCTACACCCTCCTCTACCACCTACACCCTCCTCTACCACCTACACCCTCCTCTACCACCTACACCTTCCTCTACCACCTACACCTTCCTCTACCACCTACAGCTTCCTCTACCACCTACACCTTCCTCTACCACCTACACCTTCCTCTACCACCTACACCCTCCTCTACCACCTACACCTTCCTCTTCCACCTACACCTTCCTCTACCACCTACACCTTCCTCTACCACCTACACCCTCCTCTACCACCTACACCCTCCTCTACCACCTACACCCTCCTCTACCACCTACACCCTCCTCTACCACCTACACCTTCCTCTACCACCTACACCTTCCTCTACCACCTACAGCTTCCTCTACCACCTACACCTTCCTCTACCACCTACACCTTCCTCTACCACCTACACCATCCTCTACCACCTACACCTTCCTCTTCCACCTACACCTTCCTCTACCACCTACACCTTCCTCTACCACCTACACCTTCCTCTACCACCTACACCTTCCTCTACCACCTACTCCTTCCTCTACCACCTACACCTTCCTCTACCACCTACACCCTCCTCTACCACCTACACCTTCCTCTACCACCTACACCTTCCTCTACCACCTACACCCTCCTCTACCACCTACACCTTCCTCTACCACCTACACCTTCCTCTACCGCCTACACCTTCCTCTACCGCCTACACCTTCCTCTACCACCTACACCTTCCTCTACCACCTACACCCTCCTCTACCACCTACACCCTCCTCTACCACCTACACCCTCCTCTACCACCTACACCTTCCTCTACCACCTACACCTTCCTGTACCACCAACACCTTCCTCTACCACCTACACCTTCCTCTACCACCTACACCTTCCTCTACCACCTACACCTTCCTCTACCACCTACACCCTCCTCTACCACCTACACCCACCTCTACCACCTACACCTTCCTCTACCACCTACACCTTCCTCTACCACCTACACCTTCCTCTACCACCTACACCTTCCTCTACCACCTACACCTTCCTCTACCACCTACACCTTCCTCTACCACCTACACCTTCCTCTACCACCTACACCTTCCTCTACCACCTACACCTTCCTCTACCACCTACACCTTCCTCTACCACCTACACCCTCCTCTACCACCTACACCTTCCTCTACCACCTACACCCTCCTCTACCACCTACACCCTCCTCTACCACCTACACCCTCCTCTACCACCTACACCTTCCTCTACCACCTACACCTTCCTCTACCACCTACACCTTCCTCTACCACCTACACCTTCCTCTACCACCTACACCTTCCTCTACCACCTACACCTTCCTCTACCACCTACACCTTCCTCTACCACCTACACCTTCCTCTACCACCTACACCTCCTCTACCACCTACACCTTCCTCTACCACCTACACCTTCCTCTACCACCTACACCTTCCTCTACCACCTACACCTTCCTCTACCACCTACACCTTCCTCTACTGCCTACACCCTCCTGTACCGCCTACACCCTCCTCTACCACCTACACCCTCCTCTACCACCTACACTATCCTGTACCACCTACACTATCCTGTACCACCTACACCTTCCTCTACCACCTACACCTTCCTCTACCACCTACACCTTCCTCTACCACCTACACCTTCCTCTACCACCTACACCCTCCTCTACCGCCTACAACCTCCTCTACCGCCTACACCCTCCTCTACCGCCTACACCCTCCTCTACCGCCTACACCCTCCTCTACCACCTACACCCTCCTCTACCACCTACACCCTCCTCTACCACCTACACTATCCTGTACCACCTACACCCTCCTCTACCACCTACACCTTCCTCTACCGCCTACACCTTCCTCTACCGCCTACACCCTCCTGTACCACCTACACCTTCCTCTACCACCTACACCTTCCTCTACCACCTACACCCTCCTCTACCACCTACACCCTCCTGTACCACCTACACTATCCTGTACCACCTACACTATCCTGTACCACCTACACCTTCCTCTACCACCTACACCCTCCTCTACCACCTACACCTTCCTCTACCACCTACACCTTCCTCTACCACCTACACCCTCCTCTACCACCTACACCTTACTCTACCACCTACACCTTCCTCTACCACCTACACCTTCCTCTACCACCTACACCTTCCTCTACCACCTACACCCTCCTCTACCGCCTACACCCTCCTCTATCGCCTACACCCTCCTCTACCGCCTACACCCTCCTGTACCACCTACACCCTCCTCTACCGCCTACACCCTCCTCTACCACCTACACCCTCCTGTACCACCTACACCCTCCTGTACCACCTACACCTTCCTGTACCACCTACACCCTCCTGTACCGCCTACACCCTCCTCTACCACCTACACCTTCCTCTACCACCTACACCCTCCTCTACCGCCTACACCCTCCTCTACCACCTACACCTTCCTCTACCACCTACACCTTCCTCTATCACCTACACCTTCCTCTACCACCTACACTATCCTGTACCGCCTACACCTTCCTCTACCACCTACACCCTCCTCTACCGCCTACACCTTCCTCTACCGCCTACACCCTCCTATACCACCTACACCTTCCTCTACCGCCTACACCTTCCTCTACCACCTACACCTTCCTCTACCACCTACACCTTCCTCTACCACTTACACCTTCCTCTACCACCTACACCCTCCTGTACCGCCTACACCCTCCTGTACCGCCTACACCTTCCTCTACCACCTACACCCTCCTCTACCACCTACACCCTCCTGTACCGCCTACACCCTCCTGTACCGCCTACACCTTCCTCTACCACCTACACCCTCCTCTACCGCCTACACCCTCCTCTACCGCCTACACCCTCCTGTACCACCTACACCCTCCTCTACCACCTACACCCTCCTCTACCACCTACACTATCCTGTACCACCTACACTATCCTGTACCACCTACACCTTCCTCTACCACCTACACCCTCCTCTACCACCTACACCTTCCTCTACCACCTACACCTTCCTCTACCACCTACACCCTCCTCTACCACCTACACCCTCCTCTACCACCTACACCCTCCTCTACCACCTACAACCTCCTCTACCGCCTACACCCTCCTCTACCACCTACACCCTCCTCTACCACCTACACCCTCCTCTACCACCTACACCCTCCTCTACCACCTACACTATCCTGTACCACCTACACTATCCTGTACCACCTACACCCTCCTCTACCACCTACACCTTCCTCTACCACCTACACCTTCCTCTACCGCCTACACCCTCCTGTACCACCTACACCTTCCTCTACCACCTACACCTTCCTCTACCGCCTACACCCTCCTCTACCACCTACACCTTCCTCTACCACCTACACCTTCCTCTACCACCTACACCCTCCTGTACCACCTACACCCTCCTCTACCACCTACACCCTCCTCTACCACCTACACTATCCTGTACCACCTACACTATCCTGTACCACCTACACCTTCCTCTACCACCTACACCCTCCTCTACCACCTACACCTTCCTCTACCACCTACACCTATCTCTACCACCTACACCTTCCTCTACCACCTACACCCTCCTCTACCGCCTACACCCTCCTCTATCGCCTACACCCTCCTCTACCGCCTACACCCTCCTGTACCACCTACACCCTCCTCTACCGCCTACACCCTCCTCTACCACCTACACCCTCCTGTACCACCTACACCCTCCTGTACCACCTACACCTTCCTGTACCACCTACACCCTCCTGTACCACCTACACCCTCCTCTACCGCCTACACCCTCCTCTACCACCTACACCCTCCTGTACCACCTACACCCTCCTCTACCACCTACACCTTCCTCTACCGCCTACACCTTCCTGTACCACCTACACCCTCCTCTACCGCCTACACCTTCCTGTACCGCCTACACCCTCCTCTACCACCTACACCCTCCTCTACCGCCTACACCTTCCTCTACCGCCTACACCCTCCTCTACCACCTACACCTTCCTCTACCACCTACACCCTCCTCTACCACCTACACCCTCCTCTACCGCCTACACCCTCCCCTACCACCTACACCTTCCTCTACCACCTACACCTTCCTCTATCACCTACACCTTCCTCTACCACCTACACTATCCTGTACCGCCTACACCTTCCTCTACCACCTACACCCTCCTCTACCACCTACACCCTCCTCTACCGCCTACACCTTCCTCTACCGCCTACACCCTCCTCTACCACCTACACCTTCCTCTACCACCTACACCTTCCTCTATCACCTACACCTTCCTCTACCACCTACACCTTCCTCTATCACCTACACCTTCCTCTACCACTTACACCTTCCTCTACCACCTACACCCTCCTGTACCGCCTACACCCTCCTGTACCGCCTACACCTTCCTCTACCACCTACACCCTCCTCTACCACCTACACCCTCCTGTACCGCCTACACCCTCCTGTACCGCCTACACCTTCCTCTACCACCTACACCTTCCTCTACCACCTACACCTTCCTCTACCACCTACACCCTCCTCTACCACCTACACCTTCCTCTACCACCTACACCCTCCTCTACCACCTACACCTTCCTCTACCGCCTACACCTCCTCTACCACCTACACCTTCCTCTACCACCTACACCTTCCTCTACCACCTACACCTTCCTCTACCACCTACACCTCCTCTACCACCTACACCCTCCTCTACCACCTACACCCTCCTCTACCACCTACACCCTCCTCTACCACCTACACCTTCCTCTACCACCTACACCTTCCTCTACCACCTACACCTTCCTCTACCACCTACACCTTCCTCTACCACCTACACCTTCCTCTACCACCTACACCCTCCTCTACCACCTACACCTTCCTCTTCCACCTACACCTTCCTCTACCACCTACACCTTCCTCTACCACCTACACCTTCCTCTACCACCTACACCTTCCTCTACCACCTACTCCTTCCTCTACCACCTACACCTTCCTCTACCACCTACACCCTCCTCTACCACCTACACCTTCCTCTACCACCTACACCTTCCTCTACCACCTACACCCTCCTCTACCACCTACACCTTCCTCTACCACCTACACCTTCCTCTACCACCTACACCTTCCTCTACCACCTACACCTTCCTCTACCACCTACACCTTCCTCTACCACCTACACCCTCCTCTACCACCTACACCCTCCTCTACCACCTACACCTTCCTCTACCACCTACACCTTCCTGTACCACCAACACCTTCCTCTACCACCTACACCTTCCTCTACCACCTACACCTTCCTCTACCACCTACACCCTCCTCTACCACCTACACCCACCTCTACCACCTACACCTCCTCTACCACCTACACCTTCCTCTACCACCTACACCTTCCTCTACCACCTACACCTTCCTCTACCACCTACACCTTCCTCTACCACCTACACCTTCCGGTACCACCAACACCTTCCTCTACCACCTACACCTTCCTCTACCACCTACACCTTCCTCTACCACCTACACCTTCCTCTACCAACTACACCTTCCTCTACCACCTACACCCTCCTCTACCACCTACACCTTCCTCTACCGCCTACACCCTCCTGTACCACCTACACCCTCCTCTACCACCTACACCCTCCTCTACCACCTACACCTTCCTCTACCACCTACACCTTCCTCTACCACCTACACCTTCCTCTACCACCTACTGCTTCCTCTACCACCTACACCTTCCTCTACCACCTACACCTTCCTCTACCACCTACACCTTCCTCTACCACCTACACCCTCCTCTACCACCTACACCTTCCTCTACCACCTACACCTTCCTCTACCACCTACACCTTCCTCTACCACCTACACCTTCCTCTACCACCTACACCTTCCTCTACTGCCTACACCCTCCTGTACCGCCTACACCCTCCTCTACCACCTACACCTTCCTCTACCACCTACACCTTCCTCTACTGCCTACACCCTCCTGTACCACCTACACCTTCCTCTACCACCTACACCTTCCTCTACTGCCTACACCCTCCTGTACCGCCTACACCCTCCTCTACCACCTACACCTTCCTCTACCACCTACACCTTCCTCTACCACCTACACCTTCCTCTACCACCTACACCCTCCTCTACCGCCTACACCCTCCTCTACCACCTACACCTTCCTCTACCACCTACACTATCCTGTACCACCTACACTATCCTGTACCACCTACATCTTCCTCTACCACCTACGCCCTCCTCTACCGCCTACACCCTCCTGTACCGCCTACACCCTCCTGTACCACCTACACTATCCTGTACCACCTACACCTTCCTCTACCACCTACACCTTCCTCTACCGCCTACACCTTCCTCTACCGCCTACACCTTCCTCTACCGCCTACACCCTCCTCTACCGCCTACACCTTCCTCTACCACCTACACCTTCCTCTATCACCTACACCTTCCTCTACCACCTACACCTTCCTCTACCACCTACACCTTCCTCTACCACTTACACCTTCCTCTACCACCTACACCCTCCTGTACCGCCTACACCCTCCTGTACCGCCTACACCTTCCTCTACCACCTACACCCTCCTCTACCACCTACACCCTCCTGTACCGCCTACACCCTCCTGTACCGCCTACACCTTCCTCTACCACCTACACCCTCCTCTACCGCCTACACCCTCCTCTACCGCCTACACCCTCCTGTACCACCTACACCCTCCTCTACCGCCTACACCCTCCTCTACCGCCTACACCCTCCTGTACCACCTACACTATCCTGTACCACCTACACTATCCTGTACCACCTACACCTTCCTCTACCACCTACACCCTCCTGTACCACCTACACCCTCCTCTACCGCCTACACCCTCCTCTACCACCTACACCCTCCTGTACCACCTACACCCTCCTGTACCACCTACACTATCCTGTACCACCTACACTATCCTGTACCACCTACACCTTCCTCTACCACCTACACCTTCCTCTACCACCTACACCTTCCTCTACCACCTACATCCTCCTCTACCACCTACACCTTCCTCTACCACCTACACCCTCCTCTACCGCCTACACCTTCCTCTACCGCCTACACCTTCCTCTACCGCCTACACCCTCCTCTACCACCTACACCTTCCTCTACCACCTACACCTTCCTCTACCACCTACACCCTCCTCTACCACCTACACCCTCCTCTACCACCTACACCCTCCTCTACCACCTACACCTTCCTCTACCACCTACACCTTCCTCTACCACCTACAGCTTCCTCTACCACCTACACCTTCCTCTACCACCTACACCTTCCTCTACCACCTACACCATCCTCTACCACCTACACCTTCCTCTCACTACACCTACACCTCTACCACCTACACCTCCTCTACCACCTACACCCACCTCTACCACCTACACCTCCTCTACCACCTACACCTTCCTCTACCACCTACACCTTCCTCTACCACCTACACCTTCCTCTACCACCTACACCTTCCTCTACCACCTACACCTTCCTCTACCACCTACACCTTCCTCTACCACCTACACCTTCCTCTACCACCTACACCTTCCTCTACCACCTACACCTTCCTCTACCACCTACACCCTCCTCTACCACCTACACCTTCCTCTACCACCTACACCTTCCTCTACCACCTACACCCTCCTCTACCACCTACACCTTCCTCTACCACCTACACCTTCCTCTACCACCTACACCTTCCTCTACCGCCTAAACCTTCCTCTACCACCTACACCTTCCTCTACCACCTACACCTTCCTCTACCACCTACACCCTCCTCTACCACCTACACCCTCCTCTACCACCTACACCCTCCTCTACCACCTACACCTTCCTCTACCACCTACACCTTCCTGTACCACCAACACCTTCCTCTACCACCTACACCTTCCTCTACCACCTACACCTTCCTCTACCACCTACACCTTCCTCTACCACCTACACCCTCCTCTACCACCTACACCTTCCTCTACCACCTACACCCTCCTCTACCACCTACACCCACCTCTACCACCTACACCTCCTCTACCACCTACACCTTCCTCTACCACCTACACCTTCCTCTACCACCTACACCTTCCTCTACCACCTACACCTTCCTCTACCACCTACACCTTCCGGTACCACCAACACCTTCCTCTACCACCTACACCTTCCTCTACCACCTACACCTTCCTCTACCACCTACACCTTCCTCTACCAACTACACCTTCCTCTACCAACTACACCCTCCTCTACCACCTACACCCTCCTCTACCACCTACACCTTCCTCTACCGCCTACACCTTCCTCTACCGCCTACACCCTCCTCTACCACCTACACCCTCCTCTACCACCTACACCTTCCTCTACCACCTACACCTTCCTCTACCACCTACACCTTCCTCTACCACCTACACCTTCCTCTACCACCTACTGCTTCCTCTACCACCTACACCTTCCTCTACCACCTACACCTTCCTCTACCACCTACACCTTCCTCTACCACCTACACCCTCCTCTACCACCTACACCTTCCTCTACCACCTACACCTTCCTCTACCACCTACACCCTCCTCTACCACCTACACCTTCCTCTACCACCTACACCTTCCTCTACCACCTACACCTTCCTCTACCACCTACACCTTCCTCTACTGCCTACACCCTCCTGTACCGCCTACACCCTCCTCTACCACCTACACCTTCCTCTACCACCTACACCTTCCTCTACCACCTACACCTTCCTCTACCACCTACACCCTCCTCTACCGCCTACACCCTCCTCTACCACCTACACCTTCCTCTACCACCTACACTATCCTGTACCACCTACACTATCCTGTACCACCTACACTATCCTGTACCACCTACATCTTCCTCTACCACCTACGCCCTCCTCTACCGCCTACACCCTCCTGTACCGCCTACACCCTCCTGTACCACCTACACTATCCTGTACCACCTACACCTTCCTCTACCACCTACACCTTCCTCTACCACCTACACCCTCCTCTACCGCCTACACCTTCCTCTACCACCTACACTCTCCTCTACCGCCTACACCTTCCTCTACCACCTACACTATCCTGTACCACCTACACCCTCCTCTACCACCTACACCCTCCTGTACCACCTACACCCTCCTGTACCACCTACACTATCCTGTACCGCCTACACCCTTTGTACCACCTACACTATCCTGTACCACCTACACCCTCCTGTACCACCTACACCCTCCTGTACCACCTACACTATCCTGTACCGCCTACACCCTCCTGTACCACCTACACCCTTTGTACCACCTACACCTTCCTCTACCACCTACACCTTCCTCTACCACCTACACCCTCCTCTACCGCTACACCCTCCTCTACCACCTACACCCTCCTGTACCACCTACACCCTCCTGCACCACCTACACCCTCCTGTACCACCTACACCCTCCTGTACCACCTACACTATCCTGTACCACCTACACCCTCCTGTACCACCTACACCCTTTGTACTACCTACACTATCCTGTACCACCTACACTATCCTGTACCGCCTACATCCTCCTGTACCACCTACACCCTCCTGTACCACCTACACTATCCTGTACCACCTACACCCTCCTGTACCACCTACACCCTCCTGTACCACCTACACCCTCCTGTACCACCTACACCTTCCTCTACCACCTACACCCTCCTGTACCACCTACACCCTCCTGTACCACCTACACCCTCCTGTACCACCTACACCTTCCTCTACCACCTACACCCTCCTGTACCACCTACACCCTCCTGTACCACCTACACCTTCCTCTACCACCTACACCTTCCTCTACCACCTACACCTTCCTCTACCACCTACAACCTCCTGTACCACCTACACCTTCCTCTACCACCTACACCTTCCTCTACCACCTACACCCTCCTGTACCACCTACACCCTCCTGTACCAACTACACCTTCCTCTACCACCTACACCCTCCTGTACCACCTACACCCTCCTGTACCACCTACACCTTCCTCTACCACCTACACCTTCCTCTACCACCTACACCCTCCTCTACCACCTACACCCTCCTCTACCACCTACACCTTCCTCTACCGCCTACACCCTCCTCTACCGCCTACACCTTCCTGTACCACCTACACCCTCCTCTACCACCTACACCCTCCTCTACCACCTACACCCTCCTCTACCGCCTACACCCTCCTCTACCGCCTACACCTTCCTGTACCACCTACACCTTCCTCTACCACCTACACCTTCCTCTACCACCTACACCTTCATTTACCACCTACACCTTCCTCTACCACCTACACCTTCCTCTACCACCTACACCTTCCTCTACCACCTACACCTTCCTCTACCACCTACACCTTCCTCTACCGCCTACACCCTCCTCTACCACCTACACCTTCCCCTACCACCTACACCTTCCTCTACCACCTACACCTTCCTCTACCGCCTACACCTTCCTCTACCACCTACACCTTCCTCTACCGCCTACACCCTCCTGTACCACCTACACCCTCCTGTACCACCTACACCCTCCTGTACCACCTACACCTTCCTCTACCACCTACACCTTCCTCTACCACCTACACCTTCCTCTACCACCTACACCCTCCTGTACCACCTACACCTTCCTCTACCACCTACACCTTCCTCTACCACCTACACCCTCCTGTACCACCTACACCCTCCTGTTCCAACTACACCTTCCTCTACCACCTACACCCTCCTGTACCACCTACACCCTCCTGTACCACCTACACCCTCCTGTACCACCTACACCCTCCTGTATCACCTACACCTTCCTCTACCACCTACACCCTCCTGTACCACCTACACCCTCCTGTACCACCTACACCTTCCTCTACCACCTACACCCTCCTGTACCACCTATACCCTCCTGTACCACCTACACCCTCCTGTACCACCTACACCCTCCTGTACCACCTACACTATCCTGTACCACCTACACCCTCCTGTACCACCTACACCCTTTGTACCACCTACACTATCCTGTACCGCCTACACCCTCCTGTACCACCTACACCCTTTGTACCACCTACACTATCCTGTACCGCCTACACCCTCCTGTACCACCTACACCTTCCTCTACCACCTACACCCTCCTGTACCACCTACACCCTTTGTACCACCTACACTATCCTGTACCACCTACACCCTCCTGTACCACCTACACCCTTTGTACCACCTACACCCTCCCGTACCGCCTACACCCTCCTGTACCACCTACACCCTTTGTACCACCTACACTATCCTGTACCGCCTACACCCTCCTGTACCACCTACACCCTTTGTACCACCTACACTATCCTGTACCGCCTACACCCTCCTGTACCACCTACACCCTCCTGTACCACCTACACCCTCCTGTACCACCTACACCCTCCTGTACCACCTGCACCCTCCTCTACCACCTACACCCTCCTGTACCACCTACACCCTCCTGTACCACCTACACCCTCCTGTACCACCTACACCTTCCTCTACCACCTACACCCTCCTGTACCACCTACACCCTCTTGTACCACCTACACCCTCCTGTACCACCTACACCTTCCTCTACCACCTACACCCTCCTGTACCACCTACACCCTCCTGTACCACCTACACCTTCCTCTACCACCTACACCCTCCTGTACCACCTACACCCTCCTGTACCACCTACACCCTCCTGTACCACCTACACCTTCCTCTACCACCTACACCCTCCTGTACCACCTACACCCTCCTGTACCACCTACACCTTCCTCTACCACCTACACCCTCCTCTACCACCTACACCCTCCTCTACCACCTACAACCTCCTCTACCGCCTACACCCTCCTCTACCACCTACACCCTCCTCTACCACCTACACCCTCCTCTACCACCTACACTATCCTGTACCACCTACACTATCCTGTACCACCTACACCCTCCTCTACCACCTACACCTTCCTCTACCACCTACACCTTCCTCTACCGCCTACACCCTCCTGTACCACCTACACCTTCCTCTACCACCTACACCTTCCTCTACCGCCTACACCCTCCTGTACCACCTACACCTTCCTCTACCACCTACACCTTCCTCTACCACCTACACCCTCTTGTACCACCTACACCCTCCTCTACCACCTACACCCTCCTCTACCACCTACACTATCCTGTACCACCTACACTATCCTGTACCACCTACACCTTCCTCTACCACCTACACCCTCCTCTACCACCTACACCTTCCTCTACCACCTACACCTTCCTCTACCACCTACACCTTCCTCTACCACCTACACCTTCCTCTACCACCTACACCTTCCTCTACCGCCTACACCCTCCTCTACCGCCTTCACCTTCCTGTACCACCTACACCCTCCTCTACCACCTACACCCTCCTCTACCACCTACACCCTCCTCTACCGCCTACACCTTCCTCTACCGCCTACACCTTCCTGTACCACCTACACCTTCCTCTACCACCTACACCTTCCTCTACCACCTACACCTTCCTTTACCACCTACACCTTCCTCTACCACCTACACCTTCCTCTACCACCTACACCTTCCTCTACCACCTACACCTTCCTCTACCGCCTACACCCTCCTCTACCACCTACACCTTCCTCTACCACCTATACCTTCCTCTACCACCTACACCTTCCTCTACCACCTACACCTTCCTCTACCACCTACACCTTCCTCTACCACCTACACCTTCCTCTACCACCTACACCCTCCTCTACCACCTACACCTTCCTCTACCACCTACACCTTCCTCTACCACCTACACCTTCCTCTACCACCTACACCTTCCTCTACCACCTACACCTTCCTCTACCACCTACACCTTCCTCTACCACCTACACCCTCCTCTACCACCTACACCCTCCTCTACCACCTACACCTTCCTCTACCGCCTACACCCTCCTCTACCGCCTACACCTTCCTGTACCACCTACACCCTCCTCTACCACCTACACCCTCCTCTACCACCTACACCCTCCTCTACCGCCTACACCCTCCTCTACCGCCTACACCTTCCTGTACCACCTACACCTTCCTCTACCACCTACACCTTCCTCTACCACCTACACCTTCATTTACCACCTACACCTTCCTCTACCACCTACACCTTCCTCTACCACCTACACCTTCCTCTACCACCTACACCTTCCTCTACCACCTACACCTTCCTCTACCGCCTACACCCTCCTCTACCACCTACACCTTCCCCTACCACCTACACCTTCCTCTACCACCTACACCTTCCTCTACCGCCTACACCTTCCTCTACCACCTACACCTTCCTGTACCACCTACACCCTCCTCTACCACCTACACCTTCCTCTACTACCTACACCTTCCTCTACCACCTACACCCTCCTCTACCACCTACACCTTCCTCTACCACCTACACCTTCCTCTACCACCTCCACCTTCCTCTACCACCTACACCTTCCTCTACCACCTACACCTTCCTCTACCACCTACACCTTCCTCTACCACCTACACCTTCCTCTACCACCTACACCTTCCTCTACTGCCTACACCCTCCTCTACCACCTACACCTTCCTCTACCACCTACACCCTCCTCTGCCGCCTACACCTTCCTGTACCGACTACACCTTCCTCTACCGCCTACACCTTCCTTTTCCACCTACACCTTCCTCTTCCGCCTACACCTTCCTCTTCCGCCTACACCTTCCTCTACCGCCTACACCTTCCTCTTCCGCCTACACCTTCCTCTACCGCCTACACCTTCCTCTACCGCCTACACCCACCTCTACCATCTACACCCTCCTCTACCACCTACACCATCCTGTACCACCTACACCTTCCTCTACCACCTACACCCTCCAATACTGCCTACACCCACCTCTACCACCTACACCATCCTGTACCACCTACACCCTCCTCTACCACCTACACCCTCCTCTACCACCTATACCCTCCTATACCACCTACAGTACACCCTCTTCTACCACCTACACCCCTTTAACATCCTGCCTGTGTTTGTATAGGTGTACCATGCCCTTGGTGGGAAGGAGGTGAATGACCAGTTAGCTGTGGCCCGATACCTGCGTGATAATCTTCACTTTATCGATGAACGCAGGATTGCCATTTGGGGGTGGAGCTACGGTGGGTATGTGACAACAATGGCTCTGGCCCGGGACGCTGATAAAGTGTTCAGCTGTGGTATTGCTGTGGCACCTGTTGCTCGCTGGGAACACTATGGTAAGAATGTTTTCCGTATTATTTATTCAAGTATATAACATTGGCTTCACCTATTAACTGATATCGAATACTGTATTGTGGGAGGTAGTAAAATATATTGGAGGTACTGAACACTGTCCCATGTACTGAACACCCAATTACAGATGCATTTACTTTGGTATATAGTTTAAAATAAGTCTGGCAATTTGTGTTTATTTCGGCGAAATTAATATGATGTTGGTTACCAAGTTTAGTCGGATCAGTATGCCACAGACCTACGCATACCAACCGTTCCGGGACATCACGAGTTGCAGGTAGCATTTCAGAAGTCATCAGACCTCCTTCGTTCCTCTGGCTTCCTGCATACTGTACATAAGCATTATTTTGAGATCGTTTTTCTGATCCAAATATACAAGAAAACGTAAAATAAAAGAGTTTTTATTTCACAAATAAATAATATATAATATATATTATAAAATATACATTATAATTCAATCGTTGGCGGCTTTCTGAGGTTAAAATTTGGTATGATAAATCAAGGTTCAATAGCTAACTTTACGATCAGCTACAAAAAAAAGTTAAGCAAAGACAAGATCCACTTGAGTGATCAATAACCTACAAGGCTTAGAAAAAAACTGCAGTGAGATTGTATATAAAATTGTGTCCCAACTAATATTTCCTTTGTCATATCTTCAAAAACCAGATTAAGTTGAATGAGTTTGTCTTGTGATGCTTTGCGATAAGCTAGGTATATGACCTTGGTGATGAGAAACTGGATTATATAAGAATTTAAACACCAAAACAAAGTGCTGTTAATTACACTACTGTAAAGAAAATAGAGTCACCATGTAATCTATTATGCGCACTGGTACAGTGTTAGGCTGGCAGGTAAAAATACTGCATAACCCTAAGTAATTTGACAACAAACCTAAACACCAGGTAGTGGGAATTGTGTGGAACATTTACCTGTCCTGGGCGGTGTCGGACACATGGGCCTGGAAAATCACTGGCTACACCACCATGTTACCTCGTACATTCCAATGCACAATATCTAAATTGAACTATGGAATTTCATTCAATTTCCTTTTAAATTCAATTCGATTAACAAATTATCGGTTATATGTGCATTGCCGTAATTCAAATGCCTTACAACTTACAATTGCCAGTGTCATTTCATTTTTAGTGACGTGTTAGTTCTCTTCCATTCTGGTGGAAGTCATTTATACCTGCAGGATTTGTGTAACCTCGTCTTATGTGCAATGATAAATTCAACTGTACCTTCAAACTCAAAATGTAATATATTTACCAACTGCTGGAGTGCAGTTGCACCTTCCAGGAACTCTGAAGTAGTAATTTTCTGCATTGCAGTTACTTATATCAAAGGACATTAGACTTCCTCGTCCTCTCTCTCTAGCTGGCAGATAATACTTTTGTTCCAATCCATGTTGCTACATTGATGATCCTGTAGAAAGGATAAAAGTTTATGTATATGCAGCCATGAATCAATCATCAGTAAAACAGGAAATTAACACCATAGGTAGAAATTTAATGAAATCTGAATCTAACAACATTTAAATCACTCCTCTACAACATTTGTTCTTAAGTAATTATATATGATTTTTATCTGGCGGCTGACACCCAGGCGGGTCACATTTTCCCCGCTCAGCAGATCACTATGTCCACCATTTTGCGCTAAACGTTGATTTTCCGGTTATTTAGGTAATAAACATTATATTTATGCACTTTCCTTCACTTTCTTCATAAAAATAATTTACATCATTAGAAATTCCCCGACGATTGATAGTGGTGCGACCTCCCCTGTTGAACACCGCCTTAAGCTGATAATTGTTCCCCCTGAAGATAGTGGCGATACCTCCCCGGTGTAACACCTTGTTGAACACCGCCTTAAGCTGATAATTGTTCCCCCTGAAGATAGTGGTGATACCTCCCCTATGTAGCACCTTGTTGAACACTGCCTTAAGCTGAGAATTGTTCCCCCTGAAGATAGTGGTGATACCTCCCCGGTGTAGCACCTTGTTGAACACTGCCTTAAGCTGAGAATTGTTCCCCCTGAAGATAGTGGTGATACCTCCCCGGTGTAGCACCTTGTTGAACACCGCCTTAAGCTGAGAATTGTTCCCCATGAAGATAGTGGTGATACCTCCCCGGTGTAGCACCTTGTTGAACACCGCCTTAAGCTGAGAATTGTTCCCCCATGAAGATACAAATTGTTATGAAAGTTTGTCCCTGCACAGTACATGGTTCTATTTTCTACTGGTTACCTATACATAGATCGTACCATTTTTACAAACAGTCTTGGCCATGTAAGTCATGTCTTGCCTACTTCTCCAGACTCTGTGTACACGGAGAGGTACATGGGCTCCCCACATGTGTACCCAGGTAGCAACTACAAGGGTTACGAAGCTGCCGATGCTACCAAGGTAGCTGGCAACCTGAAGGACAAGATGTTTCTGCTGATTCACGGTACAGCAGATGACAACGTTCACTACCATCACTCCATGATGCTGGCCAAGGCTCTGGTGGATGAGGGAGTTCTCTTCCAGCAGATGGTAATAACTACTGTTTTATCTTCATAGACAGAACACTTTTATTAGAGCATTAATTACAGCAAATTTAGTACAGTGCCCTGTAATACTGTGACTGTTGTTGAGTCTGCCCTCTGTTTCATATTGAGAAAAGAGAAGCTTAGTGGATAAAACTAGTTTACTTATTTTGTTAAAAGTTGTATCAGATGTGCATTATATAAATATAAATATAAATATACATATACACATCATTATATGCAAGTAAATCACTGTAGGTGCGCATGATCCAAGTATATGCTGATAACCACAAGGATGTAATTATTAATGTTTGGTATAATACAGTACTCAGTGATATGAGAATGTCATTAATTACTGTATAACAAACAGCTATACAGTACAAAATTTCAGCTCGATCTATTGAGTTATGGTAGCTGATACTGTACGTTAACTGTTAACTGAACTCGTGAAACACCAATTATGATCAAAATGTTGCATTTCTTGTGAAAATTCATTTTCTGTCACTACATTATATACAGTAGGGGGCAGTGAAATTTTGCTCAAAGCTGCACTCTTCAGGCATTGTTCCTTATACATATCTAAGACTCCATGCCAAATTTGAAGCTGATATGTCGAGGTTTAGTCTGCCGCATTTTCTACTGAAATTTTTAAATTCACCTACAGTACTAGCCAAACAGCCGCTGTGGCGGTGCAATGTTCTGTTCAGTGTTTATCAACTTTTTTTTCATATCTCTTATTTCATTTAAGTTGTCTTGTTGCAGATGAGTATGGTGCTATGTCTATATTGATTATCAGCCTTTTCTCATTTCATTTCTCAATGTTGTGTTACTGTAATGTAGGGGAGATGGCTAGTTTAGATAATTTGACGTCACTCTATTTTGATGATAAGAAGACCGCCACTCGTGTGATGATAAAGAATGAGAAGACCGAGAAATGGAGTTCGAGGATGATGGTGAAAGATCATTATGTCATCATGGTTGAGCCTGGCAATGAATATCTCACACATGTGACTCCCAAGACTGGACACGGAAAGCAGATTGCCAAAACTATTCACGAATTTCTGGTGGAGAAAAATCTAACCCAGCAGCCCATTGTGTGTGTTGGTTGTGATGGAACCAATGTAAATGTAGGATCAGAAAATGGAGTCATTCATCATCTTGAAATGTTACTTGGTCACCCGCTCCATTATTTCATATGTCAGCTTCACGGAAATGAGCTGCCTTTCCGCGCAGTTTTTTATCACTATGATGGTAAACCAAGTGGTCCTGAGCATTGGCGTGGTCCCATTGGAAAGCAGATCAAGGAGTCTTTGTCTGAGCTTCCAGTTGTCGCCTTCCAGCCAGTCAGTTTCCCTGATTTCCCTGTGTTTAATGATGAAGTGGAGAAAGATCTGTCCTGGGATCAGAAATACCTGTATAGGATTTGTAAAGGAGTTATCACAGGTGTTGTTGAAGATGACTTGGCTGCTATTGAGCCAGGTCCTCCCTGTGTGTCAAGGTGGAACACCTTATGGAGTAGAATCCTCAGGCTGTATGCAGCAACATCAAGACCCAGCCATGAGTTGAAAAGAATTGTCATTACAATAATAAAGTTCAGTGCTCCAATGTGGTTTTACATCAAGATACACCCTTACGTAACACACGGCTCAAGGAACGTATTCCAGTCCCTGCTATATATGAAACACCTGAATAGTGAGGAGGAGACGATAGTGAAGAAGGCTGTCCAGAGAAATGCATACTTCGCCCACACAGACGAACTTCTTCTTGGTATGTGTGCAGATGAGGACATGACTGTTAGAGAAAAAGCTGTCTCAATGATAAGAAAAATTAGAGAGGAGAATCAGCAAAAGGAAGAATGCACTGGCAGATCTGAAGAGGAGGAGGAAGATTCTGATGCTGCTGTTGACGAGAATTTGTTAAACTATACTGATGAGGAGGGTAAAGATGGAGATGGGAATGAGGATGTGCCTCCTGTAGTCAACATGAGAAAGGTGGTGACTCCGAAACTAAAGTGGCAAGCAAAAAACTATCATTCCATGATTAACTGGAGGAATGAACTCAAGACTGAGCCTCCTTACATTGCTTCTCTGTCAAATCTACAGGTTAATGACATTCTTGAGACACCATTAGTGGTGCCCAAGTGGCCAAACAGCACTCAGGCGGTCGAGAGAGGCATAAAAGTGATGACTGAAGCTTGCACTGAAGTGACGGGATACGAATCGAGAGATGGATATATTAGGCAAAGATTATTGTCTAGGAAGATGATGCCAAGGTTCCGCACAAAAAAGAATTTCAATATGAACTTGTAATGATTTTCTATACGGTGTACCTGTAAAATAACATGTGAATTAAATCGATGTCACCCATGTAAAATTTATCATTATCCTGGAAAACATTAAATGACACCTAATTTTTGGTATACACTAAAAGTTGACAAAAAGTCGTTCGCGATGCGGCAGGGTAAGTATGCATGAAATGGCATGAAATTTTGCACAGGTGTTTGTTATAGCCATACAAACGATGCCTGAAAAGTGCAGCCTGCAACTCAAATAAAAGTGTTTTTTCCCTGCCCCCTAATATACAGTATATTATTCTTGTCACAAGTATGTACAGTGTATTATTAGTTTAGTCCACTACCAACTGTAAAAGGTAATTACTCATAGCTGTATACAGTATACTTTATTTTGACTTTTATCCTCTTCGCACTGATCGGCTTGTTAGCTGCTTGTGGGTCGGTCACGACTCTGTTACTCACTGTTGGTAAGTACTGGGTATGTACTGGCTCCTGAATGTATTTGAACCTGCTCCAGTGTTGGTCAAGTCTGGTCTTGAAAGAGCTCACACTTGGTGCCATCACAACACTCTATGGCAGGTTGTTCCAAGAGTTCACAATTTTCTCTCCGAAAAAGTTTGCCTTCACAGTTTTCTGGACTTGTGGCTTCTTCAACCTTGAGCTGTGACCCCTTGTGGGGCGGGCGTCCACCTGCTCCTGGTATGGACACTCGACTGAGTAGTGCCCTTTGAGATGTTGATACACCTCGATTAAAGTCACCCCTTGCCCGTCTGTAGTATAAGCTAGGCAGTTGCAAGCCCTCTAATCTCTCTGGATAACTGAGGTGCCGAAGTGCAGGCACCAGTCTTTAGCATATCTTGGGAACCAGCCGGGTGACAGTACTCCAGACAGGGAAGCACCTCATTCTTGAAGATCGTTACGAGGGACGGTTTAGATATCTGAACGACCTTATAAGTTGCATGATTCAGCTTCTTCTCACACTGGCCCGAGAACTTCAGTTCATTGTCAATATACACATTACACACCTAGGTCCTTTTCGTATTCGGTCTAGTATATTAATGCAGTTTCTTCGTCCCACTGGGACATATGATACGCCTCCTTACTGTTGGTGCGACATTTACACACAATTGCAGGGTCTCAATTGTTTCTCTTACTTTGACAACACAACATACATATATTGTTTCTCACTATTGATCTTTTTTATTTTTTTTACTTCTTTATTATTATTATTATTATTATTATTATTATTATTATTATTATTATTATTATTATTATTAGTGTTATTATTATAATTTTATTTTTAATTTTGTATTTATTATAAATTTTATTTACTATGAACTCATTATTATTATTATTGTTGTTATTATTATTATTACATTTCGCCCCCCCAGGCCCTGATGTAGGTCAATGACCTGTGCCCGGGTGGGCTAATCCCGTAGAAAAAAAAAAAGGTGCATCCTCTTACACTTTGTGACAATGAATCTTAGCAGCCATTTCTTCGACCATTCTTGAAGCTGGCAGAGATATTTCTGTAGCTCTTCACAGTCTGTTTGGTTCTTAATTCCCCGAATAATTTGGCATCATCTGCAAACATTTGTATAGTGTGTGTAGCTTCCGGCATGTCATTTATGAAACAAACAACAATGGGCCCAATACACTGCCCTGTGGTACCCCGCATGTCACGGGTGCACATGGCGATTTCGTACCAATAATCACCACACACTGCTTGCGATCATAAAGAAAGTCTCTGATCCATACTAGGACACTTCCCCGAGTCCCGTACCTTTCCAGTTAAATTCTCAGCCTTTCATGGGGTGCGCTGGCAAAATCTAGGTATATTTTGTCGATATTGCCGCCCTGTTCCAGAATTTGGGTTCATATATCCCGTACCTTGAGTAATTATGTTAAACAGGAACATAAAACCGCGTTGGCAGTCCTTAACAAGGTTATTTCTTAGTAGATGTTCCATCATGGCATCTCTTTTATTGCTCTCTAGTACTTTACACTCTGTGCTGGTCAGGCTCGCTGGTCTATAATTATTCGTGGAGTGATGATCGCCCTTCTTGAATATAAGACTCACATAAGCCATTTTTCAATCACTGGGGACCTTTTGCTCATCCAGGCATCTACAGTACAGAACAGGATCTTCAGGGGCTCAGCAAGCTCGTTGCACAACTCTCTAGCACCCTGCGATGTACAGCCTCCCACAGTTTCACTTGCTACAATCAGCATTGTCAATCCTCGTTTCCAAGAGTGTTGAACCATGGGAGTATGAACTTGCGTTTGAAGCATTCACTCGTGACGTGAAGTGGGGGACCTGGGGCCGGCGTGAGAGGAGGATGACGAACTAGGAAGGGTGAAGAGGGTAGGAGTGGAAGTGGGTTAGAGGAATTGTGTGCCTAGCAAGACTGGACTTTCTATTATTCACTCATACTGGCTGTGAGCTAATATTTATTCATTCATGCCTTGGGCAACCAGTCACCAGAACAGAACCTCACATAAACCATATTCACACCACACTCATAATAATACCCGATAATATTCACATTTTCTTTAACGCTTGCTCCGATATCTGTGTCGCCTTCGCCTGTCCTATTACAGGGAAAATGGAAATTAATCCGCCACGCTAGGTATCAGAGGCCATGTAGCACTGCTATGAGGAAGGAGAACGCTACCTCTCCCACCTGAGGCGTGGCAGACGGTCCGACTAATTACCCAAATATACCCAAATGTAGCCAAATATAGCCGCAATGAAGTCAAATAATGGGCCTAGATGAATAAATCGGACTGCCAATCACTTCTCTACTAGTATTTGGTGTCAGAAAGTCACAAAAAATTGGAAAACTTGCTTTAATCTGAGTTAATAGATCCCGTGCTTATACTGAGGGATCGAGGAATTACCCAAAAGTACCCAAATGTAGCCGCAGTGAAGTCAAATGATGGTCGTACAAGCGTAATTCGGGCTGTGAATCAATTCTCGATTATTATTTGGTGTCATAAAGTCAAAAATAATTGGTAAACTTAATTTAATCTGAGTTGTGTTGTTAGGTTAGGTTAGATTAGGTTAGGTTAGGTACATGCACTTGATCTATTAACTCAGATTAAATTAAGTTTACCAATTTTTTGTGACTTCGTGACACCAAATACTAGTCGAGGTTAGATTAGGTTAGGTTTGGTACATGCACTCGATCTATTAACTCAGATTAAAGTAAGTTTTCCAATTTTTTGTGACTTTGTGACACCAAATACTAGTCGAGAAGTGATTGGCAGTCCGATTTATTCATCTAGGTCCTAGATGAATAAATAATGGTCCTAGATTCTAGGACCATTATTTGACTTCATTCCGGCTATATTTGGCTACATTTGGGTAATTAGTCGGACCCCACACATATTCTGTTGATGTATTATGCAGTGAAACTGTATCAGTTCATTTTTGCGCTGTTCCAGGTGTTTGATCGACAGTGGCACCATACCATTGTACGTACCAATCATCGAAGGAGCCCCATTAGTTGTTAAGCCAACTAAGTTGTCTATATTAAACTCAATACTGCTAATTTGCTCCAGAAGTCCACTTAGCAAGTCACTCTCTTTAGTTTGCACCTTCGGAGAACTGAGATCAACAAGTTCTTCATGAACAGTGAAGTCGTCTGTTACACCACGTACGAAAACTAATAACTGAGCTGTAGATGTTACATCAGTCGCTTCGTCAGCAGCTACAGAAAAGTACACAAAGTTATTACCTTTCTCTTTCAGCTGGTCTACTATGTCACTTGATAAATCACGAATTGTGCATTGCACTGCCATGCGATTCAAACTGATGTTTTAAAACTTCTTCACTGCTTTTCTGCAGGTCAACACCTTGCATCAAAGAATTTATTTTCTGTTTTCTCAGTTCACATGTGATGTCTTCGTATACTCTGTGCTTGGATAAATAATGACTTCGCAAATTATACATCTTACAAACGACCACACAACTTTGACATAAAAAAAATATTTTCTTTGCACTGTTTTCCACAAAGAAATCGTTATAGGCCCGTATTTCTTGAAACTCTGTTTTCGTCCTCAATTTTTCACTTCCGTGATGTATTTTTTTCAGTCGACTTACTAGCCATTGTGAGGGGTGAAAAAATAGTCAATCATGCTCAAATAATGGTAATTGTCTCAACCTAGTGCCAGGGGATATCGTTTCGGCCACTCAATCAACCACTTTAACCGAGTCCCAGCCAAAACTGCTGGAGTTCGCAAGAAAAATTCCATTAAAGTCCCAGATTTCAGTAGGGCAAACTTTGATTGGCCGAAAAACCAGCTGTGAGAAGGGGTATCTCGTTTGTGGGTGAATTACATGACCTCACGTGAGGTGACCCCACACAATGTACCCACAGAGGGAGATCTCCCTTTACCTGGAGACCTGACAAAATATGACGGTTGAGGATGATCTGATCACGAGATCTGAGATTGACGAGTTTCACAACAATTTAAATAGTAAGTTACTTAATGCACAAAGGCAGAACAATACCATACAGAAAACTCAGATTAAACAACAATGACCCGAAATGGATAAATAATTATTTAAAGAATATTATTGGACAAAGGAAGGCTATAGGTAGGAGAATAAATCGTGGTGAAGTTTACCTCCGAGATTATTTTAAAGTATTGGCCAGTAGGGTTAAGACAGAGATAAAAAAAGCAAAGAGGAATAATGAACTGAAGGAAGCAATGGAGGCGATGTCAAATCCCAAGGAATTCTTTCAAATGTATCAAACTGAAACGATCAATAATATGAATAGATATTTTTCAACAGTTTTCACCACTGAAAATTTGAACGTGATAACCGAGGCACCGACGATATACAGAGATACGTCACCAGGTCCTGATGAGATATTTGCCAGAGTATTAAAGGAATGTAAGGAAGAGCTTAATATGCCCTTAGAAAATTTGTTTAACATGTCCTTAAAAATGGGTGTAGTACCAGAATCCTGGAGGATAGTGAATGTAATACCGATTTTCAAGATGGGGGGTTAGTTCACTATCCTCTAACTACTGTCCGTCCAATCAGTTTAACATCAATTGCAGGCAAATTACTGGAAGCAATAATTTCAAACTCTATTCGAATTCACCTGGATAAGCACAAGTTGACCATTGATTCCCAACATGGCTTCACAAGTGGGCGTTCATGTCTAACTAATATATTAACATTCTTTTCAGCTGTTTTCGAATCATTGGACGACGGGCACGACTATGATGTGGTATATCTTGAGTTTAGTAAAGCCATCGAGAGAGTCCCCCACGAAAGACTAATAAGAAAAGTTGGAGGCTCGTGGCATTTGAGGAGATATTCTAAAATGGATTAGTGCATGGTTGCAGGACAGGAAACAGCGAGTCGGCATTAACGGCAGCAAATCCGATTGGAGTAATGTCACTAGCTGATTTTACTAAAATAGGGCGAATAATTAAATCTGACGAGGACTCCGCTAAACTACAGGAAGACATAAAAATTTGTTTTGAATGGTCTGAAAAATGGCAGATGAAATTCAATGTGAACAAATGTAAAGTACTTGGTCTAGGACAGTGGTTCTCAACCTTGTTTGCCCCATGCACCCCTTTCACCATATGTCAGAATGTCATTCCCCCCCTCCTTTCCAAGATTGTCTGCCTCAAAAAGTGCATTCCAAATAATATGCATATAATACTGAAAATCCTTTATTTTTTCCATATTAGTACCTCTACATTTACAATTTAACATGGATTATTTTTAAAGTGGAGTTTTACAAATTAAATGCCAATTGAAAATGTTGATGGATTTATTAATCTTGAATAAAAGTAGAATAGTTTTTTTTATATTTATAATGAATTACTTAACAGACCAAACTGAAGCATAATGCAATAAACAAAAAGTTCAATAGAATACCAGGATATTGTAAATTTCTAATTAATTTTATTCAGATGAAGATTACAGTCAATGAGAAACCTGTGATTGTTTTTTCTTCGCCAATTCTGGGATACGCGGAGGAGTGCTTGAAAGGGCACAACGCAGATCATTTTCTACCTCTAATCTACTACGTTGCTTCGTTTTAATTTGCAACAGAGTTGAAAAGCCTGACTCACAAAGATATATCGACACAAACGGAAGCAATGCACGGATAGCTCTTTCTGCCACTTTTGGGTAGGAATCGCACATCAAGGGCCAAAATTCTGTGATTGATTTCTCATCGAACATATCTCTTGCTCCCGAATCAATTTCCCCCCCCCCCCCCCAGAAAACCTGAATTCCCCCCCTGGGGGGAATTCCCCCCTGGTTGAGAACCCCCTGGTCTAGGAGATGTAAACAGAGAAACCAGATACCAGTTTTGAAAATCTTACAGAGGGATAAAATTGGGCAATGGGGTGATAGAGGGGTAAGAATGGTCACCTTTCTTCGGGATGGGCTGAACCGAGGCATGCTTCCAAGAAGAAGGGAAGTTTGGGTTTTGAGGCAAAGTGCGAAAGAGGCGAGCAAGAAGGGGGGGGGGGGCCGGGGGGGCAGAATTTCAGCACACTTCCCCATAACACGAGGGGGTATTCCGTCCGGCCCATGCGCCTTACTCACATCCAACCTGGATAACACACCAGCAACCATATGAGTGGAGATTATAGGAGTAAGAGGGGTAGAGTTGAATCGTCTAAGGCGGAGTTGGAGGAGAATAAAGTGTCAAATAGATTGGCTTTATCAGGGGGAGAGTTGGCTATAGAGTTAGGTCGGAAGAGGGGAGGAAAAGAAGGAGTGCAGAAGTTATTACAGATGCTTTTGGTTTAGGACCAAAAGGATTTACTAGAAGAAGAGTTAGTCAGGTCAGCGGTCTTTCTTTTTATAAAATTCCGCTTGGCCCTACGAAGAATAGCCTTACAATGATTCCTAGACGTAATGAAAGATGAGTGAGTAACAGGAGGAGATAGTTTCATAACTTGATATGCCCCATGGCCCTATACTTCTCACTGCTTTATAGTTTGGGCATAAAGATCTAGTTGACCTTTTATTAGTTACAGTATAGTACGGCATGTAATATTGTCCCTCTGCTCACCTCTCTACTCTTCCATACAGACATATGCAGATGAGAACCACGGACTGACTGGCGTGAAGGAGCATCTCTACCATACCATGAACAAGTTCCTTGCAGACTGCTATCGCCCCACCATCAAAGAGCTATTCTTCCTTATCAAGAAAAAGAAGAAGGAAATTGAGGAAATCGGTTACCTGTAAATGTGGAGGTGTTGGGTGGTGCAGGACCTTCTGTGGCCTGTTTGTGTTGGCGGAGTTATCATGGTCAGTGGCTCCTGGACACCACAGAGATGACCTCCCCTTTATAATTATTTCATTTGTTCAAGGACAACATTGACTGGTGTGAAGGCAAATGTAAATTAAAACTAACTTTTACCATTTTGAACGGGAAGTTGTCAGTCAGTTATGTTATCAACAACTTTTAATGGGTGAAAGAGATTTTAATTAAAATAGCATCAATGCTGTGCTGTTATTTTGGGTGGAACTTGGAGTACAATGCAGAGACTTCTTATCCACATTATTGGTAATTTGTTGCAGAACGTTGTGCTGGGAGGAGTTACACAACTGTTTCTCTGTTGGCAGACTTTATGAGTATGGTTTTATTCTCTCAGCGATGACTCATTGTACTGTGAAATGCAGTCAGAAAAAAAATAGTGACCAGAATTATTTTTAATGTTGCAGATTGACAGTTTGTGCATATATGTATGTGTAAATTTAATTTTAATATTGATATGTCATTCATTCTCTTTTGTAGGTGATTAATGGGCATCAATAGATAATACTCATAGTCCAGCATTAATCATGTATTCACACGCAAGCTTGACAATGTCACCTCCTTTTGAGAAGCGTCGCCATTATGGTGGTGAAATTTACATAGTGTTTCAGGAACACTTCAGCTACATTATACACTTTTCAGGATTTTTTTTATGATACTGTACTTGTACTGTACCATGATTGTACTTGTTTTTACACTATTTGCATAATATGGGTGCTGACACCAGTGACCCAGTCGCTAAATAATAGGAATAGTTTGACATATTATCATGAAGCACAAGGAACCACATCTAAAATATTAATTTGTTATTTTCAATAAATATCTTTCATTACAGTATATTCCATTTTGCCAGTATTATTACCTCAGCACAATTCTCAGATAGTTATCAAAAACATAAAGACACTGTACAATGTCCTAATTTCAAATGGTGCAATGTTTTTAGCTTCACTCCAGTTATCTTCATGTAAAGCCTTTTGTGTAAGGCTGTTATGAGTTTACTGCCTTTAATGGGGAATGCCCAAAGGAAGGTTTCTGGCACATGAGGACAGGCAACATACAGTAGTGGTCTTTTGATGCCTTGCACACTGTCTCATGGACACATCAAAATAATTAATTCTTGTCACCCTGATAACCTTTATTTAACATGACAACCCCTGTAAAGGATAAATTGTTATAGAAAGTTATTACACATTGTAGCAGTACAATTTACTAATTGATCACATTTTTTTTATTAGTCGTGGCTATGTAGTATAAGAAATGGCCTTTATCATGCACACTCAGGAGCTAGGCCAGGATAATCAGTACATATACTAATTAAGGTATTCATATGATATTTTTTTCTGAATATATTTAAAAAATCTTGCCATCATTTCTTATTTACAGTACATTTAAAAAATTATTTATAATTATTCTAATGGGTTTAAAAACCTATAGAGCAGTCAGTCATTAAACTTGGAGAGTGACACATGTCTCTATCAACAAGATTTTGTACTGGCTGCTTTTACACAATCAAATATCTTTTTCAGCGGGCATTGTTAATGTAATATTTTAGATAATCTTATTTTTCCCCAAACAGGTTATAAGAAATTAAGTTCTGAGTAGTTGAATTAATTTGTTCAGTGGAAATGTAAAACATTGACTATTTCACGAGGATCACGAAACTTCCTGCAACTGAGAAGAAAACCATATATGTATAAAATATATTATGCATACTGTAGGAACTCGTATGCACAGTTTAGGATGGCACAGAGGCAGGCATTAGTAGTTCAGGTACTGTCGACGAGTAGTAAACTTACAGTGGCTCTAGGCAAGCTACTACCTCTCCACCACCAGGCGTGACATCATTGTATACAATATCTTCATTAACATCTTCGAAAGCAATTTGGCTAACAATATCATAAATAATATTTAATTTAAACACACTGATTGGTTTATTAAATACCCTTAGTTTGCATTCATTATCAATTGAGGCAAGAATTTAGGCTTAAGTTCAGTGGGCAGAAATAATTTAAACTTTGACTGCACTGTATATATGGCTTCCTAAACACTATACACTGTACCTCTCATATGTCATGTGTGTCTGCCTGCCTCTACTTCCTCATGCCCACCTACCTATTTTACACTATGCAATGTGCCAGTGCTGTGCTCTGTGGCAACTGACCCCTTTGGTAACTGTTTGCTGTGGCAGTTACTGTGATGACTATCTGCTATGGTGACTGTGTGCTGTGGCAATTGTCTATGATGATGAATGTGTGCTGTGGTGGGCGTGTGTATGCCCACACATAGCTCACTAACACACACAAGCTGGAGTCACTGTATCAGTTAACTATTGAGTGTTTTTCTTGAAAGCCTTTCATGCTTATATAGCAAGATAATATCAAACTTTATTCTGATATACAGCATTATGTATTTTGTTGTTATTTAGAGATTTACAGTACATGCTCACAACATATGTTAACTGTTACACCTTATATGAGAGATATTAAAGAAAGCTCCTACAGATGATATATAAAGCGTCTATATTTTGGTTTGGTGGTGTCCGGTTGTAATGTTATATACATTCCATAGTTTCAGATGTACTATCGTTTTGAGTAACTATTCTTTTTCACAGATTTTATTTTTTAAATGTGATGTAAGATAGTCCTTCACTGCACAACTGTATTATTTTAGATGTTGTTGATATCATGAAATATTTACACACCTCAGTAATGGTTGAGAAGTTCCAGCACTGGGCAAGGCACACCTTCACGGTCTTTTTATTATCCATGTTGGCCCTTGAGTAAGTTTCTGTATCATCCAGGTCTCTTGTTTCCTCCAAATATGTTGCACCAGAAGACTGTTGGATGTTGTAACTCAACTTCTAGCATTTACTGTGCATTGGGACACCTTTAGAGTTGGTGCATAATAATTATTATCTGTTGTTTCCTGCCTGGTGTGACGGGCGGTACACCACATGACTGGTTCATCATATATGGACCAACGCTGATCAATACCTTAAAGTTATGATTCTACATATCAGTAAGTGAAAGTATTGTACATAACCCTCTTGACTTGAGAGGATTGCACCCTTTGACTCTTTGTTTTATATTCCAGGTCTTTATCATTTAATATTTCTTCGACAATCATATCATAAGTAAAGTTAGGTGACTATTAATATACACATTACTCTGTAGCTTTAGATATTGATTTAGCACTATTGATTACTCATCTTGCTTATTTATCATAATTTTCAAATCCGAATAGGTGTTGTAAGGTATATAATTCCTGTATAAGTACAGTAAACAGTTTTGAAAGACTTAACATTTACAGTCCCTTCTTTTATGTACTTCTGGAAGTTTCCTTTGCTATCTTATTGATAGGGAGACCTTGTGCATGATGTAACAGAAGAAATGTAATACAGTACAATATGCAGTATACTATATATATATATATATATATATATATATATATATATATATATATATATATATATATATATATATATATATATATATACTATATATATAATATATATATATATACTATATATATAATATATATATATATACTATATATATATACTATATATATATATATATATATATATATATATATATATATATATATATACAGTATATATATATATATAATATGGTACAGTCTCGTTCAAGATTCTTCGAACACTGCTGGAGAACAGCTGGCAACTCAAGGCCGTTTTTTTTACTGTAGTATGTAGTAAAAATTGTGAATGAATGTAGAATTTGATCGGTGATTGGTTACTTAGTTCCCCATTGCTTAATTAATGGTTGGGCTTTGTTGCTTCGTATAATATTATACTACTTACTGTAGTAAACAAACGGCTTCGAGTTGCCAGCTGTCTCCAGCAGTGTTCGAAGAATCTTGAACGAGACTGTAATTAGCCAGTCATCCCTGTTTAGCACATGCATGAGACACTTGTTAATCCATACTCAAGCGTACCCTCGACTTTAGGACAACTACACACCTCTGGTTACTAAATAAAGAATTCCCTTATTTTGTACCAACTTCTTTATTAACTCAACTGTTTTTAGCAAACTTTCAGCAGTCTTAGCCGAGTTCCTCCTCACCCCATGTTCATTGTTGTGCTTACTGGCACAGCATGTTTAGTACAAAAATTATTTAAAGTAAGTCAGGATTTTACGTTTTGCATTAATTCAAAATCTAAACTGGAAGTTACTCAGATTTTATGAATCAAACAAATTTATGTACAATGTTTGATCAAGTGTTCTTCACAAGTTCCTCTTTACCTTCACTGTGATCAGGTCCCACTCTTGTAAATCTGAGCGTTAGCTTCCTCAAAGACTAACGTACTAACTTCACCCTGTGCACAAGTGAATACTCTCTTCTGTCCACTTCGTATTGAACCATATACGTACATTTTTTGTATTTGAAATGTTCACAACTTTGCTTATTCTGTTTTCTCCCATTACTCTCCTCATGAGCCCACTGCAATCACTACTTGAAATTTCTTGCCTAATGATGTAGTTGTATCCTTTTTGACTCTCCTTCAACCTTTTCCCTGGAAAATCAAATGTCAACTATTGTAAAATGTTTCATTGTAATTATGAAGTTTAGTACAGTTCTGTATATTAATTTGACGAAAGCAGTTGATTGATGCAAAAAACAGTGTCATAAGAACTGCAAGGACAGTACTGTAGTGTCAGGTAATAACCTTGGCGGCCAGGAAGTTGATATGATGATCTACACCAAGAAGCTCTTGGTGTGGTCCTGTCACCCTCACTGAGTCTGCTCTGAGTACTGTACCATTATACCACAGCCGAGATTTGAGTAACACTTTAATGTTTAGCTTTGGAGTAAAAAGTAAGTTACTGTTAAAACATGTGTTTGGATTTTTATACATATTGTATATGTAATTCAGTGTTATGATGCACTGTACTGGCATTATATTACTGTATATATTTAACAGTTCATTAATGTTAATGATTATATTTGTGACTCTGATTTGATGTATTCCACTAACACCAGCAGGTGTCCTTAATTACCATATCTTTATATCTTCACCTATGATAAGCAGTGTTTATGGTATGAGAGAATAATAACTCACTTCTTTCAATACTGTTATGGTCCATAAGCGACAGGCATCTTGAACTCAGTTCCATACACATTTGGCCGTCCTAATGAGTGTCAGGCATAAATGTTTTAAAGTTATATTCGTATACAATTTCTATACTGTACTAGATTAACTTTAATGGTACAACATTTGCTTGTCTACTAATGTATAGTCGAGCTTTATGGAAGTGGCTGACTTTACTGAATCAGTGTACATCACACCTCTCCATCAACATTTTCATTGTGTCGGTACCACAACAACTTGGCCACTTACCAACTAATTTTTGTAACACGGTAGGCCTTGTTAATTAGCTTATTTAGTGACTATACAGTATCATAATGTCGAACAGTGTAAAGTAAAGTAAAGTAAGCTATTTTAGTCCTTGTTACACTAAAGGAGCCATGCCAGGGACTTGGGTGCCAACAGTCTCGTGTCAAAAGTTTTATCAACATATTTATAGACTGTACAGTAATATAGTGTACTATATAGCTCCCTACTGTACATCTACTGGTGAAAGATACTGCCAGGGACCTGTTGGTGTTGAACTAAAAGACCAAAAGCAAGGTAGAATATTTTTATTTTAGACTTTTTGTGATATAAGTTCCCACACCGTCATTTTATCTTTAATAACATGAACTTACCAGATTACTACCTACTATAGTTTAGTGAAGTAATTATATGATACAGAAGATCAACACTGAATTATGGATACCTTGCATTATTTGAAGCCCGTTGAACGTATTGTTATCCTTGTTGAATATTACACATACAACAGTTGAATTTTGTCGTTGGTGATGTTTTTCCTTGCCGTAGTTGGCGTTCATCTTCGAGGGGTAGGTAACCATAGGTAGCGTTCCTACCAACTAGAGTTAGCCATTTCATCATTTATCTAAGTACAGTACAGTAACAACTTCTGAGAGGGTCTGAACTTTGATATTTTACTTTATAGGGTTTTTATAGCCCATGTCATTCTAACTTATAATACCCTCCATTTAAATTTCACAGTTAGTCAAGTCATTCATTCATCTTGTGTAGCGCTTCTGTATAGGTTCTCGTAGTAGGTTTATTTTAAGGATTTGAATACCATACAACCATAAAATAAACATTTAACATGAATTGACCATTGTTCATACAGTAATGCTGTCCACTCTCCCAATCTGTATGTCAAAGTGTTAGTCCTGGCACCATGGGTACATCAACAACTGGACCCGGGAGTCTTACCTCCACCCAACTGTATGACCTAATATAAGGGAACCTACAGCATCAGCAGCTAAAGCTCAGAAGGATTCATATAGCTTATCTGTAAGTGAATCAACTTGATGTTTAATGACATTTACTGTACCCAAATCTAGCAGCTAGGATCCTCTCACCACAATGAAAAACGGTCTTAACTAGCTGCAGCCTCGTTAGAAGAGTTCTTGTTACTCATCTGTTATTTTTAGTAGTTATCTTCAGATCAGTTATCATTTATGACAGTAGGGAATGTCTCCTGTTTCCATGAGCAGCAAGTGAGTGAGTGTCGAAGGAGTTGTTCTACTAAGATGGGTCTTACTCCACTCTTTCATACTTCCATGTAATTGTTTGTTGCAAAAGGTTTTTATTCACTAAAGTGTCATATTTATTTCAGGAAGATGATCATGTATTAGGTATACAGTATACACTTACTATGTCGATTTCATTTGCAATTCCATTTCATACGTTTTTTTATTATTTTTCAAACAAAATTTAAAATGCCTTCAGGTTATCCCAGTAGTTGTCATCGTCACGCTGTGAGTTTTATTTTACTATTTTATTTTTACACCGTGTTGTTCATTGGTGGAGCAGCCCATCACAGGTGAATGGTCATGAAGTCAATTCTCAACCAGAGTGAAGGATTGGTTTCTTCCTTGTACATCAGTCCTTGTGTACTTTACACTAGAATGAGCACTTAATCGGGTGATATTGCCAATGATGGAACATCACCTTTGATGTCCTAACATCCTGTGAAGGGAACCAACTAGTAACTGATTGTGAAGAATCAGAAGATCAACACTTGTCTAAGCACTCTGCTTCAACGCAGAAAGAGGCTTGTTTGCATAAAAAAACGGGGGCAACCTATGTCCAGATACACAATGGCTTGAAGTTATTTTTTCCTTGAACACAGGTGCACAAATTTTGAAAAAGAGCGTTGCACATCACCTCAAATTAATGGAACTTAAGAGGCAGTAGAGTATTTTGTGTACAGGTTTGGAGGATTCCACTTGGTATTTACACAAAGTACACTACAAAGTTGATGGCGAGAAAGTTGTATAGTAACTCGTTATGTTCTTCAGCCACAGAAGGTAAAAAGTTTGTATTTGTCATTTAGAATCCAGACTTGTTGTGACTCCCTCTTCCCTCACTCCAAGCTGTTGTGAGGCCGTTATAACAGTATATTATAATGTGTAGGAAGTATTTGGTATAAGCCAAATCTTAAATAATTGCTGTAATGTTATTGAAAATTAATTCTTCATGCAAAATAAGTGAAATACAGTATATAAAAATGTATTAACAAGTACTTTATTTGTTTATTACAATTCTCAAAAAAACTGTCAACTCAAAACTGTCATCATCATCATCATCGTTCAACAAACACTTCTTCCTTCCACTAATTCTGGTTCTCTTGACCTAAATTACTGTACATCCTTGTCATGTAGTCTCTCTTCTCCAACCATCAATTCTTTTGTTTTCTCTCCATAAGTTTGCATCTCCTTCACCTTATTATTATTGTTATAACATTAACAATTATTACTATCCGCCCATCCCATAGAGCCGCCCCTGGCCATCCTTGTCGCTCCCTCGACCACATTGGTCTTCACTGCCCATCTTCATTCAATCTTGTTACTCCCTGGGCTTGAAATCTTTGTAAATATTTTGTATATACTATTACTCACGACTGTAACCTTTTTAATAAATTTTAAAGCTGTTTGTCCATGTTTCATTTCTCATGATTGAATTTGTGTTTTCTCTTACAAGGTTTTTCTTAATTTATTGTAGGATGACCAGAACCAATAATACAGGTAGTCTTGTTACTCACTATCAACAAATACAGACGGCCTTTTCACTGACTATCATCCATTTTTTTTCATCATCATCACCATTACTATTATCAACGTTTTGTGACTTTTTCTCATTTGCATAGTCTAGCAGCTCTTTATACTGGATGGCTTCATGCAGTCTCTCTTCTAAGTTCTCAACTAAAATGCCTTTTCTTACATTCTTGGCCTATCCCTGGCTCTTCTCTCCTCCACATATAGACTCGTGTACTGTACAGTTGCCTCCATTTATAACGCCCCCTCCACCCCCCCCACCAGACAACAATCAATCGGAGTCCCGTCCTTTCATCTGAGGGTTAGCGACCTTCGTCCTCCACTCTAAACGTTTTGGGGCTGTTTTTACCAATCCTCCAAGATTTTATGTTTGTCCATGGTTGTTCAAGGGTGAGAGATGAGGTTGATGAGAAGGGATGTTCCAAACCAGCCCATCACCTCTGACGAAGTGAATTTGCGTGTTGCGACAATCCACTTGCAGCCTCCTCATCTAAGGTTTCAATATGGTAACCTTATACCCATCATATGTATTTAAAATTGGACGTTCGAGCCCCAACACCAGAACAATGTAAGACAAATTCGGGCATTAGATGGAGTTGTACCTGGTAGGAGAACGGGCAACATATAGGAACCAATGACTTTTTTCGTGGTAATCTATATTAAGACTATAACCATGCAGGAAATGTGCTCATTCACAGGTATATGGAAGACTGCTTATTTAGCATCCTTGTTTTGGGTACTATAGTGAGGGTAGTTCTGGCCAGTCTGCTGGTTTTGCTACGAAGTTAACAAAGTTGTGCCTCATCTAATAAAATACGTCAGCCACTGTACCCGCTATATAAATGAAGGCAACTGTACTCCTCGAACCAACTAATCTCCACCATGCTCTCCATATGCCCTAAAACACCTCAGTTTGCCTCTACACAAAACTTTGCCAATACTCTCAATACCCAGCCGCTGTCTTAGCTCTGAATAGGGCTTCGTGTCTTTAGTATTACATTACACATCCACTTCACCATTCTCAATTCAGCTTGCCCATGTTTCATTGCCATACAACGTCACACTTCTCACACCAGCCACATACACCCTCTGCCTTAACACTACAAACAAAATGTGTTTTGTGCCTCCAATCATCAAGTAAGTGTGTTTTTTTTTTTTTTTTTTTTTTTTTTTTTTTACAGGAATAGCCCACCCAGGGACAGATCATCGACCCACAACGGGGCCTGGGGGCGAAAGAATAAGAGTAAAAACAAATTGAAAATAGAAAAGAAAAAGAGTATATTAATCTGCACCACAAAGATGCCGGAAAACCAGCTTTTTGAGGTAAGACAGATTGTATGAGTATGGAAACACAGAAGAAGGCAGAGCATTCCACAGTTTGACTGTGTGAGGAAAGAAGGATGTACTGTAACGGGTTATTCTAGTGTGACCGACATCCACAGAGAAACGGTAGGCACGGCGGGCAAGACGTGTGTTACGAGCCCACGGCCTTGCCGACGGTACACCGGATGCCAAATCCACCGAACGTTTCCCCTTAAAGTACCTGTAAAACAGAGAGAGTGAAGCAACATTGCGGCGAAGAGAAAGGGAAGAAAGATTATCAACTAAAGGAAGAGAGTTAATAAGACGAAATGCCTTTGATGCCACCCTATTTAACAGTTTGACAGAAGAAAAATCACCCCAGATATGAGAGCAGTACACCAAGATAGAACGAATGAATCCCTTATATACTTGAAGCAACTGCTCAGGAGTGAAGTAGCTACGGCCTCTGTACAGCATTCCCAGCTTTAGGGAGGCAGCTTTAGTAAGTTGAGGATGTGTGGCTTCATGTCATATTAGACGAAATGCTGAGGCCTAGTATATCTATTTTAGAATTTAGCAGAATGATTGCGTCCTGAAATGTTATTGGTGGGAAATCATCTAATTTGGAAAGTGTAATTGGTAAATACCGAGTTTTATTACTATTGAATTTAACCAAGTTTCTTCCTCCCCATTCGGAGATGCTGCACAGATCCTCAGTGATAGATGTAATGATATCAGCTCTAGAAACACATCTAGTTTGAGAATTAGGGGGAAGGGGGAAATGTGAAGAAGAGTGAAGAGTAGAATCATCAGCGTAAGAATGGATAGAATTAGTTGTAGTGTGAAGTAAATCATTGATAAAAAGAAGGAAGAGAGTAGGTGAAAGAACAGAACCCTGTGGGACACCACTATTGGTAGAGAAAGAGCAAGAGATCGATCCCTTGACAACAACTGCCACGGATCGGTTCTCAAGGAAGGTAGAAATTAGAGAACAGAGTCGGGGAGAGAAACCATAAGAGGGAAGTTTAGAAAGCAAAGACTTGTGCCAAAAAGAGAATGACCAAAGATGGGTGCAGTAGAAGAGTAGATCACGGGTAGATCTCGCCTGGTGAAAGCCATACTGGTGATCGACAAAAGACAATGGTGTTCAAGGTGACGGAGAAAATAGGAGTTTAAGATAGTTTCGAAAATCTTAGAGAGGGATAAAGTTAGGGCAATGAGGCGATAGTTAGAGGGATTGGAATGGTCACCCGTCTTCGGCTTAAAATAGACACCGAAATAATGTGGTTCTCTAATTTTGGAGTTCATCAATAGATGGCTCTGTCGCGTGTTAAATATGAGTATCTGGTAACTCATCATGAAAGTTTGGCGGTTCTTGGTGAGTCGGTGTCCACCTGATTAGTTTAACACAGTGCAGATTGCAAGTGAGTGCACAGGACTTATCCAACGGATTTGTGTGAAACCGATTTTTAGTTGAAAATATTAGTGTTTTGAGCATGTTTGTTACCGAATAAGGTGGAGAAAGAACTTTTGAACAGTACTACGTGAATTAAGACTTGAAGCACGTCCTTAAGCCTCGAGGAGTTGCAAGGTAAGTTGTGGCCATATTTATTATTCTGCTGGACTTATTTTATAGTCGTTTATAAGCTTCCAGCAGTGCTCAGGTGACTTTTTTAGGCAGTATATGAATAAAATGAAGTCTACGGTCAACAGACTACGTAGATAAGAAATACATAACATTTAAAGTGCTTAACTTCCAAGGCACCTACACGACCATTGTCTGGTTACATGACCACGCATGGAACTTCATATTTCTGTCGGTAAAGGTTTAGTTCTAGTCATTCTTAGCACCAAGGTACACACAGCAGGTACCCGTCTCACACTCTAGGTAAATGAGATCCTTCCCGGGCATTCATACCAGGACTATTTTTTCGTCCGGTATCATTAGGTCGCTTAAAGGAGCGACCGTAAGCGCCTCAAGTAGCACCAACATCTCGTCACAGCCAAGGTGCTGTAGTGCGAGATATCCAGAGAGCCTTAAGGGAGGTTGCATCACTGCCATAAGCATTACCCACAACACCAGGTAAAACAGTGGTTGCTGGGCCAAGCATTCCCTCCGGCCTCACCAGGTCCCTCTCCATACTCGTTCCCGCTCACAGGCGTGTACCCGTCCAAATGAGATTCTCGGGGTTACTGAGTGTAAGACAAATGTGTTTACTGGCCTGGTGGGTTATTGTATTAACCCTTTCACAGCGGGAGGTTACCTTAAGGTGAATAAAATCGTCTGGCGGTAGCCAGAATAAAATGGCAAATGCGTGACACGCGATGAAAGGGTTAACACACATTACAATACCTATTAATTAACTTATATTACAATAACAATAGGGCAAGTCTTTAAGATGTATATAAAATGCTAGATACGCCTTTTTAAGTACTCTAATGTAACACCAATTGACAATGACCTGTCCATATGAGAATCCCGTTCAGCTTTGTTACTTCAACTATTCTCACATCTGGATAATGCGTTCTGGGATTAAAACCATTGTATACAGTGCCTGGCAGCGTTATTGGGATGCCAATTCTGGAAAAAGCAAACTTCGGGAGATTACTAAAGAGATTCGCCCTCAACGTAAACCGATGCCACGGAGATGGGAGACGGCCTTGGCCACTCTAGGCGGACAGGAAGATTTCTACCTGATATCCAGGAGCCCCAGTCTGTACAATTTGTGAAGATTATTATTATCATTTTTTTACGGGATTAGCCCACCAGGGCACAGGTCAATGACCCACATCAGGGCCTGGGTGCGAAAATAAAATAATAATTTAATGTGGACAAATTGAAAGTACGCAGTCTAGGAGATGTAAACAGAGAAACCAGATATCAGATGAACAACTTTGATGTAGAGAAATCCGACTGTGAGAAAGATTTAAAAAGAAATGATAAGTAGGAATCTTAAACCATGTAAACATGTACTATATTCGCTCGAAACAAGGCTAACAAAATACTTGGGTTCATATAAAGGAGTAAGTTACAAAACTAGCGAGGTTATCCTAAAACTATATCTTGCTCTTGTGAGACCTCACTTGGATTATGCAGTTCAGTTTTGGTCACCGTACTACAGAATGGATATAGAATCCCTAGAAAGAATTCAGAGGAAAATTACAAGACTAATCCCGGGCATTAGGAACCTGAGTACAGAGACGGGTGAGAGCAACTTAATTTGCACTCCCTCTAGAGACGTAGAGTGAGGGGCGATATGATATAGGTGTATAAATGGAAGTCAGGGCTAAACAAAAGGTGATATAACCAAATTACTCAAACTATCCAACTAGGAGCGAACTCGTGGCAGTGGTTTTAATTACACAAATTTAGATTTAGGCGCGAAAGGTAAACATTCGTTTGAAAATAGAGTAGTGGATGAATGGTTCAAGTTACCAAACATCATCGTGAACTCGAATAGCTTCAAACATAGGTTGGATCGATATATCAGCGATAGGGGTTGGGCGTACTGTAAATGGGATTGCCCAGTATGGGCCAATAGGTCCGCTGCAGTTTCCTCCATTCTTATGTTTTGTGTTAATATATAATAATTATACTACTACTACTAAGACTACTACTTTTTTTTTCAACGTGGCCTCCAGCCTCCCCCAATAGCCACACCTTTGCCGCCATTTTATTACCTTAATATTAAATATCCTAATACAAGAGTAGCTCTCCTATCTGTGTTGAATTAGTTGAGCCGCAGATCGATGCGGCATTCAGTGACTGTAGCCTCATAGTCAATATCTGCAGCTGTTATCGGCATTGGGGCAGAAGCTCTCGTTCCCCTGAGGCAGAGCAAAGCCGACCGAAGGAGAGAGAAAGACAGTCGACATCTCATCCAGGCTGTACCATAACTTCTGGGCTGCTGCTTCTGTTCGGAGATCACCTCCGCGAGTCTGGCGTAGAAACATCTTGCACTTGGTCCCATCCCACCAAAGGGTGTGAACACTAGAGTAGTGAAGCTGCCTTGATCAACATTTTGAATTCTCTCCCCATATGCCCTTATCTTGTCGTTCTCGTTCCTCCTGTGTGCAACATCGAGAGCTAGGTTACGGTGACATGCGGCCATGGGATCAAAAATCCTGATGTCGAAGAAGGCTCGCTGTCCCCGCTTGCAAAATCCTCGAGCACTGACGTCAACACGGGCTTCGTTAGCTGTGTTTGAAGTCCTATGTTGGAAGATCTCACCGTCCAAAGGAAGGAGGGTCGGTTCTACCATGACATCCCGGCAGATTTCCTTCAGCATATTTGCTGTGAGGTCCCTTACTTCGTCATGCCTCATGTATATGAAGTCCCCTTTCTTCCAGACCATGGCTTGATCGACGTCATAGGAAGAGCCACACACGCATTGGGAGGGCAAACCTTCTACTGGCCAACCGTACCTTAGAGCAATGGCATCTATAAATTCTTGTTTATTGAGACTGAAACCATTTGCCCTTATCGGTAACGTAGTTAACCAGTTCGAGGCACCCACTTCCTGCTCTATAGCTACTTTTTTTTTCTTCAAATTCTCTGGTATTTGCAGCAATAGTTGCTGCAGCTTGTCACTACTACTACTACTACTACTACTACTACCAGTACTACTACTACCAGTACTACTACTTTTTTTTTTTTTTTTTTTTTTTTTTTTTTTTTTTTTTAAATCGTGGCCTCCAGCCTCCCCCAATAGCCACACCTTCGCCACCATTTATTTACCTTAATATTAAATATCTTAATACATAAGAAGCTATCCCATCTGTGTTAAATTAGTTGAGCCGCAGATCTATGCGGCATTCAGTGACTGTAGCCTCATAGTCAATATCTGCAGCAATTGTCGGAGTAGGGGCAGAAGCTCTCGTTCCCCTAAGGCAGAGCAAAGCCGACCGAAGGAGAGAGAAGGACAGTCGACATCTCATCCAAGCTGTAACATAACTTCTGGGCTGCTGCTTCTGTTCGGAGATCAGCTCCGCGAGTCTGGCGTAGAAACATCTTGCACTTGGGCCCATCCCACCAGAGGTTGTGAACACTAGAGGAGTGAAGCTGCCTTGATCAACATTTTGAATTCTCTCCCCATATGCCCTTCTCTTGTCGTTCTCGTTCCTCCTATGTCGAAGAAAGCTCGCTGTCCCCGCGTCCAGAATCCTCGAGCACTGACGTCCACACGGGCTTCGTTAGATGTGTTTGATGTCCTGTGTTGGAAGATCTCGCCATCCAGTGGAAGGAGGGTCGGTTCTACCATAACGTCCCGGCAGATTTCCTTCAACATATTTGCTGTGAGATCCCTTACCTCGTCATGCCTCATGCATATGAAGCCCCCCTTCTTGCAGACCATGGCGTGATCGCCATCATAGGAAGAGCCACACACGCATTGAGAGGGCAAACCATCCACTGGCCAACCGTACCTTAGAGCAATGGCATCTGTAAATTCTTGTTTGTTAAGGCTGAAACTATTTGCCCTTATCGGTAACGTAGTTAACCAGTTCGAGGCGCCCACCTCCTGCGCTATAGATACTTTTTTTGTCAAATTTTCTGGAACTTGCAGCAATAGTTGCTGCAACATGTCATTTTGGCAGTGCTGCCGATCTGTTGTAATGGACCTACGGATCTTATTAACTTCGCTGGTGTCCACTTCCCCTGTTGCATCCTGGGCTATTATGTGGTCAGTGAGGGCTGACGTGAGCTTAAGTGAATTTTGATGTTCAGAGTCAGCAATCTCCTCTGGATTAGTTAGTCCCATCCCTCCCAGTCTTGGTGGAAGTGCAAGAAGTGTTCTTTCTGCTAGGGTTAAGTCAGGATGTTTCACTAGTTTGGGAATGAACTTGACATTGATTGCTTCTTCCAAAGGGTGGAGGAGGAGTCCGATCTCAGGGATGGTACGCATCAGGTAGTTCCAACGATGCTTGACTCCATGGGTGAATGCTACTACTACTACTACTACTACCAGTGCTACTACTACTACTACTACCAGTGCTACTACTACTACCAGTACTACTACTACTACTACTACCAGTACTACTACTACTACCACTACCAGTACTACTACTACTACTACTACCAGTACTACAACTACCAGCACTACTACTACCAGCACTACTACTACCAGCACTACTACTTTTTTTTTTTTTTTTTTTTTTCTTTTTTTTTTTTTACGTGGCCTCCAGCCTCCCCCAATAGCCACACCTTCGCCACCATTTATTTACCTTAATATTAACTATCCTAATACATAAGAAGCTATCCTATCTGTGATAAATTAGTTGAGCCGCAGATCTATGTGGCATTCAGTGACTGTAGCCTCATAGTCAATATCTGCAGCAGTTGTTGGAGTAGGGGCAGAGGCTCTCGTTCCCCTGAGGCAGAGCAAAGCCGACGGAAGGAGAGAGAAGGACAGTCGACATCTCATCCAGGCTGTAACATAACTTCTGGGCTGCTGCTTCTGTTCGGAGATCAACTCCGCGAGTCTGGCGTAGAAACATCTTGCACTTGGGCCCATCCCACCAGAGGTTGTAAACACTAGAGGAGTGAAGCTGCCTTCATCAACGTTCTGTATTCTCTCCCCATATGCCCTTCTCTTGTCGTTCTCGTTCCTCCTGTGTGCCGCATCGAGAGCTAGGTTACGGTGACAAGCAGCCATGGGATCAAAAATCCTGATGTCGAAGAAAGCTCGCTGTCCGCTCGTCCAGAATCCTCGAGCACTGACGTCAACACGGGCTTCGTTAGATGTGTTTGAAGTACTGTGTTGGAGGATCTCGCCATCCAATGGAAGGAGGGTCGGTTCTACCATGACGTCCCGGCAGATTTCCTTCAACATATTTGCTGTGAGATCCCTTACCTCGTCATGCCTCATGCATATGAATCCCCCCTTCTTGCAGACCATGGCGTGATCGCCATCATAGGAAGAGCTACACACGTATTGGGAGGGCAAACCATCTACTGGCCAACCGTACCTTAGAGCAATGGCATCTGTAAATTCTTGTTTGTTAAGGCTGAAACCATTTGCCCTTATCGGTAACGTAGTTAACCAGTTCGAGGCGCCCACCTCCTGTGCTATAGCTACTTTTTTTGTCAAATTTTCTGGAACCTGCAGCAATAGTTGCTGCAACGTGTCATTTTGGCAGTGCTGCCGATCTGTTGTACTGGACCTACGGATCTTATTTACTTCGCTGGTGTCCACTTCCTCTGTTGCATTCTGGGCTATTATGTGGTCAGTGAGGGCTGCCGTGAGCTTAAGTGAATTTTGATGTTCAGTGTCAGCAATCTCCTCTGGATTAGTTAGTCCCATCCCTCCCAGTCTTGGTGGAAGTGCAAGAAGTGTTCTTTCTGCTGGGGTTAAGTCAGGGTGTTTCACTAGTTTGGGAATGAACTTGACACTGATAGCTTCTTCCAGAGGGTGGAGGAGGGGTCCGATCTCAGGGATGGTACGCATAAGGTAGTTCCAGCGATGCTTGACTCCATGGGTGAATGCTGCAAAGGCCGCATGTGGCTCTGTGTTAGCAATCTCAGACAGAGCTTGGATTTCGCTAACCCACTCATTCACCTTTCCAGCTACGTGCTCGGTCTTGAAGTCCGTAGTGCCAATTACAGCGCCTAGATGTCTTTGGCCGTCCTTGGTTTTTTTGACCTCACTTCCGCCAAAAACCTCCCATGCCCGTTCATAATGTTCTGGCTTCACGATGAGGAAGGACTTGCTGGCGTTTGGGTGGTACCCTATTTGTGGACCTCGCGATGTTACCAGGTCCCACCACTTTTTGATGCCCTCCACTTTTCCTGCTCCTGTAAGGTCATCAGCATATGCCACTTGTTTGACCCCAGTTGTTTCAAATTTTATTTCTTGTTGGAGCACTGATAGGCCAATTGCATACATTGCCATTGCAACGGGGTCCCCCTGTGTTGTTCCCTCGGTCGATTGTAGGATGGTATCACCTCGTAGAGCCTTGTTGTTTACTATGTAGAGGTCTGAAGGATTCCTATACGAATTTTCAACATACATCGCAAAGCTTGGACACTTGATCTTGATGTTGTGCAGTGCAGCCTTGCGGTTGAGTATGTTGAATGCGTTTGAAGCATCTACCAGGAGAACGGCCTCACAATGACGCTTTTTTTAGTTTAGCAAATTTATTGGCAGAGCTTGTAGTACAGTTTGCCTATTCTGAGTAATTCAGTCAGGTCTTGACACTGAGGGTGGTATCACTTCTCACTCTCACGCAGGACAGAGGTTCACACACAAAGAAATACATCATATTCATTAACAACTATAAATGTATAGAGGTCAGATTCATATGGATAATGTCACTGTTCACTGCCATGCAGGACAGAGGTTCGTACACAAAGAGTTGCATCATATTCATTGATAGTACATATACATATATGTAAACACACACACACACACATATACATACATATATGTATATACATACACATATACATGTACACACGCACACATACATACATATACGTCGGTCAGATTCATGTGGGTAATGTCACTTTTCACTGCCATACAGGACAGAGGTTCGTACACAAAGAATGCATCATATTCATTGACACTATATATAGGTCAGATTCATGTGGGTAATGCCACTGTTCACTGCCACGCAGGACAGAGGTTCGTACACAAAGAAGGAAATACATCACATTCACCAGCAGCATATATGGGTAAGTGGATCACATACATTGGAGTCATATTCTAATTGAAGACTAATCCGTGTGGGCTAGCAAATTTGGGATAAACAGCAAGAATGTCCTCAAGCACACCTGATTCAATGAAGTAATTACATAGTTCAAGATACAGTAAGTCAGGTGGCCTGAAGTCTTTGACAGTGTCACATTCAATAATATAGTGTTCAAGTGTATGCTTTAAAGGTTTATCACAAAGTTTACATGCTGAGTGTTCCGGTATGGGTACAGCGTTACCAACTTGCCAGATGTGTCTGTATCCTAGCCTAATTCTGGCCACGACTACATCACATTGTCTGGTTCTGTCCTTATGCTGGCCATACCGGTACCTCTTGTTACAAAATTTGTCATATTTACTAATGCTACAACTGTCAGGTCTCTCTGCATTTCTCACTTCTTCTAGATCAGAGTTCATGATTCTGACTTGAATGTTTTTAATTACGGCATTGGACAGACCAAGGTCGCGGTCAACATTTTCTTTCTTACATGCCTCATTGGCCAGTCTATCAGCACGGTCATGATACCTGATTCCAACATGGGACGGAATCCACACAAATTCGATACGAAAGTTGTTCTCATTGGCAGTTATCACATTCCTTTTAATATCACATGCAACTTTAGACATAGAACCTGACGGGCTGTTCATTGATTTCAAAGCACTTTGAGAGTCACAGAATATCACCCCACCTCCATTTTCTTTGAGGTAGTCTGTGGCTAAGTAGATTCCAGTTAGTTCAGTTTGTGTTGTGCTGGCCCAGTTGTTCAGCCTTTGTTTGTTTGACACTATCATCTCTTTTTCTTTATATATTACAATTGCACAGCCTGTTCTACCTGTGTTTGTCTGCACAGAACCATCAGTAAAAGCATAACATTCACTTGATTTAATACTCTCTATGTGTCTGTTAATAGTTTCTAGTGTGACACATCTCACCACATCGGTGTTTAACATTTGCTTACTACCAACAGGAGTGTAATTAATAGGAACTGATATGTCCAGCCAAGGAGGAATGGCATTAATAGGTTCGTCTGGGGTGATTGGGACATTCAGTTTCAGGAGATCTGCAACACTTTTATGAAGCCACGCCCCAAAGAGAGTCTTTTGTGAAAGGTTGGCGAGATGGTCGGGATTACTTAGATAGAACATCAACTCAGTTTGAGTTGTAGTTTGAGAACTATTGTTCTTCAAAACTTTGACACAAAACATGGTATTAAGTAGGGCTATCCTCTCAGATAGGGAGGGCAGTCCGAGCTCTTTCCTCATGTTTACAATTCTGGTTGATTTTGGGCAACGTAGGATGATGCGCATGGCTTCATTTTGCACTACCTCAAGGCTGTTGAGTTGTTTAGGCGGAATAGTCACAAGATGGAGAGCATGATAGTCAACTACAGAACGAATGAAGTGAAGATAGAAAGTACGAGCATAGGTGATGTTAATTCCATAGCCCTTGCCAACAAGGGTTCTGAGGGGTTTAATGCGCTGCATTAGTTTGTCACGAAGGTTGCTGACAAAGTTTGCATCATTCACACAAATTCCAAGATATTTATAGGAGCTACATAGTTCCAAGGGCATGCTGTTAATGTTATAGTCAAGAGGCAGAGGGTGAGCAGGACGAGGATTGAGGACCCTCGTCTTGTCAACAGATATTATGAGACCGCATTCAACAGTTCTCCGAGCAAATACATCCAGCAAGGCTTGGAGCCTGAGTTTGGTTTGTGTCATAATGCAGATATCATCAGCACAGCATATTACGGCTTCGCTTGGTTGAACTGGAATGTCAGCAATAAGCTTGTGCATCAGTATATTAAAGAGCATAGGACTTAACACTCCTCCCTGAGGCGTGCCCAGCTCAAATGATCTCATTCTGGTACTTTTAACTCCCCTAAACAGAACACTGGCATACCTGTTGGACAGATAACCCTTTATCCATGTCAGGAGGTTACCTTGTATGCCAAAATTAGCTAGTTGCTCAAGTATAATGTCTCTATTAGCTACATCAAAGGCTGATTTAAGGTCTATGAAGGCTGTTTGTGTCTTATCTTTTGAGTGAACAAGATATTCTGCAAAGCATGTCTGTGTGCTATGCCCGGGCATGAACCCGTACAGATTAGGGGCGAGTTTGACTTTGACTTGAAACATGAGACGGTTTAGAACAACTCTTTCAAGGACTTTACACATACAGGATGTAAGTGAAATTGGCCTGAAGTTTGGAGAATTAGCTTTAGGGATTGGAACTATGTTTCCATGAGTCCATGTCTTAGGCAGAATACCCTGTGTGAGGCTCATTTGATACAGGTCAAGCAGTGGATGGTTAGGGATCTCATTCAACAATCTCAGGGTGTTATAGGTTATGCCATCCTCACCAGGGGAGGATGACTCACCTTTCATTAGTGCTGTTGTTAGTTCGTGGTGCATTATAGGAAACTGGTCGGTAAGGTCTGGTGAGGAACAGGCTATTTCAATATTGAAACCCCTATTAATGTGTGAGGTGTTAAGATATTGTTGTATGTCAGGAGGCAGGGAAGTGATTCGTGACACACTAGACCATTGGTCTAATAGCATGTCAGCATATTCTGCAGGGCTGTGATGAAGCTGGACTGGGGTGGGTGACTTGGTAATGGCTCTAATTTTCTTCCACATTTCTGCTAGAGTGGTTGTTCTATTAATCCCCTGTAAGAATTGTTCCCAATAGGTGTTTCTCACCTGACCTTTGAGTTCACGAAATTCTCTGTTAGCTTTGAGGAATGCCAAAAGGTTATCACTAGTTTTATTTTGCTTATAAGTGTTGGCAAGCTGTTTTACATTCTCTCCTTCTTTGGTGAGGATGGGGTCATGTGTCCACAGAGGTGGTTTAGTGCTGCCCCCCTTCCTCCTTGACTTAACCCAGGTGGTATAATATGTGGTAATGACATTTACAAGATCACAGCAAAATTCATCCACTGACCCAGGTGTATATCCAGCATACCATCTGTGGATGTAGGCCTTGAAGTGCAGTTTAAGATTATCTGGGATATTAATTCTGAGCTTAGGATGGGGTTCACACTTGACATCAGCAACAGTGTATTCAGTAAGTATTGCATAATGATCACTGACAAGGTAGTCTGAGATGACCTTAGCCTTGACATTACTGTCTACTAGGTTATACCCAATCACATAATCAAGTCTGCCCCCCATCAGATGTGTCACTTTGTCTGTGTCGTATACAGTGATATTATGATTATTGATGTAATTCACGAACACCCTCCCATTAGAGTTACACTGGACATCACCGAGGACAGTGTGACGAGAGTTAAAGTCACCCATACACAGCATAGCATTGTTACCTGATGGCTTTGGTAACACGTCCGCTCGCAGTTCATTACACCGAACATAGATGTTATACAGCGAAAATTGACTGTTTGCTGTCTTTACTGTAAATTGTTGATAGTGAATACTTTCATCATTGTGAGTTTTAATCCATTTACAGACCAGACCATTCTTTACATATGTGAGCAGGCCACTTCCTGCTCCACTATTATATGCTGTAAACCCAGCTATCCTGGGTGCAACTTTCTTCTGGGTGCTGGACGTGTAAGGTTCTTGTAAGCCAATTACATCAATGTCAAAAACTTTAACAAACCATTGTAGATCATTAATTCTGCGATTAACACTCCGGATGTTCCATGAAATGAACCTAAGCGTTCGTGTTACTTTTCCCACCTTGAATTTAACGTAGAGAGTCGCACGCTGGCTTCATAGATCAGCCTGACTAATAAGCTGACCCTTCCAATTTCTGTACCTCTGGATTTCCTGATAATGTTCTTCACAGCCCTTATTCCAGTAGGATTTTTATACGCGGGTTCCTTCATCAGTACCGCGAGTTCCTCCTCCGTAAACAATGGAAAACTTACAGGGTCATGAACAGTCTGCAGACCTGGGACTATTATAGAGACCACGCTGGCAGTCTGGGGCTCATTCTTCCCATCCATGCTACCATCACTATCGGTCTCGCTCTGGCTACTCACCCTCAAGTTGGCATCATTATGAGAGGAGGCGCGAGCTCCTTCAGAAGCTCCACTAACACTATTACTGTCATTGTTCACTGGTACACTTACTTGGCAGGCTTTAACCTGACCTGCATTGGCTAACGAAGGAGAGTCACTGTGCCTGTTGACTTCAGGTGGTGGAGGCGATCCGGCCGCATTGGCATCATTGAGTGGGACTGCTATTGTGGATGGAGGCGACCTCCCAGGACAACTGGGGTGCAAGGCCGTCACACCCTCCTCCCTGGACCTGGGACACTGCCCCCTGGGTGGGGAGGTGTCGCTGTTGATTTCAGGTGCTGGAGGCGACCCCGCAGTGTTGCTGTTGGCATCACTGAGCGGGACCGCTTTTGTGGGTGGGGGCGGGCTCCCAGGGCAACCTGGATGCCAGGCCGTCACACCCTCCTCCCTGCACCTGTAACACTGCCTCCTGGGTGGGGAGGTGTAGCTGTTGATTTCAGGCGTTGGCGGCGACCATGTAGCGTTGGCGTTGGCGTCACTGAGTGTGACCGCTCTTGTGGGTGGAGGCGGGCTCCCAAGGCAACCTGGATGCCAGGCCGTCACACCCTTCTTCCTGCATCTGGCACACTGCCACTCAAATGGGGAGTCCTGCTCTCTTCCGTCCTGAGAGGCACCTTCCTTGATGGGGCAGCTGCTTGTGCTATGCATTCCTGCGCAGTAGCCGCAGGTGGCTGGCTTGTGACAGTATTTCGCCACATGATTGACCCCAAAGCAGTTGTAGCACACCACAGGGGGAGGAATCCACCGACTGATGTTACTAGGGGTACCGTACATGCTGCCAAAGAAGCTGTACTTCTCAGGAGGTGGTTCCTTCCTTTTCCAAACAATGATGATCCTACTAAGTTGTGCACCATCCTTATAGAGTCTTCTTGCACCGTGGACGCCCTGAAGTGACAGAGCTCTCTTGGGGGGAATACCCTTGGGGAATTGGGTGACAAGGTATTCCTTCATTTTTTGGGGTCGAACAGGTTCATCTCGCTTAATAAGCTGTATTGAACCGACCCTACCATCAATGAAGCGTTGGAGAGCTTCTGTCTCCTCTCGGCCTACATAGACAAAACGAGGGGTGTTACCTGGCACGACAACATTCAGCTTAGCCATGCCATAATCCTTATTCAGGGCAGTCAACCAATTAATCTTCATCAAATTGGTTGCGTTCTCGGGGAAGGCAAGGCGCATGTACTTAGCCCGGGGAGCAATGGGAGGGGGGGGGGGGGATGCCCCTATTGGCTCTCCTCTGCTTCCTTCCCTGGGTCCTCATCTTGCGTTTCTGCTGACGTGTCTGAAACTTCTGAAAGCCAGCTTCAGTGTCGCTATGACTGTCCTCTTCATCTTCTTCATCAAGGACATTGGCAGAGCGCCGCCCAGCGATGACTCCTGCCATGGTTAGATTTAGATGGAATCTAGGCCATATACACTGGGGCACAGAGGCGACATGTAGGCCAGTGATGTCCTTGAGGCGTAAGCCCTCTTATAGGACAAGGGGAGAGGGGAGCCTGACATCAGCGGTGTGAGGGTAGGAGGGCCTCCTGGGAGCGGAGGGAGTGTGGTGTCGGGGGGGGGGGGGGGGGACTAAGGTAACAGGCGTATTCTCAGTTTATAAGCACTTTTATTACACTTCACTTGTTCTTAATAGTATCTCTGTTTTTCTGGTTAGATACAGTATAAAAGTCAATTTTAGTTTCAATAGAACTATCCAACGTGGCACCATAAAAGGGGGGTTTGTCTATACAGACCTTCACCACATGGCCGGGGGTGACCACAGGAGTAGGCCTGCCTGGCACACCCACTCCCCAGTACTCAACCCACGACACGTTAGTTCACTTGTTATACAGGCAACATATTTGCAGTTGTTGACCTATCGGTTAAGGTAATCCTCCAAGTCATAGTGTTAGGAAGAACACCTAATATTCAGTAACGCCCTGAGAGAATACTGTACCTCTAATCCCAGTGAGTACCACTTTAATCATAAAAAGATCACAGGTGGTCCACCACACCCCCACCCTACACACTCGCTGAGGGGAAACTGCACAATCACGCTGCTCAAATATCAATCTCATGGCGTGAATGGCCGCCTCCCCACCAGCCTGGTGGCCAGCACACACTTGTAGGTTCCCTGCTGCTGCCCTGACATCGTCCTTTACCACCTCCATTATGCACTTTCCGATGATCCGCCTCAGCACTTCCCCCACCCCTATAGGTCTACATCCTGGTTTCTTTTCCAGAGGAATAAGGCGGCAGGCCGTCAGGGCCTGGAGGTGATGGCAGCAAGAGGATGCAAGCTTTCTTGCAAGGGCGGCAATGGCAGTGCAGAGATCGCTTGCTACAGGGCCAAACTTGTTTGTGCTGAGGATGACTCTCCAACCATTTGCATCCAGACCTGAAGGGCCGGCTCCTCCTCGAGTCTTCAGTGCCTTTTTCCACACCATCTCTCCTGTTATTTTCTCGAACAGGACAGCATTTGGTGGGATATAGGCACCCTGGAACCTGATGCCTTCATCTTCACTTGCAGGGGGATGTTTCTCTTTCAATAGATTTAATGTCTCTCTGTTTATTGGCATCACCCCACCGGAAGATTCCTGAGTGAGAGATCTTACCGCGAGAGACACTTTTCCCACACGCATTTTGTTTCCAAATTTTCTTGCCACGTCATCGGTGTTTTGCTTTCCGTCACCCGTAAATTTTAGTCTCTCCTGCAGTGTTCTTGCTTCACATAGGAGATCATCTAGGGCCCCAGTCTGCCACATTGTCAATCTTCTCTTCATTGCTGCCACATTTTCTTTGTGCTTAGCCTTTGTGTGTGTCCTCTGACAAAATAGATGTGGTATTATTGCCAGTATTTGAAGAGCTAGGGGGGCGAGGAAGCGGTCCTGAGTGTAATCAGTCATGAAGCGAGTCATCTCCCGAATCATTTCTTTGGTGGCCGCACACTTAGGTGGTTCAAATAAGTTAGCGGGCGACCACTTGACAATTTCTGAGTAGGTTTCTTTGACCCATACGCCTGCATTTTCCATCGACATGCCATTCCACTGAGGCGGCTGTCTCTCATTCTCCTCCTGGACACCTGCTACTGAGGGAGCAGCATTTATTAGTACTACATTTTCGGGTTGAGTAGACTCACTGATATCATTTCGGATATCATCGGGTGGTTGGGTCCCGGCGATATCCACTGTGGCCGCCTGTGTCGGCTCCCTGCGACGTGGGTTCCGACACTGGTCTAGCTTCCTGCAATCCACACATGGTCGGTTGCTTCTCGCACAAAGACAATTTGTGCAGTTTTGGTTCGGGCTAGCACAGACGCAGCAAAGACTATTGCCAGGCATAGTGACCAGCACCTTGGGCGACAGATACTTCCGCCTCCGACCTCTGCTATTGGGCCCATACGGACGAAGAAACTAGATCTTATGCGTATGAGGCACAGAGGTGACAGCCTGGCCTGCGGTGTCCGAGTAGTAGGGGCATACGCGCGCGCGTGGTTGTGTCGGGCACCCCCCATGTGGGCGATAATCCACACATGAGAATAATCCACTGGGAGCAAGAATTGTCACACCTAACACTTGATTATGTCACTTTGGTAGAGATAGCCACCATTTCTATGGTCTCGCGGATGTAACATTAGTTATATATACTCACATGGAGTGGCCGTTACTTGAGGCGACCGAAAGCGCGAGGCACTTGGCCCCATAGGGGTGAGAGTCGCGATGCCACCCTTGCTAGAGTAGGCCTATCGACACACTGGCACTGACACTTGGCAACTCCAGCCACCCACCATTCAAACACTCACAGGCTTACTTGAAGATCGCCGGTGAACACAAGCAATATTTGCGTTTAATGTCGTAAGGAATGAGAAGAGCCGTCGGCGATGATGCTCAAGGTAACATCCAACGTTCATCGACACCCTGTGAAATTCTCGCTCCCACAAACTGAGTATATCACCACCAATAACACTTTAAATCAGGGAAGGCACCCCAATACACCCACGCCGCCCGGGCCTACTACTACTACTACTACTACTACTACTACTACTACTACTACTACTACTTTTTTTTTTTTTTTTTTTTTTTTTTAACGTGGCCTCCAGCCTCCCCCAATAGCCACACCTTCGCCACCATTTATTTACCTTAATATTAAATATCCTAATACATAAGAAGCTATCCTACTACTACTACTACTTTATTATTTTTTTATAATTGTGGCCTCCAGCCTCCCCCAATAGCCACACCTTCGCCACCATTTATTTACCTTAATATTAAATCTCCTAATACATAAGAAGCTATCCTATCTGTGTTAAATTAGTTGAGCCGCAGATCTATGCGGCATTCAGTGACTGTAGCCTCATAGTCAATATCTGCAGCAGTTGTCGGAGTAGGGGCAGAAGCTCTCGTTCCCCTGAGGCAGAGCAAAGCCGACCGAAGGAGAGAGAAGGACAGTCGACATCTCATCCAGCCTGTAACATAACTTCTGGGCTCCTGCTTCTGTTCGGAGATCAGCTCCGCGAGTCTGGCGTAGAAACATCTTGCACTTGGGCCCATCCTACCAGAGGTTGTGAACACTAGAGGAGTGAAGCTGCCTTGATCAACATTTTGTATTCTCTCCCCATATGCCCTTCTCTTGTCGTTCTCGTGCCTCCTATGCGCAGCATCGAGAGCTAGGTTACGGTGACAAACGGCCATGGGATCAAAAATCCTGATGTCGAAGAAAGCTCGCTGTCCCCGCGTCCAGAATCCTCGAGCACTGACGTCCACACGGGCTTCGTTAGAAGTGTTTGAAGTCCTATGTTGGAAGATCTCGCCATCCAGTGGAAGGAGGGTCGGTTCTACCATGACGTCCCGGCAGATTTCCTTCAACATATTTGCTGTGAGATCCCTTACCTCGTCATGCCTCATGCATATGAAGCCCCCCTTCTTGCAGACCATGGCGTGATCACCATCATAGGAAGAGCCACACACGCATTGGGAGGGCAAACCATCTACTGGCCAACCGTACCTTAGAGCAATGGCATCTGTGAATTCTTGTTTGTTAAGGCTGAAACCATTTGCCCTTATCGGTAACGTAGTTAACCAGTTCGAGGCGCCCACCTCCTGCGCTATAGCTACTTTTTTTGTCAAATTTTCTGGAACCTGCAGCAATAGTTGCTGCAACATGTCATTTTGGCAGTGCTGCCGATCTGTTGTAATGGACCTACGGATCTTACTAACTTCGCTGGTGTCCACTTCCCCTGTTGCATTCTGGGCTATTATGTGGTCAGTGAGGGCTGCCGTGAGCTTAAGTGAATTTTGATGTTCAGAGTCAGCAATCTCCTCTGGATTAGTTAGTCCCATCCCTTCCAGTCTTGGTGGAAGTGCAAGAAGTGTTCTTTCTGCTAGGGTTAAGTGAGGGTGTTTCACTAGTTTGGGAATGAACTTGACACTGATTGCTTCTTCCAAAGGGTGGAGGAGGGGTCTGATCTCAGGGATGGTACGCATCAGGTAGTTCCAACGATGCTTGACTCCATGGGTGAATGCTGCAAAGGCCGCATGTGGCTCTGTGTTAGCAATCTCCGATAGAGCTTGGATTTCGCTAACCCACTCATTCACCTTTCCCGCTACATACTGGGTCTTGAAGTCCGTAGTGCCAATTACTACTACTACTACTACTACTACTACTACTGCTACTGCTACTGCTACTACTACTTTTTTCTTTTCTTTTTTTTTTAAACGTGGCCTCCAGCCTCCCCCAATAGCCACACCTTCGCCACCATTTATTTACCTTAATATTAAATATCCTAATACATAAGAAGCTATCCTAACTGTGTTAAATTAGTTGAGCCGCAGATCTATGCGGCATTCAGTGACTGTAGCCTCATAGTCAATATCTGCAGCAGTTGTCGGAGTAGGGGCAGAAGCTCTCGTTCCCCTGAGGCAGAGCAAAGCCGACCGAAGGAGAGAGAAGGACAGTCGACATCTCATCCAGGCTGCAACATAACTTCTGGGCTGCTGCTTCTGTTTGGAGATCAGCTCCGCAAGTCGGGCGTAGAAACATCTTGCACTTGGGCCCATCCCACCAGAGGTTGTGAACACTAGAGGAGTGAAGCTGCCTTGATCAACATTTTGTATTCTCTCCCCATATGCCCTTCTCTTGTCGTTCTCGTTCCTCCTATGCGCAGCATCGAGAGCTAGGTTACGGTGACAAACGGCCATGGGATCAAAAATCCTGATGTCGAAGAAAGCTCGCTGTCCCCGCGTCCAGAATCCTCGAGCACTGACGTCCACACGGGGTTCGTTAGATGTGTTTGAAGTCCTGCGTTGGAAGATCTCGCCATCCAGTGGAAGGAGGGTCGGTTCTACCATAACATCCCGGCAGATTTCCTTCAACATATTTGCTGTGACATCCCTTACCTCGTCATGCCTCATGCATATGAAGCCCCCCTTCTTGCAGACCATGGCGTGATAGCCATCATAGGAAGAGCCACACACGCATTGGGAGGGCAAACCATCTACTGGCCAACCGTACCTTAGAGCAATGGCATCTGTAAATTCTTGTTTGTTAAGGCTGAAACCATTTGCCCTTATCGGTAACGTAGTTAACCAGTTCGAGGCGCCCACCTCCTGCGCTATAGCTACTTTTTTTGTCAAATTTTCTGGAACCTGCAGCAATAGTTGCTGCAACATGTCATTTTGGCAGTGCTGCCGATCTGTTGTAATGGACCTACGGATCTTATTAACTTCGCTGGTGTCCACTTCCCCTGTTGCATTCTGGGCTATTATGTGGTCAGTGAGGGCTGCCGTGAGCTTAAGTGAATTTTGATGTTCAGAGTCAGCAATCTCCTCTGGATTAGTTAGTCCCATCCCTCCCAGTCTTGGTGGAAGTGCAAGAAGTGTTCTTTCTGCTAGGGTTAAGTCAGGGTGTTTCACTAGTTTGGGAATGAACTTGTCACTGATTGCTTCTTCCAAAGGTGGAGGAGGGGTCCGATCTCAGGGATGGTACGCATCAGGTAGTTCCAACGATGCTTGGCTCCATGGGTGAATGCTGCAAAGGCCGCATGTGGCTCTGTGTTAGCAATCTCCGATAGAGCTTGGATTTCGGTAACCCACTCATTCACCTTTCCCGCTTCGTACTGGGTCTTGAAGTCCGTAGTGCTAATTTCTGCGCCTAGATGTCTTTGGCCGTCCTTAGTTATTTTGACCTCACTTTCGCCAAAAACCTCCAATGCCCGATCATAATGATCTGGCTTCACGATGAGGAAGGATTTGCTGGCGTTTGGGTGGTACCCTATTTGTGGATCTCCCGATGTTACCAGGTCCCACCACTTTTTGATGTCCTCCACTTTTCCTGCTCCTGTAAGGTCATCAGCATATGCCACTTGTTTGACCCCAGTTGTTTCATACTTTATTTCTTGTTGGAGCACTGATAGGCCTATTGCATACATTGCCATTGCAACGGGGTCCCCCTGTGTTGTTCCCTCAGTCGACTGTAGGATGGTATCACCTCGTAGAGCCTTGTTGTATATTATGTAGAGGTCTGATGGATTCCTATACGAATTTTCAACATACATCGCAAAGCTAGGACACTTGATCTTGATGTTGTGCAGTGCAGCCTTGCGGTTAAGTATGTTGAATGCGTTTGAAGCATCCACCAGGAGAACGGCCTCACAATCACGCTGCTCAAATATCAATCTCATGGCGTGAATGGCCGCCTCCCCCCCAGCCTGGTGGCCAGCACACACTTGTAGGTTCCCTGCTGCTGCCCTGACATCGTCCTTTACCACCTCCATTATGCACTTTCCGATAATCCGCCTCAGCACTTCCCCCACCGCTATAGGTCTACATCCTGGTTTCTTTTCCAGAGGAATAAGGCGGCAGGCCGTCAGGGCCTGGAGGTGATGGCAGCAAGAGGATGCAAGCTTTCTTGCAAGGGCGGCAATGGCAGTGCAGAGATCGCTTGCTACAGGGCCAAACTTGTTTGTGCTGAGGATGACTCTCCAACCGTTTGCATCCAGACCTGAAGGGCCGGCTCCTCCACGAGTCTTCAGTGCCTTTTTCCACACACTTCTCTCCTGTTATTTTCTCGAACAGGACAGCATTTGGTGGGATATATTCACCCGGGAGCCTGATGCCTTCAACTTCACTTGCAGGGGGATGTTTCTCTTTCAATAGTTTTAATGTCTCTCTGTTTATTGGCATCACCCCACCGGAAGATTCCTGAGTGAGAGATCTTACCGCGAGAGACACTTTTCCCACACGCATTTTGTTTCCAAATTTTCTTGCCACGTCATCGGTTTCTTGCTTTCCGTCACCCGTAGATTTTAGTCTCTCCTGCAGTGTTCTTGCTTCACACAGGAGATCATCTAGGGCCCCAGTCCGCCACATTGTCAATCTTCTCTTCATTGCTGCCACATTTTCTTTGTGCTTAGCCTTTGTGTGTGTCCTCTGACAAAATAGATGTGGTATTATTGCCAGTATTTGAAGAGCTAGGGGGGCGAGGAAGCGGTCCTGAGTGTAATCAGTCATGAAGTAAGTCATCTCCCGAATCATTTCTTTGGTGGCCGCACACTTGGGTGGTTCAAACAAGTTAGCTGGCGACCACTTGACAATTTCTGAGTAGGTTTCTTTTACCCATACGCCTGCATTTTCCATCGACATGCCTTTCCACTGAGGCGGCTGTCTCTCATTCTCCTCCTGGACACCTGCTACTGAGGGAGCAGCATTTATTAGTACTACATTTTCGGGTTGAGTAGACTCACTGCTATCATTTCGGATATCATCGGGTGGTTGGGTCCCGGCGATATCCACTGTGGCCGCCTGTGTCGGCTCCCTGCCACGTGGGTTCCGACACTGGTCTAGCTTCCTGCATTCCACACATGAACGGTTGTTTCTCGTACAAAGACAATTTGTGCAGTTTTGGTACGGGCTAGCACAGACGCAGCAAAGACTGTTGCCAGGCATAGTGAACAGCACCTTGGGCGACAGATATTTCCGCCTCCGACCTCTGCTATTGGGCCCATATGGACGAAGAAACTAGGTCTTATGCATATGAGGCACAGAGGTGACGGCCTGGCCTGCGGTGTCCGAGTAGTAAGGGCATACGCCCGCGTGTGGTTGTGTCGGGCACCCCCCATGTGGGAGATAATCCACACATGAGAGTAATCCACTGGGAACAAGAATTGTCACACCTAACACTTGATTATGTCACTTTGGTAGAGATAGCCACCATTTCTATGGTCTCGCTGATGTAACATTAGTTATATATACTCACATGGTCAGCCGGCACTACATGAAGTGGCCGTTACTTGAGGCGACCGAAAGCGCGAGGCACTTGGGCCCATAGGGGCGAGAGTCGCGATGCCACCCTTGCTAGGGTAGGCCTATTGACACACTGGCACTGACACTTGGCAACTCCAGCCACCCACCATTCAAACACTCACAGGCTGACTTGAAGATCGCCGGTGAACACGAGCAATATTTGCGTTTAATGTCGTAAGGAATGAGAAGAACCGTCGGCGATGATGCTCAAGGTGACATCCAACGTTCATCGACACACTGTGAAATTCTCGCTCCCACAAACTGAGTATATCCCCACTAATAACACTTTAAATCAGGGAAGGCACCCCAACACACCCACGCCGCCCTACTACTACTTTTTTTTTTTTTTTTTTTTTTTTTTTTTTTTTTTTTTTTTTTTACACGTGGCCTCCAGCCTCCCCCAATAGCCACACCTTCGCCACCATTTATTTACCTTAATATTAAATATCCTAATACATAAGAAGCTATCCTATCTGTATTAAATTAGTTGAGCCGCAGATTTATGCGGCATTCAGTGACTGTAGCCTCATAGTCAATATCTGCAGCAATTGTCGGAGCAGGGGCAGAAGCTCTCGTTCCCCTAAGGCAGAGCAAAGCCGACCGAAGGAGAAAGAAGGACAGTCGACATCTCATCCAAGCTGTAACATAACTTCTGGGCTGCTGCTTCTGTTCGGAGATCAGCTCCGCGAGTCTGGCGTAGAAACATCTTGCACTTGGGCCCATCCCACCAGAGGTTGTGAACACTAGAGGAGTGAAGCTGCCTTGATCAACATTTTGAATTCTCTCCCCATATGCCCTTCTCTTGTCGTTCTCGTTCCTTCTATGCGCAGCATCGAGAGCTAGGTTACGGTGACAAATGGGCATGGGATAAAAAATCCTGATGTCTAAGAAAGCTCACTGTCCCCGCGTCCAGAATCCTCGAGCACTGACGTCCACACGGGCTTTGTTAGATGTGTTTGATGTCCTGTGTTGGAGGATCTCGCCATCCAGTGGAAGGAGGGTCGGTTCTACCATGACGTCCCGGCAGATTTCCTTCAACATATTTGCTGTGAGATCCCTTACCTCGTCATGCCTCATTCATATGAAGCCCCCCTTCTTGCAAACCATGGCGTGATCGCCATCATAGGAATAGCCACACACGCATTGGGAGGGCAAACCATCTACTGGCCAACCGTACCATAGAGCAATGGCATCTGTAAATTCTTGTTTGTTAAGGCTGAAACCATTTGCCCTTATCGGTAACGTAGTTAACCAGTTCGAGGCGCCCACCTCCTGCGCTATAGCTACTTTTTTTGTCAAATTTTCTGGAACCTGCAGCAATAGTTGCTGCAACATGTCATTTTGGCAGTGCTGCCGATCTGTTGTAATGGACCTACGGATCTTATTAACTTCGCTGGTGTCCACTTCCCCTGTTGCATTCTGGGCTATTATGTGGTCAGTGAGGGCTGCCGTGAGCTTAAGTGAATTTTGATGTTCAGAGTCAGCAATCTCCTCTGGATTAGTTAGTCCCATCCCTCCCAGTCTTGGTGGAAGTGCAAGAAGTGTTCTTTCTGCTAGGGTTAAGTCAGGGTGTTTCACTAGTTTGGGAATGAACTTGTCACTGATTGCTTCTTCCAAAGGGTGGAGGAGGGGTCCGATCTCAGGGATGGTACGCATCAGGTAGTTCCAACGATGCTTGGCTCCATGGGTGAATGCTGCAAAGGCCGCATGTGGCTCTGTGTTAGCAATCTCCGATAGAGCTTGGATTTCGGTAACCCACTCATTCACCTTTCCCGCTTCGTACTGGGTCTTGAAGTCCGTAGTGCTAATTTCTGCGCCTAGATGTCTTTGGCCGTCCTTAGTTATATTGACCTCACTTTCGCCGAAAACCTCCAATGCCCGATCATAATGATCTGGCTTCACGATGAGGAAGGATTTGCTGGCGTTTTGGTGGTACCCTATTTGTGGATCTCGCGATGTTACCAGGTCCCACCACTTTTTGATGTCCTCCACTTTTCCTGCTCCTGTAAGGTCATCAGCATATGCCACTTGTTTGACCCCAGTTGTTTCAAACTTTATTTCTTGTTGGAGCACTGATAGGCCTCCTACTACTACTACTACTACTACTAAGTGATAAAAAATAATCAAACAAAAATAAAAAATCTTAAATAATATTATAATAATAATAATGATAAATAATAATAACTAATGATAATGACAATAACAATAATAATAAAATACGATAAATAAATCCCTCCCGCCCCCCCCCCCCCTCCCAAAAAAAAAAAAATTAATAGTGAGAAACGATATATGAACGTTGCATTGTCAATGATAAGAGAAACAATTGAGACCCTGCAATTGTATGTAAATGAGACAGAAAGTCAGATCAGCAACCTGGGACTTGGTCACAGATGAACTAAACACAATCAAGAAATCAATTACATGTAGGTCGCCTCTTGCCCTTACTGAAACATCACTTCGACCTTCCCATTTTCCTGTACCCTGATTACTTGGCCTCTTCTGATCTTTAGTTAAGCATTCCCATTTCGTAGGTCGGTGTGTTTCTCTTTCAGTTTCTTTGAACTCTTTGTCGTTTTTTCGTTGGCAAATTGTCAGGTCGGGGGTGCTGTAGGCGTTGCTGTACTCTGTTAATTGCTTCAGGTTCTGTGCCTTCTTCAAGATATTTCTCCTGTGCTCGTGTTTAGGGATGGTGATCCTCACTAACTGCACTGTGCATTTATTAAGTCTTTCCACATTTGTGATGTGCAATTAGTTTACGATATCAACCACATTTATCAACATCTGTCGAACTGTTTGTCTTCTCCTCCCGTCATCTCCAGATTTTATACTCCGTGCAGAAGTTGTCTTTGTATTTGTTTTATTTTTAAATGTTCTCTCAACTCACCCGGAATATTTAGTGTTACGTTAACCCCAGCTGCCACATTATCAGTCTAAACCGCTGTGGGTGTTGCTTCAGCCATGTTTCTTTGGAAGTTCTTTATCCTTCTTGCATCAGTTGTTGGAGTTAAGTTATTATTGTTTGAGCTTATGATATTGCTCTTTATCTAACATAATCTATCTTGGTTTCATGGTCATCTACAGTCTTAATATAACTATAAAATGTCATTGCTTAATAATCAAGAACCTAAATTGTAATAGATTTATTCTATTACTCAGGATATGGATACTGTTGATGTTTAACGTTTACTAGAAACGCTCTCCGTGGTCGGTGAACAAGTTTACAAGGAGAAAATGGGAAGTAGAAAATGGCTTATTCGTAGACTTCTACTAAAAATATGCAATGAGTTTTATCACAAGATATGTACTGAAAGAAGTGATCTCATACATAAATCCATTACTAATTAATATTCACCGAGACATAACTCCACTTCACTCGTAAATTTAGTCTAGGAAGCGATACCCCCTCCTTTTTAGATCCATGTATCGTCACGGCCACCCACGAGGGGGCTGCTATAGAGAATGTACAGACACCCAAAAAAGTCCTGTCGCGAACCATGAACCCCGAGATTCAGACTCTTGAATCCGAAGCATTTATGGACAGAATAATGTATCAGTGTCTACTGCTTCGGGTTCTGAGTCTGAATCGTGGTTCGGGACAGGACTTTTTTGGGTGTCTGTACAGTGTACAGTCACTCATAAAAGCTCGTGTTGGGTCTCCGTGTGTGTGGGTGAATCCCATCCTCATCCCTTTCGGACGACAGGTCTCTGGGCACCGGACAACGCACACCGAACATACACGGTGAAACTGTTGGAATTCTGTGTGTTCAATTAAGACCTGTTTGACAGGAATATTTATCCATGCAAATATTGTGTTATGTCATATAATGTTTACACATTTGCATTTGTGTGACAGCATATGTGGGTTAAAATTGACATGGACAATATGACCAGAGTCCTCTGTTACCTGAACCATGAGACGCTTCGTTATGTGAAGACGAAGCAATACGATAGAGGGGGAGTGGAGGGGAGGTGGGGGGGGGGGGGGGTAAAGAGGATGTTTTACCAGGTAGAGACGAGAGGGGTCAAGTGTTTAGCTGCCGCTCTGCTATACTAATTGAGGTAAAATCCTTATATTAATAAAGATGGTAATGATATGTTAAACATACGAAACTTTCACAGTTCCGTTCTTTTAATTCGACCGATTACTCTATAAATAGCTTGGTGCGTGTGCTCCAGCAGACTGTTGCCTTAGACTTGGAACAGTTCCATTACGACGTTAGCCAACCGCTTCACTGCTCATTGTTTCGAGTCTTCGTCTACTTCTAATGTTTTATTACCTAGTATTCAGAATGGGTTTGCATTGGATATATATAGAGGAATATACGAAGAAGATATGTTATACTACGTTAATGGGAGATACTGTCTCAGTTGAACTCCTAACTGTTTACAATATTATTCATGTGGGTACGAAGCAAATTTTCGAACGGACTGGAATGCACCTCGACCTGCACTACCGTCGTCTCTGCTGTTTAATTAATGCTTAGAAATCGAATGGGCTCTAACCTTCATATCTTATCATACAACACTGAATATTTAACCTGATTATGACTAACGATAATAATTGATTGACAAACATAATCCTGTCTGACCTGATTACATAAAAGACAAGTTCTGCCGTGTGTGCGCGCGTGTGCGCGCGTTATCACATCGCTATGCACAGACTCGCCTTCCAGAAAGAGGTGGGGACTAGACTGACGCGCACACACACACACGGACTCCCACGAACTTTTATGAGTGACTGGATAAGTAGAACGTGCTCGTACGCTCAGGAATACAATAGTGAATTGGATGACTCCATCGTATTGAAAGGATAGAATTTTGATCATTTAAAATCATATGACAATATTTCAGGGGAGTTCGATAACAGTATTTCCAGACGTTAATGTCCAGTCAAGACCCCTTGGAGTTGGTTGTAGCATATGAGGATTCCACTGCCTGTCTTGGTGTCTTGAGATACCTTAAAGACAATGGTTAAGGAGTTGTCGACGGAACCCGATTCTTTACCCAAGGAACGCTAACACTAGGGCGTCCCTGAGTTTTGTTCTTTATCGATACTCTACTTGTAATCATGGTTTTTGTTCCCTGCCTATATGTAATCTAGCATAGCCAAAATAAAAAAACTCGAATTAGAGACTCGGCCTAAATAAATTAATTTTTTACATATACAGTGTCACAGGAACCCCTAGATTATTTATGGTTGTGCCAATGTAGTTGTAACTGGTTTCTTCCTTTAAATGTGTATTGAAGTATAATTTCTTACGTGCAGTATTCCGGCCACGGCGGCCCCAGCTGCAGAAAATTAAACTTTACAGTTGGGAAATTGAAAGACGGTAAAGTGCAATGTTGGCCACGCAGTCACCTTGTGTAATGGTGTAAACGTGAACTACACTGTATCCACATTGCATCCACATTATATCCAATTCCACTCCCTGCCTATCTCCTCACCCAGTCACATTGTGTGTGTAAGACCTCCACAAGTAGGGAACCTTAGCACAACATCCTGGTTAAGGTCTTCCCATTGCTGCTATAGAGAGCACAGACCTTCGGGGGGTATTATTAAGGTACAATATCAAACACTTAATTGTGGGTTTGGGTTTAATAGACGTAACATAGTACGTATTACATGGAGTGCTGTGCTGGCTGTTGTAGCAGGTCGGTCTATTTGGAGGTTCCATATTAGGTGCTATATCGAATACCTAACCTCAAAATAGCACCGTTTTAGAACCAAATTTAGATTCTCATAATAGAACGTTCTCTCGTGGTTACATAATCCAGCACAGATCGCCTCCAGCTGGTGGTGGTGGGACCAGCCCTGCCCAGCTTGGAGGCGACGACCCTGTAAATATGTTTTACAACCTCGATGTATTACATTCTATTCAGAGATTTTCCTCTCCGTGTTGGAGTGGAGGTACAGTGTGGAGGTGAGCACAGACTACGACTAACATATATAAACGAACAGGCATATAATATACTATATAGAGATTTGTACATTTTAGGCAACACAACGTTCTGAGGGTTCATGAACGTCGTTGCATCAAACTCCTCACCCTTGAGGCGATATTATGTGATACACGATCAGAATACTGTAAAGCCGTTGAGGTGTTGACTTTACAAGGATAGTTTCCTATTTTTTTCGTAATAGGTTGACAATCTTCACAGTGCTGGTGGTGTGACGTCACTAGCAGGTAAGGTTATTGTGCGTTTATTATATTTGGTCCTCCTTGTGATGTCACACCTTGGAGTTACTCTTTGTCAATAACCATCTCATTAACACTTATAAAAATATACTTTTGTGTAAAATACATTTGTATAAAAGTTTCATTCTAATAATGATCCCCATTGTTGTTTGACACATAACCTGCACAGCAGGACACGTAAGTTACATAAACACAACATTTACACAGGTATTGTACAGTACGTGAGGTGCAGGTCTTTACCTCGCTTGACGAAGTGCATAAGAGCGTCTTGGTTGTCGTCGTCGTTGTCTTTAACGCAAATTAATCTTTCATATGACAATCAAGTATCGGTAAACCTTTACATAATTCATTGTTTTAGAATGTCAGTTCCACTGTGCACCACAAGCGAGCTTGGCATCGTTGTGTATTATGGCGTATTGTTTACAGATACAAGGCTCGTATGGTACTGTGGCGAGGGATGAAGGTGAAACAAGACATACAATGTGATGTGATAGTTCTATTAGTTACAAGTGTGAGGTGAAGACGTGAACGATTATCAGGATGTTTATGGTGAAGTACAAGACTATGGACAGACTAGGAGCTTATCTGAGGGTGTTAGAAACTTCACTTTGAAATATTGGGTACAGGAGTAGTACTTGTGAATATAATGTATAAGGTTAATGTTCAAGTAGAAGACAGGAGAGGCTTATAGCTTGCTAGGGAAGATTGTTAACGTTGAAGTACAAGACGAAAGGCCAATAAGAGACGTTGAAGACTAAGACTAGGGCCGGAGAGACGACGCGGGCGATAAGGGTGATCCAGTAGCCCACAGTCCAGGTGTTGGCTTCATTCTCCGGTATCCTCAGCATCAGGTTGTCGTAAATACTACCATTGTCGATGGGCTTCACCTCCCGCATCCTGGACACAGGCCGCGATACCACCCTGGAGAACAGCTGTTGAACGCCGCCCTCCTGGCTGAACACTTCCAGTAGCACGTGCAGCGTGGCGTGCAGGAGGGCGTGCATCGTGCAGAAACACAACCACGCGTCCACGGCCTTGACCTTGCCCGAGGTAGGGCTGGTGATGGCGGTTATCACCCACATCATAAAGAAAGCGCCAACCACAGAGCAGCTGATGATGAGGCGAGCCGGTGTCTTGGGAGACATCCAGAGGGAGCCTGTGCTGACCCCCAGCAGGAGGAAGGAGGGCAAGAACACGGCCAGCACCGTGAAGGCTGGTTGACGAGACAATCGTAACTGCAGCACCACTCCGCTGTGCACCCGACCTCCCAACTAGGGAGACAGAGACAACTGTCAGTAGTATATGAAGTAAAGTTGTCTTCTAGGCTCACACCCCTATAATAATAGTTTATCTTTTTAACGGCAGGAAAGCCGTGGCATCGATGCCTTTGGGCTGCGGCGAATTAACCAAGAATGCTGAGTGTGTGCAGGAGGTTTATAAATGTTCAGAATGTATAGATGGTGGTAAGGAGTGCCTGAAACCGTGACTGATGTATCGACAGAACGGGACCTACACTGATAAGGTGTATGTATCAACAGAACCCACTATGACACGGTGTATGTATCAACAGAACCCACACTGACACAGTGTATGTATCAACAGGACTTACACTGACACGGTGTACTGTATGTATCAACAGAACCTACACTGACATGGTGTATGTATCAACAGGACCTACATTGAGAGTGTATGAATCAACAGGACCTACACTGACAGATTATATGTATTAACAGGACCTACACTGACACTGTGTATGTATCAACAGGACCTACACTGACAGGTTGTATGTATCAACAGAGAGCTACACTGACAGGTTGTATGTATTAACAGGTCCTATACTGACAGGTTGTATGTATTAACAGGACCTACACTGACAGGTTATATGTATTAACAGGACCTACACTGACACTATGTATCAACAGGACCTACACTGACATCTATATATCAACAGGACCTACACTGACACTGTGTATATATCAACAGGACCTACACTAACAGGTTATATGTATTAACAGGACCTACACTGACGGGTTGTATGGAATAACATGACTTACACTGATAGGTTGTATGTATTGACCGGGCATACACTGACAGGTTGTCTGTATCAACATGACCTACACTGACAGGTTGTATGTATTAACAGGACCTACACTGACAGGTTGTATGTATTAACAGGACCTACACTGACAGGTTGTATGTATTAACAGGACCTACACTGACAGGTTGTATGTATTAACAGGACCTACACTGACAGGTTGTATGTATTAACAGGACCTACACTGACAGGTTGTATGTATCAGCAGGACCTACACTGACAGGTTGTATGTATTAGCAGGACCTACACTGACAGGTTGTATGTATTAACAGGACCTACACTGACAGGTTGTATGTATTAACAGGACCTACACTGACAGGTTGTATGTATTAACAGGACCTACACTGACAGGTTGTATGTATTAACAGGACCTACACTGACAGGTATGTATTAACAGGACCTACACTGACAGGTTGTATGTATTAACAGGACCTACACTGACAGGCTGTATGTATCAACAGGACCTACACTGACAGGTTGTATGTATTAACAGGACCTACACTGACAGATTGTATGTATTAACAGGACCTACACTGACAGGTTGTATGTATTAACAGGACCTACACTGACAGGTTGTATGTATTAACAGGACCTACACTGACAGGTTGTATGTATTAACAGGACCTACACTGACAGGTTGTATGTATTAACAGGACCTACACTGACAGGTTGTATGTATTAACAGGACCTACACTGACAGGTTGTATGTATTAACAGGACCTACACTGACAGGTTGTATGTATTAACAGGACCTACACTGACAGGTTGTATGTATTAACAGGGCCTACACTGACAGGTTGCATGTATCAACAGGACCTACACTGACAGGTTGTATGTATCAACAGGGCCTACACTGACAGGTTGTATGTATTAACAGGACCTACACTGACAGGCTGTATGTATCAACAGGACCTACACTGACAGGTTGTATGTATTAACAGTGCCTACACTGACAGGTTGTATGTATTTACAGGACCTACACTGACAGGTTGTATGTATTGACCGGGCATACACTGACAGGTTGTCTGTATCAACATGACCTACATTGACAGGTTGCATGTATTAACAGGACCTACACTGACAGGTTGTATGTATTAACAGGACCTACACTGACAGGTTGTATGTATTAACAGGACCTACACTGACAGGTTGTATGTATTAACAGGACCTACACTGACAGGTTGTATGTATTAACAGGACCTACACTGAAGGGTTGTATCAACAGGACCTACACTGACAGGTTTTATGTATTAACAGGACCTACACTGACAGGTTGTATGTATTAACAGGACCTACACTGACAGGTTGTATGTATTAACAGGACCTACACTGACAGGTTGTATGTATTAACAGGACCTACACTGACAGGTTGTATGTATTAACAGGACCTACACTGACAGGTTGTATGTATTAACAGGGCCTACACTGACAGGTTGTATGTATTAACAGGGCCTACACTGACAGGTTGCATGTATCAACAGGACCTACACTGACAGGTTGTATGTATCAACAGGGCCTACACTGACAGGTTGTATGTATTAACAGGACCTACACTGACAGGCTGTATGTATCAACAGGACCTACACTGACAGGTTGTATGTATTAACAGTGCCTACACTGACAGGTTGTATGTATTTACAGGACCTACACTGACAGGTTGTATGTATTGACCGGGCATACACTGACAGGTTGTCTGTATCAACATGACCTACATTGACAGGTTGCATGTATTAACAGGACCTACACTGACAGGTTGTATGTATTAACAGGACCTACACTGACAGGTTGTATGTATTAACAGGACCTACACTGACAGGTTGTATGTATTAACAGGACCTACACTGACAGGTTGTATGTATTAACAGGACCTACACTGAAGGGTTGTATCAACAGGACCTACACTGACAGGTTTTATGTATTAACAGGACCTACACTGACAGGCTGTATGTATTAACAGGACCTACACTGACACTATGTTAATTACGAGTGATGGTGAAAGTTGGCTATGATTGAATTAATTGATTGTGGGAAAAGATGAGAGCTGTTGTCTGGACGGGCCCATAAGCTTTTTTTTTTAGGCACAGGTCACTGACCCACATCAGGGCCTGGGAGGGGAAAATGTAATAATAATAATAATAATAATAATAATAATAATAATAATAACCATCAATGGGCGCTCACTAGGTAACGTTGTGATTATCAGTAATAACAGGTGAAGCAAGAGTGTGTTAACGGTGATGTGAACTGACGGTTACTGTATATCGTTAGTTTTAATGGTATGATGTTATTACCTGTTCATAATATTACCTCTTATCACCTTTTGATATTACTGTAATTATTGTCATTGGCTGAGGGTAGTTACTGTATATCATTGTCAACAATCAAACAAATATCTCACCTGCGCATTCTGGTGTCTAATCTTGGCATCGTTCACAGCAAAGTCTGTGAGTCCTTTAAACCCCGTGTACCTGGCGCTGTTGGGGCCGAGGAGGAGGCGGGCGTGATGTACCCCGTGAGGCACCAGCACCAGGGGCAGCTCACACATATGTACATCGAAGGGGTAAAAGCTCACGTCGAAGTGGCAGTCGACGGGTTGGTTGAGGTACTCGGCCAGAGTGATGGTGGTGTTAACGCCCGGGTACAGCGTGTCTGTAGGAGGCAGGTCGACTCTTAGTGGTGTAGGGGGCCATGGTGACGTAAGAAAATATTGGGATAATAAGCATTGCATTGACTGGGGTAATGCCTCCTCAATGTTACCTTGTAATTCATTTGACAGTAGGAACATTATAGAATCCAGTCTCATTAAGCATACCGAATCCGTCGACATGAATTTGAGTAATGGTATGTACAAACTGGATAATTTCGTAATTAAGAAGATTTGTAACCAGGTGAGACTGGACTGCTGCTGCTGTGCTTATGAAGATTAGTAGGGTCACTGCCCAGTGACCGGACCATTGTGGACACTCACTGTCCCCTAGGGACTTAAAACCACTCTCCTCTACTGTATATATATGCCTTGTTATGTATGTCTCCTTAGTCTGTACTCACCCCTGAAGATGTGAATTACATGAAAGCGCTTGGGAACTTCGTGTTTTCTTGTTTCCTTGTGGTTATCAGCATAACACCTAGATCACGCGCACCTACAGTGATTTACTTGCATATATATATATATATATATATATATATATATATATATATATATATATATATATATATATATATATCTTGATAAAATCACACGGGAAAATGGAAACAACGGAGTACCTTAGCTTTCGTCTTTATTCAAGACATCTTCAGAGGCACGTTTTCATTGTGGGTTTACATGAAATATATATATATATATGCAAGTAAATCACTGTAGGTGCGCGTGATCTTGGTATATGCTGATAACCACAAGGAAAGAAGAAAACACGAAGTTCCCAAGCGCTTTCGTGTAATTCACATCTTCAGGGGTGAGTACAGTCTAACTTCGTGTTTTCTTCTTTCCTTGTGGTTATCAGCATATATATATATATATATATATATATATATATATATATATATATATATATATATATATATATATATATTTATATATATCTTGATAAATCACAAGGGAAAATGGAAACAACGGAGTACCTTAGCTTTCGTCTTTATTCAAGACATCTTCAGAGGCAACTGGATTACATGGACAGAGAGAGGCTTAAATATACAGGGTGACCTTAAAAACATAAGGTCAGGTCATAATGATGACATCCACTAATCCACACACCAACACACACGTAGAGGAGCTTAAGAGAAGGGTGGTGACGTGACTAGCCAGGTCAGGTCAGAAAAAAGGGACCCACAAAATATTTATCATACATCTAGATCAAAGGTTTTCAAAGCGTTTTTAACCTTGGGCCACTGACAAATAAATTTATGTAACATATTATCAGTTTTGAACTGACCATCACTAAGGTTTATTGATTTTAATTCCTTAATCAAACTAGCTTCAACCAGAAGTCTTTCTGTGACACAAGATGATTTGAATACTTCTAAGCTTTTTTCCCAAGCAATGGGGTGATTATTATTCCTAACATGAACGAACAAGGCACTGCTTTCAGATGCAGTTCTGATATTATACTTATGTTGTTTGATTCTGAGCTGCAGTGTTTTTCCTGTCTGACCTACATAATTACAATTACATTTGCTACATGGAATACAATAAACACTTCCATTTACATTCAAACTTGGGCTATTCCTTATTAACATATTGGTAATGGTTGAGTCATACTTGAAAACAACATTAATATTTAGAAGCTTGAGGGACCGAACTAACGGGACAAATTCATTACGATAGGGCAGAGTCAAAGTATTCTTAAGTGTAGGAACTTGTCTGGTGTGAGAGGAATGAAAGGATTTTTTAGCCCTTTTAAAACAACGATCAACAAACACAGAAGGGTACCCGAGCTTCTGTGCAATAGAACGAATGTGTTTCAATTCATCATCAATAAATTCAGAGTCACAAATACGCAGACATCTTAAGAACATAGCAGAAAAAACTGACATTTTGGTAGACTCAAGGTGATTCGATAAAAAGTGAATGAAACTGTCTACCTGTGTGGGCTTTCTGTATACCTTAAATTTATACCTTAAATATATATATATATATTTCATTAGCCCAATAAAGCACGCGGACTTCTACATACAATCAACACCTCAACCCGCCAGGATTCGAACCCACGGCCCACAAGCCTATGACTGTGACGGGGGAACGCTAACCGCTGGACCACCAGGATACTACCTTAAATCCCTTCCATTTCTTGATATGCTTATCATGAGAAATGGTGAGAGGTGAGGTAGTAATGATGGTGGGGACTGGTGAGAGGTGAGGTAGTAATGGTGGTGGGGACTGGTGAGAGGTGAGGTAGTAATGGTGGTGGGGACTGGTGAGAGGTGAGGTAGTAATGGTGGATGGAACTGGTGAGGTTGTAATGGTGGTGGGGACTGGTGAGAGGTGAGGTTGTAATGGTGGTGAGGACTGGTGAGAGGTGAGGTTGTAATGGTGGTGAGGACTGGTGAGAGGTGAGGTAGTAATGGTGTTGAGGACTGGTGAGAGGTGAGGTAGTAATGGTGGTGAGGACTGGTGAGAGGATGGTACTGGTGCACACAAGGAATCATGGTCTATGTATATACTATATGTGGACAAATGATCAAGTTTCCATAACCCCAGATTTAAATTTTTGCAGAACTTCACATTTCTATTCCAACCTTGAAGAGGATTTTGTTGTTTTAATAGCAAATACAATAGTTTGCTTCAATTACTTCATGGTATTAGTGCTACAGGGAGTAATGGCAAGGATATTTTTTTTTACTTGTTTCAGTGTAGCTTCAACTTGGACAAAATTAAAATAAATCTGATTAGAAAAAATAATAATTTCATCAACCTTACTCCCCCCCCCCCCCCCACCCCCATGCCATTATGTTACCCTCATCACAATCACAACCATTATTACCACCTAGCACCATCATCACTGTCACCATTACCACTACCACTTATTACCACAACCATGATCATCACTACCACTACCACAATCAACTCAATGACCTACCACCACTACCACAACCAAGTCAATCACCCACTACCACAACCAAGTCAATCACCCGCTACAACAACCAACTCAATTACCTACCACCTCTACCACAACCAAGTCAATTACCTACCACCACTACCACAACCAGGTCAACCAAGTCAATCACCCAGTACCACAACCAAGTCAATCACCCAGTACCACAACCAAGTCAATCACCCAGTACCACAACCAAGTCAATCACCCACTACCACAACCAAGTCAATCACCCACTACCACAACCAAGTCAATCACCCACTACCACAACCAAGTCAATCACCCACTACCACAACCAAGTCAATCACCCACTACCACAACCAAGTCAATTACCTACCACCTTTACCACAACCAAGTCAATTACCTACCACCTTTACCACAACCAAGTCAATTACCTACCACCACTACCACAACCAGGTCAACCAAGTCAATCACCCACTACCACAACCAAGTCAATCACCCACTACCACAACCAACTCAATCACCCACTACCACAACCAACTCAATTACCTACCACCTTTACCACAACCAAGTCAATTACCTACCACCACTACCACAGCCAAGTCAATCACCTACCACCACTACCACAACCAACTCAATCACCTACCACCACTACCACAACCAAGTCAATCACCCACCACCACTACCACAACCAAGTCAATCACCCACCACCACTACCACAACCAAGTCAATCACCTAACACCACTACCACAACCAAGTCAATCACCCACCACCACTACCACAACCAACTCAATCACCTACCACCACTACCACAACCAAGTCAATCACCTACCACCACTACCACAACCAAGTCAATCACCCACCACCACTACCACAACGAAGTCAATCACCTACCACCACTACCACAACCAAGTCAATCACCCACCACCACTACCACAACCAACTCAATCACCTACCACCACTACCACAACCAAGTCAATCACCCACCACCACTACCACAACCAACTCAATCACCTACCACCACTACCACAACCAAGTCAATCACCTACCACCACTACCACAACCAACTTACTCACCTACCACATCCACCACCACTAACTATTACAATGTCCAAACTTCTAAGTACAGTCCTTGCATTTACAATACCCACAACCAGTAGTCCCTATACCCAGAGGTTAATTACACACACACACACACACCCACACACACACACCCACACACACACACCACCCAAAACCCCACCCCACCCCACACCACCCCACCCAAAACCCCACCCCACCCAAAACCCCACCCCACCTAGCGACAAGAATTCCCCATAGGCCACAACACAGAACCTATTGATCATAATTTAATCTTTACTGAAATTCTTGGTTATCCTCCTGCCTCAACGGTGCTGATACATGGCCATTGTATATATCCATATGTTGAACTCTCTCTCTCTCTCTCTCTCTCTCTCTCTCTTTGTAAAGGTATAATTACTGAACTTTATCAACTGTTGGAATTAATTAGCAGATCGTCCAAAGTGATATTTGGTGATGGAGAGGCCGCCGTGTGCTCAATGATAAAGTATGTAGACAATAATACACACAGGTGATAAGAGGACCTTGTGTTCTTATTGGCAGCTGAACCATTCCCACCTTCTTTTACCTTTCTCTACGATATTATGGTGTGTGTGTGTGTGTGTGTGTGTGTGGTAGTTTAGTCACTCTAGTTGTCTGTAATTCAGGATGCAACTAAGCACTTATTGCAAATATAATAAATATGTGACTGACGAAGGTGCTAAGTGATCATTCTTTAAAATACTTTCAGGTTGTATTCACTCTGTCTCTTACAAACTTAGGACAGAATGACAGTACCTTGGTCTTACAGGTTTCATTAAATTGATTTAGTATTTGGCAAGATTAATTATTGTCAGCAGGTGAAGGTGGACGTAGTTTTATCTTCATTATGCTACATTAATTACAGGTAGAGCTATGGTCTCTGAGGGGGCGTAGTTAGGGAAGCCTCGACCACCCCAGTCTAATCTAACCTAACCAGCTCACCTAGCCTAGCCTAGCCTAGCCTTGCTTAACCGAAAATAATCTAACCACCTAACCGAACTACCTAAAAAGGCCACCTAACAACCTAACCTAACTATCCAACTTAACTACACCAAACTAACATAACGTAACTTCCCTAAATAACTTCACTAACTAACCTAACCTAAACTTACTATTTAATCAGACCACCTAACCGAACCGCCAAAAATATCCACCTATCTAACCAAACCTCAGCACCTAATTTAACCTAACTTACCCAGAGAGGGATTACTTTGTTAAAAATTTTGGAAGCCAGTGTATGTACTAACCTATAATACGTGCTTAAATCATCATACTCGTGGAGTGTTATCGTATTCAAAGGTTTAATAACCTTAGCTGTTAAAGGGCACAAATACAGCACTTAACATACGTACGCATAGTAGAAAAAAATTATCTTTACACTTTTATGGTCGACAATATGACACAGCAGATGGAGGAGTCTTACAGCCCTGCCGAGACACACCGGGAAAACCAATCACATACAAAGTTCTCGTATCTTACTTCACCTTGGTAGCCCAGCCTTTCTTATATGTTAGTATGTGGAGCTGTCATTGACACTAATTTGTTCCTTGTCATAACGCAATTTCCTTTTCTGTGTGATCCTATATTGGTTAAGTTTATTGTAAATCTAAGAGTGCAAACAAGTCTTGGGATGGTACATTGTGGCCTTGTTAAAATATTAATTTGAGGAACTCGTATGTCAGTGTATGTTTATTATTTTATCAGATTTGTCAATATTTTCTCATTTTGGCTATCAGTCACATTATTAAACAACAAATATATATTTTTTGGCGAATGCTTAAACAAATAGGTATTAAATATTGATGTGATTACAATGGCATGAAATGAAGCGAAATTAGTCCAACTGAAATTTTCGGTTCTGACGACAATATTGTGCATCTTTCCTTGGCAGGCAGTTTTACAAGACTTATTTTATGGTTCATTTCAGAATGAAAACTCAAACAACAACAAAAACAGGATTAAAAATTTCCTTTGATCGATCTTCAGTCATCTCTTGAATAAGAAGACAATTTCACACATCAATTATATTTACCTAATAATTTTGTATAAGCACTACCAGCCTCCATCACTCTGGCTGGTCATCAGTGAGGTCAGTGTCACCATAACACCTGGTACACACAGCTGCACAGACTAGTATTTCCAGGCTGACCTGGCCCTTAAGCCACGCCCCTCTTCTATACTAATAGCTGATTGGTTTATAGAAAATTCAAACTAAATGTGTTCACAATTGGTAAACAGACCTGTTGTGATCTAAAGTAATGTTAAATATCTGGACTATCAATAATGCAAATCATTTCAAGGCATTAGCACTTCAGAGAGGTTGTTCGAAAATTTTAAATATTTATCATAAAAGGTCGATATAAATACGTGTTTATACGAGTATACGAGCAGTCCAGGAGAGGTAAAACGCTCAGGGGAACCAATCAGATATTTGTAGCTATAGACGAGGGGCGGGGCTTATGAGCCAGCTTAGCATGGAAAGGGTATATTGTATTACTAACATTGTTACACCCTTAAAGACGTTAGTAGTTGAAGTGCAATAATAGCATTATAACAACAACAACAAAAACAAGGAATTTAATGGCGATAACATATTACAAATGACCAATATTATTATAGCTTCTATTTAAATAGATCAATAGATATGAATCTATCTGCATATATAGACGCAAATCTGAACACAACTTGGGCTTGGTGTTCAGTTTTCATGCACGCACACCACCTGAATAATGTATTAAACCAGGACTGCACACCACGTTCCCCACCCATGAATATACTGATAATGCATGTTAGGTGTATGAAGGTTCAAGTTATACTGATGACTCGGTAGTAATGCTTCTTGTAGTATACATTGAAATTGATTTGAGACACTGTCCTAGTAGCTGCCGCTTGAGGTATACCGTTATTAGGCAACACTAACACTTGAGGTACCTATACTATGTAACACTAACACTTGGGTTGTCACCATACTCAGCTACAAGTGCTCCCCATCTCAAATCACTCGAGTCTGTGTTGGAATTGTGTGTAGAAAGGTGGCGAAGGAGCAGGTGTAAAAGGTCAGATTATACCCCCTGGCCATTTAAACCCCGGATATAAACTGGCCCTGGCTAGATGCCACCCCGGGTGTAAACTGGCCCTGGCTAGATACCACCCCGGGTGTAAAATGGCCCTGGCTAGATACCACCCCGAGGGTTAAACTGGACTAAGCTGTTTTACACTCCCCCTGGCCAAAATAAATCCCTATACTTCAAGGGAATTTGAAATACATGTTGAGTTATGAAGTCTGCTAATGAGATGTCGATTCAGTGAATTGATGTTGACTTGGATTCGAAACGCATGTTGGGACTTAGTTTAGTTTTACATTTACAGTAGTATAGAGTTTTATGTTCGTCTAGTACGATGATGTCATTAATAGACTTTCAATTTCTCACAGCTCATCAAACTTCAACTGCAGCATTCGATTCTATACCTTGTGTTTTTTCTCGATTTTGATATTTCTGTTCAACATCGAATATCACAACTGTAAGGGTTGATGTCACATGGCTGTCTTTGAATAAGTGAACTGCCTCCAAGTCGCTTCGATCTGATGGTTCCCGTTGACCAGCCGCCCAATGAATCAAGCAGCTGAATTCTCGGAACATGTAACTGCTCTCGTTTTTTTTCGGAACTTTGCAAAATTTTATTATGAAACCAACAAGCTCATATCCACAGCATTGCTGCATATCTGGTATCATTGCCCCACTATAGGTAAAACACAAGTGATCGTGGGCCCTTTGTGCCCGGTGGCGAGTCCGGTGGTACAGTCTACCAAAGCGTGAAAGTTCGAACTCTCGTGCTTGGCTAGCGCGCAGCCGCCGGCCGGCTGACAGCGTACAGTGACATCGTTTTCCAGCGTAAATAAAATGGTTAATTAATGCCTTCCTAAAGAAACCGTCGACATGGGGCCAGGTTTATTCCACTCTACGAATTGTTTGCGATTTTTCTACCAAGTTTGATGAAAAACGATTGTGCCGTTTCGGCTGCCCAGAACAGACACACAGACAGACACACGACCAGTCCTATAGTATATTAGATTGTCTGAAGCATAATATTTGCGTTTAATCAAGTTCTGACTTTCATGCTGATACATTACCGTTGAGATGCAGTGACACCAAATGGAGTCATGGGTTTAGAAACTGCTGTCTCTTCATTTTTCAAAATAGAAATCCAATTGCGAACAAAAAAATAAATAAATAAATAAAAACCCAGGGAAGCAAAAGAACATGACAATTTTTTTTCGAATCTATAAAATCGTTTGATTTCACAAAATAAATTTAAATACTTTTGTACCAGGTTTTCACCATGTCTCTGTGAGTTCAAGAGTATACTAAAGCTTTATTCATAGGCAATTTTCCAAACAGTATTATTCATTACTCCTATTAAGAGCCACGGATATTTTAATATATCAACCCATGGATCATATGTGTATCTATAAAAAAATTCTGGCCTTAATTTAAAATTTAAATGACCCTACAAAGTCATTGCGCATGAAAGGGTTAAAGGTGAGACATCATCATTTGGACTGTTAGCTTGTTTGAACGTAGATGCTGACAAAATTCTTGATGAGTCAATTAATATCATCCAGTCATTTCGATTTGAAGCATTGATCGTTAAGTGATCTTTTTCAAGGAAGTTGGGACAAAATTTCATCCTTCAGCAGTTTCCATATGTATCTACACTTACACTACTCTAGTTTAGCAGTTTTAACAATCGTGATTTTTGGGGGTTCAGAAAGAATCTTGGGCTCCAAAACTGTATAGAATTATTGTTTTGCTAAAATAATGTGAAAATTCGGGGGGGGGGGGGGGGGTCGCAACAACAGCTTGTTGGTTTGGAAAGGGCAAACTGCAGTCGCAATCAGGTGTTGTGTGTCACGGTTATTCTAGCCTAGGCCAAAGTACTGTAACTCCTGGGGTGGTAGCTGTCCTAGGCCAAAATAAACCCGGGCTTTAATTGGGCTGGTCCATTTTAACCCCGGGTCTAATTTAGCGGGGGTTTATTCTGGTCTGCTACACAGGTATTTGTGTCTACTGTATTTGGTAAATCTCCAAGTTCCCATTAGTTGTGGGATAGGTGGTTCCCTTTCATTGGCTAAAGTTAGGTTGCTTGAAAGTGTCATTGTGAATCATTAATAACGCCTTTCAATAAGTAAAGGAACCGATATAGTCATTTTAATCCTCCCCCGTACTGTAGTGATTCAGTGAGTTCCGACACAACTAACACATATTCCCTCTAATATTAATTATCTCTATCACTCCAGTTATTCCTCTCTCTCTCTCTCTCTCTCTCTCTCTCTCTCTCTCTCTCTACAGTAATACACATTATAGCAGTTCACCCTGTGTTCGTCCTGTGAATAATAAAGACAAATATTCACGTTCATTTGTTATTCTTAGTGACATAACAGAAATTATAACAGCCCATCCTGGAAAAAAGAAAGAAAAAACGTCCCACTGAAACACTAAAATGGTAGAACTTTATGATTGATTATAACCTGGTGGTGAGTCAGGTGTAGGTGAGTCATGTTCTAGTGAGGCAGGTGTAGGTGAGTCACATGTTCGAGTGAGGCAGGTGTAGGTGAGTCATGATCTAGTAAGGCAGGTGTAGGTGAGTCACATGTTCGAGTGAGGCAGGTGCAGGTGAGTCACTTGTTCTAGCGATACGGGTAAAGGTGAGTCACTCGTTCTAACGACTCTGGTGAAAGTGAGTCACTTGTTCTAGTGAGGCAGGTGTAGTTGAGTCACTTGTTCTAGCGACTCGGGTAAAGGTGAGTCACTTGTTCTAGCGACTTCGGTGAAGGTGAGTCACTCGTTGTTGTGACTGGCGAAGGTGAATCGCTCGTTCAAGTAACTCGGGTGAAGGTGAGCCACTAGTTCAAGCTACTCGGGTGAAGGTGACCCACTCGTTCAAGCGACTCGGATGAAGGTAAATCACTTGTGACTCGAGTTACTCAATAGCGGGAGGAACAGGAACACTTCCCGGAACAGCAGCATCAATCATTAACGCCGCCATTTCGAGGACCACAAAGGCTTCTCCCTGTACACAGTTACTAAGACAACCGGTACTTACGGTCTATCTCTCTTATACCACGGTAACTGGACGGTACTTAAGTTATCGATATCTCAGTTCACAATGTTATCTATAAATATATACATCAAGTTCACTATTATCGATAACTGAGTGTACTTAAGTCCACTGTGTTATCGGTACTTGAGTGTGTTGGTTTATTATGTTATCGATACTTGGGTGTAGCACCTGAGTTTACTATGCTATCGGTACTTGCGTGTGTTGGTTTATTATGTTATCGGCACTTGAGTGTAGCACCTGAGTTTACTATGCTATCGGTACTTGCGTGTGTTGGTTTATTATGTTATCGGTACTTGAGGACTGTATGTAGTGTATTCTTGTGTGCCACCAGCAATTGTAGGTCATTTGGAGAAGGTTTGAGGTCGGTTATGGATGGTTTGAGGTTGGATGGGCTGGAGGTCGGATGGGAGAACTGGAGGTCTGTGAGGAGGGTTGGAGATCGAATGAGAAATACTGGAGGTCGAATGAGAGGTACTGGAGGTCGAATGAGAGGTACTGGAGGTCGAATGAGAGGCACTGGAAGTCGAATGAGAAATATTGGAAGTCAAATGAGAAGTACTGGAGGTCGAATGAGAAATATTGGAGGTCGAATGAGAAGAACTGGTGGTCGAATGAGAAGTACTGGAAGTCGAATTACAATTACTGGAGGTCAAATGAGAGGTATTGGAAGTCGAATTACAATTACTGGAGGTCAAATGAGAAGTATTGGAAGTCGAATGACAATTACTGGAGGTCGAATGAGAAGTATTGGAAGTCGAATTACAATTACTGTAGGTCGAATGAGAAGTATTGGAAGTCGAATGAGAAGTATTGGAAGTCGAATGAGACACACTGGACTCGGATGATGAAATTAAGTCGCATTTGACTCACTAAACGTCGTAATGATCAGCATATGTAAACGAAAAACAAAGAGATACATAGACAAGCATGCAAGTGTGTATGTCGACGATTACCATTACACGTTAGCATAATCACACACACACACACACTACTACTACTTTGCTGTCACACGGAATCGAGTATGAGGTTCATCCAGTTATGATACAATGATATGAGTTATTAAGGATGTCACCTAGGTTGGTGAGTTTTGAGGTGACTAAAGAGGCCGATACGGGACCAGCAGGGTCGATCGCAGGAGTTGCATATGTGGAGGGCTACATCTAGTGCAGGAGGGGCGGCGGCAGTGTCTTTCCGGCGTTGGCGCTTGTCTGCCTCGTTCTGCAGTCGGGCTAACTCGAAAGTATTGACACCTTCTTGTATGGTGATCCTCCAAGCGTTACGGTGTGCAGTAATCATCTCCCAGGTGAGGGGATCGATTTGGCACTTTTCTGGTTTGTCTTAAGACTATCCTTATTGTAACCGCCCAATGAGCGACTGTGGGATAATGAGACTCTTGCACGAAGGACTATTGTTCTTTATTCTGTCAAAACCTGCAGAGTGCAAATTACATATGTTACATATGAGATAATTAATTCACTCTTACGTTACTTCACTATTAACAACTACATATGATATATTTGAGTAGAGTGGGGTGTTAAACCATATACAAACATAGGTGTTTCGGGTCTAATGTACGACTTATTAGCTCCCTGACTTGTCAGCTCACTGGACGGCTAGAGACTATCTTCTGAACCTCACAGGGAGCGAGTCAGCCCGAGGCGAGAGCCATCTGTTTCACATTTAACACCCCACCAAATTTCGTTGTAAACACCCTGTCTCTCTCCTGCCTCCCTTTCTCTCTCTATCCCATTTCTTTCGCTCTCTCTTCTAGTTTATCCTACTGTGGCGGTAACACTTATACATCTTCAGTTGCCCACCAGCATTACGTTTACTATTCGTTGGGTGACTGTAAAATAGCTGCTTTGGAAATAATAATAATAATAATAATAATAATAATAATAATAATTAACGGTTTATTGAAAGAGCTTGGCAGCCAGAAGGCTGAAAATATACAGTTACATATTTTGGGAATGGGTTTCGAATTACAAATAATGTCGTCCATGTGGGTAACATGGCCAGTCCAGTGTGGTTGTTCATGGGTAATGGTAGCCTCGATGCTCCTACAGTTGGTGTCAGCAAGAATACTGGCATTTGTTCTCTTGTCTTCCCAGCGTACACAGAGGATGGAACGTAGATTACGTTGGTGACAGTTTTCAAGTGCCTTGATGTGCCTCCTGTATGTGACCATGTTTCACTGCCATATAGCAGGGCTCGATATACGTGCTACTTCGTAGATAATTTTAGCTCCCTACAGCTGAAGACACGGTTTCGGAGTCTGCCAAAGGCTTGAGATGCACATCTGATCCGATGCTGAATTGTAATGGTCTCATCAACAGAACATATTATATAAATGGGTCAATACATCTGATATTATATTCAGATTCACCACCCTGTAACTTTCCACTGTCTATGAGTGAGACATGAGTTGAACACGTGAACGGTAGCTTTCCCAAGAGGGACAAGCCCATATGTCAGCATCTATGTAAGCGCGCACCAGCGACGCTCCTAGCTCAGTCACTCAGATCAACTAATATCGAACGGACGTGATCTATGTTTATATTTACATAAACGCCGTCCTCTTTCTCGTTCACTCATAAATAGTGGAACTTACGGTTGATCTACACTCAGGAATTATACACATATTCCTTTTATAATAAAACGAGGAACTTCAATTGGGTTTCATTACTAAAACCCCAATATCTAATATATGTGAACAACCCGGTTAATTGGGGGATTAACCGACGGATTCATATAGGTGGCAGCCAGGTGGTTAACGAATACGTTAAGCTAGTAGACATACCAAGACGTCTGTGTTTTGTGGAAACAAGTAACAGTGGCGCGTTACACTGACATAATGCTGCCACACTAGATGCATTTCACCACCCTGTGTGTGAACACAGACACACCCACACACACATACTTGGCTTGTTGTTGAAGTGACTGTGAGAGACTGTCATACTAGCTCATACTGTCTAGGCCGGCACAAATAGACTGTCACCATATTTTATAGCAAAGGCAAGTGTGGCAATAGCCAGCACAGGTGTTACAATAGCCAGGGCAGGTGTTACAATAGAAAGCACAGGTGTGACAATACCCAGCTCAGTTGTGACAATACCCAGCACAGGTGTGACAATACCCAGCACAGGTGTTACAATAGCCAACACAGGTGTTACAATAGCCAACACAGGTGTTACAATAGCCAACACAGGTGTTGCAATAGCCAGGACAGGTGTTACAATAGCCAGGACAGGTGTTACAATAGTCAGGACAGGTGTTACAATAGCTAGGGCAGGTGTGACACTGGGAACCCAGTCTGTATGAGGTCAAGTCTTAATGGTTCCCAGTCTTTATGGAGTCTAGTCTTTATGGGGCCCTGTCGTAATGTGGTCTAGTCTTAATGGGGTCTAGTTATAATTGAGTCTAGTCTTAATGGGGTCTAGTTATAATTGAGTCTAGTCTTTATGGGGAACCAGGTCGTAATGGGTTCTAAATTTACCCATAACCAGAAAGTGAACAGGCAGTGGGGATGTAAATAAATGCATGTATGATTATATATGAGTGTGATGGAGTAAAGGCGTGTGTGTGTGTGCTGTATACTCCTAACATACAGGCACACATAAGTGATAACCCAACATAAAAATTGTCCAATTACCACACACACACACACACACATAAACAAAGAGACAAACACCGATCATTCCCGATATGCTGCCCGAGTCTGTCACAAAGGTTCGTAAGATAATTAATTCTCGTAACTGAAGACAAAAATACTTAACTGGTTATCATAAAGGATGAAATATATTAGGAGTTATGTCTTAGGTGTAGTTATTTAAGGTTATTTTTTTGTGTTTTAGCTCAGGTTAACTAGTTACGTGTGTTCTTATATATTCATTTACGGTAAATATTCACTATGGATCTTTGTGAATACAGAACTTGTCCTCATGGCTGGAATTACCTTATTTGTGAGTGTTTTATTGTAGCTATAACATAAATATGACTTGGCTATTTCGTAGTCAACAACAAAAACAGTAGTAACGTGGCCAAGTGACCATTAAGTTCATCTGACTACTCCATTTTTTTTCCTTTTTTCGTTGTTTGTTTTCGTTGTTATTTGTAATTAATTTTTAACTTTCTCAATTGAGGACAAAGGTTGTGCTGTATAATATGTGATGAACAGCTATGACCCAGGAGTTACAATGTATATACGGTGTTACCTCGTCGAGACCAACTCTTGTGACAATAACTAACACGTATATAAAAGTAAAGAAGAAATTTTATATATGTCTGTGTAAATATATATAGCGTATTTCAGGTATCGTGAAATGATAGGTTGGTGTTAATGGTGGCGGGGCAGCAATGTATCCCAGCGGCACACGCGACGAATATCAGAGTGAGGGGAGTTTACGGCCGCCTAATGCACCGCCACCTATTGGCCTCGTATATGTCTGACTTATGTAAAGGCAATAATATTCATTAATCAACAGTAACTATTAAGATCCTGTGACGCATACTTGTGGTACAAATATTTTTCATATGTTGTGGTAAATGGTTTGTTGTCACTACATCTAAGATGTTGTTGTCACTACATCAAAGGTGTTGTTGTCACTACATCTAAGGTGTTGTTGTCACTACATCTAAGGTGTTGTTGTCACTACATCAAAGTTGTTGTTGTCACTACATCAAAGTTGTTGTTGTCACTACATCTAAGGTGTTGTTGTCACTACATCTAAGGTGTTGTTGTCACTACATCAAAGGTGTTGTTGTCACTACATCAAAGGTGTTGTTGTCACTACATCAAAGGTGTTGTTGTCACTACATCTAAGGTGTTGTTGTCACTACATCAAAGGTGTTGTTGTCACTACATCTAAGGTGTTGTTGTCACTACATCAAAGGTGTTGTTGTCACTACATCAAAGGTGTTGTTGTCACTACATCTAAGGTGTTGTTGTCACTACATCAAAGGTGTTGTTGTCACTACATCAAAGGTGTTGTTGTCACTACATCAAAGGTGTTGTTGTCACTACATCAAAGGTGTTGTTGTCACTACATCTAAGATGTTGTTGTCACTACAACAAAGGTGTTGTTGTCACTACATCTAAGGTGTTGTTGTCACTACAAACTGAGGTGTTGTTGTCACTACATCTAAGGTGTTGTTGTTACTACAAACTGAGGTGTTGTTGTCACTACAAACTGAGGTGTTGTTGTCACTACATCTAAGGTGTTATTGTCACTACATCTAAGGTGTTGTTGTTACTACAAACTGAGGTGTTGTTGTCACTACAAACTGAGGTGTTGTTGTCACTACAAACTGAGGTGTTGTTGTCACTACATCTAAGGTGTTGTTGTTACTACAAACTGAGGTGTTGTTGTCACTACATCAAAGGTGTTGTTGTCACTACATCAAAGGTGTTGTTGTCACTACATCTAAGGTGTTGTTGTCACTACATCTAAGGTGTTGTTGTCACTACATCTAAGGTGTTGTTGTCACTACAAATTGAGGTGTTGTTGTCACTACATCTAAGGTGTTGTTGTTACTACAAACTGAGGTGTTGTTGTCACTACAAACTGAGGTGTTGTTGTCACTACATCTAAGGTGTTATTGTCACTACATTTAAGGTGTTGTTGTTACTACAAACTGAGGTGTTGTTGTCACTACAAACTGAGGTGTTGTTGTCACTACATCTAAGGTGTTGTTGTTACTACAAACTGAGGTGTTGTTGTCACTACAAACTGAGGTGTTGTTGTCACTACATCTAAGGTGTTGTTGTCACTACAAACTGAGGTGTTGTTGTCACTACAAACTGAGGTGTTGTTGTCACTACATCTAAGGTGTTGTTGTCACTACATCAAAGGTGTTGTTGTCACTACATCTACGATGTTGTTGTCACTACATCAAAGGTGTTGTTGTCACTACATCTAAGGTGTTGTTGTCACTACATCAAAGGTGTTGTTGTCACTACATCTAAGATGTTGTTGTCACTACATCTAAGATGTTGTTGTCACTACATCAAAGGTGTTGTTGTCACTACATCAAAGGTGTTGTTGTCACTACATCAAAGGTGTTGTTGTCACTACATCAAAGGTGTTGTTGTCACTACATCTAAGATGTTGTTGTCACTACATCAAAGGCGTTGTTGTCACTACATCTAAGGTGTTGTTGTCACTACATCTAAGGTGTTGTTGTCACTACATCTAAGGTGTTGTTGTCACTACATCTAAGGTGTTGTTGTTACTACAAACTGAGGTGTTGTTGTCACTACATCTAAGGTGTTGTTGTCACTACATCTAAGGTGTTGTTGTTACTACAAACTGAGGTGTTGTTGTCACTACAAACTGAGGTGTTGTTGTCACTACATCTAAGGTGTTGTTGTCACTACAAACTGAGGTGTTGTTGTCACTACAAACTGAGGTGTTGTTGTCACTACATCGAAGGTGTTGTTGTTGCTACATCTAAGGTGTTGTTGTCACTACAAACTGAGGTGTTGTTGTCACTACATCTAAGGTGTTGTTGTTACTACAAACTGAGGTGTTGTTGTCACTACAAACTGAGGTGTTGTTGTCACTACATCTAAGGTGTTGTTGTTACTACAAACTGAGGTGTTGTTGTCACTACAAACTGAGGTGTTGTTGTCAATACATCTAAGGCGTTATTGTCACTACATCTAAGGTGTTGTTGTCACTACAAACTGAGGTGTTGTTGTCACTACAAACTGAGGTGTTGTTGTCACTACAAACTGAGGTGTTGTTGTCACTACATCTAAGGTGTTGTTGTTACTACAAACTGAGGTGTTGTTGTCACTACAAACTGAGGTGTTGTTGTCACTACATCTAAGGTGTTGTTGCCACTTCAAACTGAGGTGTTGTTGTCACTACAAACTGAGGTGTTGTCATTACATCTAAGGTGTTGTTGTCACTACATCTAAAGTGTTGTTGTCACTACATCTAAGGTGTTGTTGTCACTACATCTAAGGTGTTGTTGTCACTACATCTAAGGTGTTGTCACTACATCTAAAGTGTTGTTGTCACTACATCTAAGGAGGTGTTGTCACTACATCTAAGGTGTTGTTGTCACTACAAACTAAGGAGTTGTTGACGTCACAAATTTAATTCTTGTTACCACCACACAGTTACGCTTCAACCTGTTAACGCAAGGTACTCGTGGCGCTAATGACGGTGGTCAGTGAAGTGTTGCTGCTGTAATGACCACTGCAATTCACAGCTGATGGCAAGAGTCGGTAATAAGTGTTTACGTCACTCCCCTGTTAAACACAAGATTAGGATCTCTCTCTCTCTCTCTCTCTCTCTCTCTCTCTCTCTCTCTCTCTCTCTCTCTCTCTCTCTCTATTAATATAGCTTTTCCCCCTCCTTTCACTCCTTCAATTTTCCCCTCTTCATTCCCTCCATTTCCTTTTCTTTTCCACTTCCTCATTCCTTCCCTTCCTTCCTCCTCCGTCGCCTACTCCTCTTCCTCCTCCACTCCGCCCTCAGAGAACAACTCACCTGAACACACAGTTTTTACACCAACCACTTTACCCCTTTCTCTCCCGCCCTCCTCCTTCCCCTCTAATTTCCCCTCCCCCTCCTCTTCCCGTCCTCCTCCTCCCCCAGATCTCCTACTCCCGTCCTCCACCACTTCCTCTTCCTACTCCGCTTCTTCCTCTCCCCCCTCCTACTACGCTTCTTCCTCCTCACCCTCCTACTCCACTTCTTCCTCCTCCTCCCCCCAAGCTTAACAAACACCCACCCCCTCAGTAATTGTCAGCCCGAGTCAACACATTAGTCTGCCGCTTTCACTTGTGTACATTCAGACTACCTGAGAGCGTTCATTTGTTTACCTATAGACTACCTGACAGCGTTCATTTGTTTACCTATAGACTACCTGACAGCGTTCACACCTGGAGTTTTATTTTTATTGTGAACAAAAAAGTTGCAGAATAACACTATTTTTGTATTTAACCGATGACTACAGTCTACTAATTTTCAATGCAAGTATAATACAGCATTTTCACTGTAATAATGATCCATTTCAATCGGGCATTCTGTACTTTAATGAATGCCGAATTAAGATAATCCGTCTCAGAAAAATAATTGGATAACCTGAAGATTAGACACCCCAGCTTATTTTATCTGTAAATTAGACACCCCAGCGTATTTCGCGAAACGACTGCATGTGTGTGTGTGTGTGTGTGTGTGTGTGTGTGCGCGCGCATGAGTGTATGTGTGGGAGTGCTTGTGTGGGGGTGCGTGAGTGTGTATGGGAGTGCATGCGTGTGTGTGGGAGTGTATGTTTGTGTGTCGGAGTGTATATATCCCATACCATGAGTATAACACGACACAGTGAGTATAGTACCGCGCCAATCAGTCTCGCCTCACACCATCAGTCTCGCCTCCCATCATCAGTCTCGCCTCACACCATCAGTCTCGCATCACACCATGAGTATATAACACCATACCATCAGTCGCCTCACACCATCAGTCTCGCACCACACCATAAGTATAGCACCACACCATGGGAATTTCGTGACCATACCATTCATTATTCAAAAGGTTCCTTATAATGGAGGCGAGAATCTTTATAGTCTCCCCACCTGTTGTTAGGCGAGATACCTTCACTTATATTAATAGATTCTCCGGTGTTATGTATTTGTTACTTGTTTTATGTGTTTGTTACTTGTTTTATATATTTGTTACTTATGTATTTGCTATTTGTGTTACGTATTTGTTACTTATGTTACGTAATTGTCACTTATATTGTGTATTTGTTTGTTTTACTTGTTTTATGTAATTTATTTTTTATTATATATTTGTTTGTTTTTACTCGTTTTAATGTGTTCATCGCTTGACTTGTGTATGTGAGTTACTTACGTATTATGTAACAGAATGAGGTAGCAGAAGGTTAAGCAGGGGGGATACCTGAGTGTGTTGTTGTGTTGGCCGAGCTTAATCTACCTTAGTGCTTCTTATTTGTGTTTAAGGCGACAACAAAATAGCCTTAAGAACATAAGAATGGAGGAAACTTCAGCGAGACTATTGACCCATACTAGGCAGCCCCGTTTACACCCAACCCCTATCGCTCATATATCCATCTCACCTGTGTTTGAAGCTATCCAGCGTGTTCGAGTTAATGATGATGTTTGGTAACTTGTTCCACTCATCCACTGCTCTATTTACCAGTGTTTACCTGTCTCGCGCCTAAATCTAAATTTGTCTGATTTAAAACCTTAGCTACTTGTTCGTTCCTGGTTGCATAGTTGAGAGTATCTTTGTTATATCACCTTTGTTTAACACTGACTTCCTTTTATGCACATCGATCATAACACCCGTCACTCTACGTCTGTCGAAGGAGTGCAAATTAAGATGCTTCAACTTGTGTCTGTACTCAAGGTTCCTAATGCCCAGGATTAGTCTTGTCATTCTCCTCTGAATTATTTCTAGGAATTCTTTATCCATTTTGTAGTACGGTGACCAGAACTAACACTCCTTTGTATGAACCCAAGTACTTTGTTAGCCTTGTTTCGAGTTGTCTTGGTTTAGGATTCCTACTTATCATTACTCGTAAATCTTTCTCACAGTTGGAATTCTCTACATCAACGCTGTTCATTAAATTTCATCTGCCAATATTCAGACCATGCGAAAAATTTGTTTAGATTATCCTGTAGTTTTGCGGAGTCGTCGTCAGATTTCATTACACGCCCTATTTTCGTGTCGTCAGCAAATTTCTTATGTGCTGTCTACGCCTATTTCTATGTCGTTTATGTATATAATAAATAGTAATGGTCCAAGTACTGAGCCTTAGGGTACTCCACTAGTGACGTTACCCCAATCGGATTTAGTGCCATTATTGCTTACTTGCTGTTTCCTGTCTTGTAACCACTCCCTAATCCAGTTTAGAATGTTTCCTCCAATGCCACGAGCCTCCGCTTTTCGTATTAGTCTTTCGTGGGGGACTCTGTCGAAGGCTTTGTTAAGTCGAGGTAAACCACATCATAATCGTGCCCAGCATCCACTGATTCGAAAACAGTTGAAAAGAATGTTAATCGATCTCTTTGGTTGTTGGTTTAAGATATAACCCTTTGCCGTCGATGGTTTAAGGTTTAAGTTATAGCCGTTTGAGGACGAAGGTTTAAGCTATAGCCCTTTGAGGAAGATAGTTTAAGCTGTAACCCCGATGGTTTAAGTTATAAGCCTTTGGGGAGAATGGTCCTCAAAGGGTTAATTGTCTTATTGGTTCACAGTTTGACAGGGAGTAAGACAAGGCTGTATTCTATCTCCAACATTGTATAATATATAATCAGAATTCTTAATGAGAGAACTTATAAGTGACAACGAAGAAATAAAAGTTAATGGTAAAGTAATATCAAATATACGCTATGCAGATGATACTAATCTTATCACAGATAGTGAAGAGGCATTACAAAAACTGGTTAACAGATTAGTGAAAAAAAGGTGAAGAATGTGGGTTAAGAGTTATTACTGTAAAGATGAAAGTTATGGTTGCTTTCAAGTTGGAAATATATCCAAAATTAAAAATTATGGTAGGTAACAGGAACCTTTGTCAAGTGTATAGGGGAAGTAATGTAAGTTGTGATAACAAAAATAGGACAGACAAAAACAGCATTTTTTTAATTGTCGAAAAGACCTAATAAAATGGGACAATAACTTCAGTTTGAGTTAAAGGTTGCTGAAAGGCTTTATATGGCAAAGACTGAGTTATAGGTCAGAAGCGAAGACACTTCAATACACACCAGAAAGAGGTTAGAAGCTTTTGAAATGTGGTGTTGGAATCGAATCAATTTCACTGACATGAATAAAAAATAAAAAGTACTAAAGTTATCATCATCCATTTCTTCATTTCTCAATAAATCATCATAACCATAACACGCACGTTTCACCGTTGTCCTCAGCTCATATCACGTAAAATATCACAAGTCTTAGAGAAATATGACGCCAGACCTTACGACACTGATGGTGGGTCACGCCATGGTAGTATGTCGCTTAATCTTGACGGCGTTCGATGGCTATCTGCTCTCTTGCATAATTTAACTCGTTTTAGAGGTAGAGAAGAGAAGGTCGGAGAACGGGTTGGTCTTTGGTCTGGTATGGATTAGGTTAGGTTAGGTTAGATTTGGGTAGTTTAGGTTAGGGTATAATGACATTGTACTCAAGGTGTTAAGGGATTGTGCTCAAGGAGTTATATAATCGTAGTCAGAGGTTAAGTCATCGCATTCATGGGTTTAAACCGCAGTAATACATCATAACATTATTACACACGTCCCAGTTGGTCAATCCTGGATGTAAGGCGTCTGTTATTTACCAATTTGAGGGAGAAGACATAGACTTGCTTTTTAATATTCATAAAGAGAGGGAGAGGAAAGCGTTGTGGTTTGGTTGAAAATCTAACAAAACAATAAAAAGTTTCTTTAGAAATATCTCAAGTCTTATAACTTTCCTGATGTATATTCCGAGTGCTGCTGTAACTTTCTGAAGAGATGTTTCATATAAATGTTATACTTTTCTTAAGAGATCCGCTGAAGAAAGTATACCAGCAAAAAGGTGTTTTGATAACAAATGGACGAAGGACGGTGTGTCAAGGGCAGGGCGTGACACAGTCAGGGTGTGTCACGACATGGTGTGGCACGGGCAGGTAGTGACACGCGCAGGGTGTGTCTTGGGCATGGTGTGTCACGGGCGGGGTGTGTCACGGGCGGGGTGTGTCACGGGCGGGGTGTGTCACGGGCAGGGTGTGATACGGGTAGGGAGTGACACGGGCATGGTGTGTCGCGGGAGGGGTGAGTCGCGTGCAGGGTGTGACATGAGAAACACACACATCACACACATCACACCACACACACCACACCACACACACACACACCACACAACACACACACCACCCACACACACACACACACCACCCACACACACACACACACCACACACACCACACACACCACACCACACACACACCACACACACACCACACCACACCCACACACACACCACACCACAACACACACACACACACACCACACCACAACACACACACACACACCACACCACACACACACACACACACCACACCACACCACACCACACACACACACACACACCACACCACACACACACACCACACCACACACACACACACACCCCACACACACACACACACCCCACACACACACACGCACCCCACACACACACCCCACACACACACACACACCCCACACACACACCCCACACACACACACACCCCACACCACACCACACAGACACACACACCACACACCACACCACACACACACCACACCACCACACACCACACACCACCACAAACACCACACACACCACACACACACACTGTCGGCTTGTACAGGTTCATGTATTAAACCATCAGATAATAATAATCACTTTGCTGAGGAATTGTCACAAGGTTGAAAATCAAACACCTGTGAGTCGTGTTCTTTACTGATGAGAGTATAATGTACAACATATACGTATGTACAAGTACCCAAGGAACGAGATTAAATGTGGACTCTCTTAGTTAACGGAGACTGAGTAATATCGCCCAGGTATAGACACGGCCTGCGAGTTAAGTGTGTCTTGGCAGGAGTGAGAATCCAGTTTTGTTTACGTAGTGGGGATATGAGGTGAGGGTGATCAGTGCAACAGTAATTTATATAATGATAATAAATTAATAGTGTTTTTACAAGTCGTCGTACAGCCGAACCGAACCGCCGTCGCCGACACCACCACCGCCACCACTACCACATCTAATCCAAATTACAGGACACCGTGTGTGTTTCACTCTGGTGTTCACCTGGAACAGTTCCCAGTCATGAGCAAAAGTACCTGTACACTCCTGCTAGTAACTGTACCACACTCAGGTGAGATAACTACAGCGCCATCTATGGGTTGGACGAGCGGGTCAGAGTCTCAGTCGTGTACAGGGACTTTTGTTCGTGTGTGTGTATCTCCGTCGAGAGGCCCAGGTACCACTGAACAGAGTAATGAGTTGTTTATCTTTTTCATGTGTAAGTTTCGTTTTAGTGGAGTAGCTGGATATTCTAAATATTTGTAAAAGGATGATTGAAATCCCATATATATGAATTTAAGCAATGGAAAGTGCCAGTAGTCTTCCCTCAAGGGCCGTACTGCCGCTGATGATCACCGAGATCTGACAATAATTCTTCCTGTGCATCGTCCAAGCAAGTTGTAAATCAATCAGTCGGGATGATGTTGGCATTCAAAGAGCTGAGAGATACAAGTTGTAACTGGCGCAGGAGGGGGTGGGGGATGGAAGTGTGCCATCGACTGAGCCTCGATAATGCGGGTCAAGGCCTTGGGTCGACCCTGTGTGGTGATGGTATCGTCCACCACCCATCTCGCTACTCAGGGTAACAGTCCAACGATATACAACCATACTTTGCAAGTCATGCTCTCAACATAGCTTTGCGAGGTGGAGTAAGAGTCCTCAAACATTGCCTTTAGTTTGCTAATAACAGTTAACAGTATAAGGAGAAAGTTTCTTAAACGATGCACACATAAATTGGTTGTGGCAATGTTGGTTACTGACGGAAATGATCAGCTCGGTGGTGCTCCCAATAAGACTCCCCACTTTATATACTGCAGGCGGCCCACCATGCTGCAGCCAACTAATAGCTCCAGATAAAACTGTTGCCTAGATCGATACTCATCAATTTCTCAAACGCTCCGTGAAGCAAGTGACAAGGAGATAAACACCGCCAGTCCGCGACAGTATTCATTACGTTTATTTAAAAGTGGATGATATTATTAGTTAATTTAATTAATATATCAGATTTCATATTTGCCGCGCGAGGAGGCTAGTTTATTGGCACCCCCCTGCATCCTGTGCAAGGCGAAGCGCAAGTGTTTGCAGCGCCCAATAGGGAAGCATGCAGAGTTCATGCTTGCCGTCTTGTTTCATGCATTAAGGACGCAAGTGCCGAAAGGGCCATGGATTTTGTTAGCAACTTACATTTAGTGAGGAGGGAGAATTTTCAATACAATTCATCTATTTATGGCATAACGTGGCCCATGATAATATTTGTTTACTAAAATGCTGCTGACGGGCAAAATAAAACATCTATAGAGGCTCTTTGAGAACAGATGCTGCTCTGATTGTGTGTGTGTAATGTAAGTGTGTGTGTGTGTGTGTGTGTGAGTGTGCGTGTGTGTGTCTGTGTGTAATGTATGTGTGGGTGTGTGTGTGTGCGCGCTAGCAAGCAAGCTTGCGTGCGTGTGGACTTGGCCTTGTATGAACCATAACTCGTGTATCAACAGACATATCGACGAGTCTCCATATAGATGGCGTATCATCAGTATAAAAACGACCTAACGCACAGATGAAAGACTCGGCTGAAGGTCAAAGGCTCTGTATGGCAACAATCATTCTTGGATACCACTAAAGTATCAATTTATTTTTAAACGATTCTTCTTAAAACCCGAAGCAGGATAGTACGTTTTATATCATGCTAACTTCAAAGGAGATCCAAAAGAGCCTTATTGACACACCCACACCCACACACACACACACGCACACACACACACTACTACTACTACTACCTACTACTACTTTGCTGTTACTCGGAATCGACTATGAAGATCATCCGGCTATGATACAATGGTATGAGTTATTAAGGAAGTCGCCTATGTTGGCGAGTTCTGAGGTTACTAAAGAGGCCGATACGGAACCGGCAGAGTCGTTCACAGAAGTTGCACATGTGGTGGCTACATCTAAGGGGGGGGGGGGGGTGCAGTATTGCTGGCGCATATCTGCTTCGGTTTGCAGTTGGGCTAACTCGAAAATATTGACACCTCCTTGTCTGGTGTTCCTTCAAGCGTTACGGTGTGGAGTAATCGTCTCCCAGGTGAGGGGGTCGATTTGGCACTTTTTCAGGTTTGTTTTAAGACTATCCTTATACCTTTTCAGTTGCCCGCCAGCGTTACATTTACAATTCGTGACTGCAAAGTAGCTGCTTTGGTAGTCTACTGTCTTCCATGCAGGTAACATGGCCAGTCCAGCGTAGTTGTTCATAGGTAATGGTAGCCTTGATGCTCCTACAGTTGGTGTCAGCAAGAATACTGGCATTTGTTCTCCTGTTCTCCCAGAGAAATCTGAGGATGGAACGTAGACTATGTTGGTGAAAGTTTTCAAGCGCCTTGAGGTGCCTCCTGTATGTGATCCATGTTTCACTGCCATATGGCAGGGCGGGGAGGACCACTGCTCGATATACGTGCAACTTTGTAGATAATTTCAGCTCGCTACAGCTGAAGCCACGGTTTTGGAGTCTGCCAAAGGCATGCAATGCACATCTCATCCGATGGTGAATCTCTTCATTGATGTCCGCGGTGGTGGACTGGTGGGAGCTCAGATGACAAAAGTGGTACCATTAAGCTGGATGGATGGTGGTGTGTGTCTGAGCCAGGGGCAGGCTGAAAGAAAATCAGTCTTGCGTACATTCACTTCAAGGTCGAAGTGCGCATACGCATGTACGTAGGTGTTCAGGGTTTCCTGTAGGTCGCGTTCAGTGTAAGCGAGAAGGATGAGGTCGTCTGAATACTAAAAAGCTCAGTAATGGAAGCTGCCAACACCTTTGTTCCTGCCTGGAGTCGTCAAATGTTGAAAAGACCCTTCACCCGGTAGACTATCCACCCCGCCGGCTAAATTGGCGCTGGCACGAGTAAAGAAGGCAGCCAAGAAAATGGAAAAGAGAGTTGGTGCCAGTACTGTACACACCCTTGTTTAACCCCCATTTGGATGAGGAAGAACTCCGACTGGGTGCCATTGTGCAGGACACTGCCATTCATGCCATCGTAGAGTTGCCTCACAATGGCGATGAATTTTGGTGGGCAGCCAAAACGGCTGAGGGTCCACCAAAGGGTTTCCCTGTTTACCGGGTCAATGGCATTGGTTAGGTCGATGAAAGCCATGTGCAGGTCACGACGCTGTTCTCTGCACTTATCCTGTATCTGACGGGCAGCGAATATCATGTCAAGTGGTACCACGTGATGGTCTAAAGTGACATTGAGATTCTGGGAGGAAGTTTTCCGCCACAGGAAGAAGTCTGTTTAGGAGGACGCGGGCAATAATCTTGTCTGCCACGGACAGCAGCGAGATCCCGCGGTAGTTGTCACTGTCTGACCGGTCTCCCTGGTTGCTATAAATATTGACGATGGAGACGTCTTTAAGAGCTTGGGGGATATCCTCCGTTTCCCATATATTCTCCAGGAGAGAGTGGAGACGGTTGGTAAGCAGAGGTCCTCCTGCTTTATACACCTCGGCTGGGATTCCATCAAGCCCTGAGGCTTTGCTGTTTTACATCTGTTTGATGGCAGTAGCTACCTCATCCAGGGATGGAGCATAGCTGAGGTGGGTTAGCTCTGGATACTGAGGGACCTGCTGGGTAGTCAGGAGATTCACATCGGTGTTTGGGTTGAGCAGTGAATGGAAGTCCTCTTTCCGGCGCTGAAGGAGGCCTTCATCATCTTTAATTAGGGAGTTACCGTCGGATAAGCGGAGGGGGCTGAGTACTTGGACCATTATTATTTATTATATACATAAACGGCATTGATATCGGCGTAGACAGCAACATAAGTAAATTTGGTGATGACACTAAAATAGGGCGTGTAATTAAATCTGACGAGGACTCTGCAAAACTACAGGAAGATCTAAAAAAAAATTATCGAATGATGAAATTTATTGGTGACAAATGTAAAGTACTTAGTCAAGGAGATGTAAACAGAGAAACCAGATATCAGATGAACAACGTTGTTATAGAGAAATCCGACTGTGAGAAAGACTTAGTAATGAGAAGTAGAAATCTTAAACCAAGACAACAATGTCTGTTTGCTCGAAACAAGGCAAACAAAGTACTTGGGATCATACAAAGGACGAGCTAGGTCATCCTAAAACATTATCTTGCTCTTGTGAGACCTCACTTGGATTACGCGGTTCAGTTCTGGTCACCGTACTACATAATGGATATAAAAGTTTTAGAAATAATTCAGAGAATGACAAAACTATCCCGGGCATTAGGAACCTTGAATACACAAGCAGGTAAAGCATCTTAATTTGCATCCCTCGAGAGACGTAGAGTGAGAGGCGATATGATCGAGGTGTATAAATGGAATTCAGGGTTAAGCAAAGGTGATATAACAAAGGTACTTAAATTGTCCAACTAGGAACGAACTCGTAGCAATGGTTTTAAATTAGACAAATATAAATTTGGCCGCTAGATAGGTAAACATTGGTGTGAAAATAGAGTAGTGGATGAGTGGAACAAGTTACCAAACATCATTATTAACTCGAATATGGCCAATAGGTCCGCTGCAGTTTCCTCCATGCTGATGTTCTCATATCCAAAGTGTATATGTTCTAAGTGTACCATATCCAAAGTGAATTGTGCTTCAAATGTATTATGTCTAGAGTGCATTAAAAAAGATTGAGCCCATCTGAAGGTGTGTCGTGCCCACGGGTCATAATTTTCATGTCTATAGATTCTTTTGTAAAAAATATATATATTATAATAAATTTACATCTGATAATTCTCCATATCTTTCCTTAGTCTGTATTATTATTGTTATTATTATTATTATTATTATTATTATTATTATTATTATTATTATTATTATTATTTGCAGTAGCTGTGTTGTAGTTACCTGCTAGCCAAGACCACAATCAATAACTCAGATTAATAATATCGTATGCGTCTCCCTACTGCCTCACACCTCGCCCTTGTGATATATTTCGTGGCAAACACAACTTAGGGAATATATACTCATCTGTCTATTGTTTGTCTGTCTGTGTGTATTTAGTGTTTGTTGAGGGTGTCTTTATTAAACTAGTGTGTCTTAGTTTTTACTGGAGATTCTTAATTTAAGCACACACGCTGTACCTTTGTCCGGCTCTGACCTTGAACTTTGATCTTTAAATCTAATTGACTTTATTATGGACCATTTTCTCTTGTACAGCACACACACACACACACACACACACACACACACACACACACACATTTTCTCTCTTTTTGACAGACAAGATAATACAAAAAATAACTACACAGGCATAATGACCATAATGACTAATATATAATCTTGAACCAGACCTGAATAAAATGTTCTGAATAACTGTACACGAAATTCCTAAATGAGTGAAGTGTTTGATAACTTAGATAACGTAATGTAGGAGGAAAAAAATAAAAAAACGCAATAATAATATTAAAAAAAAAATACACATGGCTTTAACTTCGTCATATCATCAACCTCTATACGTCCGTTTATATATAGTTCCAGTTCATGTAAAAGTGCAATATTACCGTATAAATTCCATTGTGTTTATTTTTTATTAGGTATCGTAAATATGAATTGGTCCTCTTGTGTGTAATATTGAATGAGTTATATACACACACACGGACAACACGTTGGTATAAAAATGTTGTTCGGTAATCGGTATCTTGTGATGTTTACTCGTTGTGTTTCCGATTTATTTGTTTCGCTGGTGATTTTGTCCGATTTGTCCCGATTTTTTTTTCGCTGAGTTAGATAATGGTTAAGGAAAATACCAAAATTATTACGTCTTGCTGAAGGTATTACCCGATTTTTGCCCTGATTTTATTGCAGTTATAGAAGCCTATAATTATTAAATTTTATCAGAATATTCCCCTCATTTTTCACGCTCAGTTATACAAGAACATCAAAATTGGGTTTCCGATTTTAAATGATATAAGGAATTTGGGCAACCTAACCTAACCTACGGAACCCAAATATAGGAACTCCATATAAGGTATATAGTCTGTTATATGGAGGTTTCACTATTCGTAAGGAAGCCAAAGGACCCAAATCCCCAAGGTGGTGGTCAAACAAGATATACTTTTCTCCTTTAAGCAGGTATATCCATTCCTTATAGGATTTCAGGATGGCAAACTTCATATCGAGTTGCGAATTTCTGATGTGGGGAGAAATCTGAAACAATGGGGGACAAATTTAAGCCTCGAAATTAGTGGTAGGGGAAATTAAACCCCTTTTTATTGTGGCTATTTCCAATAAAACCTCAAATATTGGGTATCATTGGGTCAGGCCAGGTTTGGGTCAGGCTAGGCTACAAGTTATTACTATGGAAGTTTTGATGATATCATTGATGACGTCATCATTAGGGGTGAAAAGATCACCAATTTCCCTAGGAAATAAAAATCTGGGTACGCCATGAATTAACTAGCCAGTACTCATATACTTGAGGAGATATAAAACCAAAACTTAGACAGATTTTAGAAGACTTACGAAGGAAGTTTTATTATCAAGAAATTGTACAAATATTCTACAGTTAGTATATGAAGCCCTTTTGTCTCGGGAACGTCATCACAAAAAATGGTAAAATATAGTGATTTTCTGAAGTGTTCAATACTTAAATTTTTGGTGTTTGAAGTGTACCAGTTGAATATATTAATCTGAAGTATAAGGTACTACTGATGCCCCATTTATTGCCTAGTTAGCTTCTCCTGGTTTATTATGCAACAAACATAAGGAGTCTTTATTTTCTTGTTTCATTATTGTTGTTGTTAAAGGTGAAGGACAACATACACCTGTATCAGGATGGGTGTGTGTGTGTGTGTGTGTGTGTGTTATCATATATTAATCCATGCCTAACCTTTACCCAGTGATTATATGGGTCATGGCAAATAACTTTGAGAGAGAGAGAGAGAGAGAGAGAGTCAGCAGTGTGGGCGGCAGGAAGTCATGTTTGTCAATAATCTAAGGATAAAACCTTGCGACATAGATCATTGTTATACGTGATAGTGCATGTTGTTACGTCACGGAGCACGTTGCTACGTCATATTGCACGTTGTTACATCAAAGAGCGCGTTGTTATGTGTCAGCGTTTACGATACTGCGTCGTATTGCATGCTGCTACGTCATAGTTCATGATATTTCGTCATAGTTCATATTATTCATTTATAGCTCATGTTATTACGTTATATTTCATGTCATTACGCCATAGTTCATGCTAAGTCATAGTTCATGTTATTAAGTTATAGCTCATGTTATTAAGTTATAGTTCATGTTATTATGTTATAGCTCATGTTATTACGTCATAGTTCATGTTATTATGTTATAGCTCATGTTATTACGTTATAGTTCATGTTATTACGTCATAGTTCATGTTCTTACGTCAGAGTTCATGTTCTTACGTCATAGTTCATGTTATTACGTCATAGTTCATGTTATTACGTCATAGTTCATGTTCTTACGTCATAGTTCATGTTCTTACGTCATAGTTCATGTTATTACCTCATCGTTTATTGTCGTCTTAGGGCACACTGTTGTGACTCACCAGGGGCGTCATGGAAACGTTTTGTTTACTAGTACAGTACTCTCTCTCTCTCTCTCTCTCTCTCATAAGAACATAAGAACATAAGAATGGAGGAAACTGCAGCGGGCCTATTGGCCCATACTGGGCAGTCCCGTTTACACCCAACCCCTATTGCTCATATGAGCATCCAACCTATGTTTGAAGCAATTCAGCGTATTCGAGTTAATGATGATATTTGGTAACTTGTTCCATTCATCCACTACTCTGTTTCCAAACCAGTGTTTACCTATTTCACGCCTAAATCTAAATTTGTCCAATTTAAAACCATTGTTACGAGTTCGCTCCTGGTTGGATAATTTGAGTACCTTTGTAATGTCCCCTTTGTTTAGCCCTGCCTTCCATTTATACACCTCTATCAGGTCGCCCCTCGCTCTACGTCTCTCAAGGGAGTGCAAATTAAGATGCTTTAACCTGTCTCTATACTCAAGGTTCCTGATACCCGGGATTAGTCTTGTCATTCTCCTCTGAATTCTTTCCAAGGATTCTATATCCATTCTGTAATACGGTGACCAGAACTGGACTGCGTAATCCAGGTGTGGTCTCACAAGAGCAAGATACAGTTTTAGGATGACCTCGCTAGTCTTGTAACTAACACTCCTTTGTATGAACCCAAGTACTTTATTAGCCTTGTTTCGAGCAAAAACACATTGTTTACTTGGCTTAAGGTTCCTACTTATCATTACTCCTAAATCTCTCTCGCAGTCGGATTTCTCTATGGCATCGTTGTTCATCTGGTATCTGGTTTCCCTGTTTACATTTCCTATACTGAGTACTTTACATTTGTCAATGTTGAATTTCATCTGCCATTTTTCAGACCATTCGAAAAATTTGTTTAGATCCTCCTGTAGTTTTGCCGAGTCCTCGTCAGATTTGATAACACGTCCTATTTTAGTATCATCAGCAAATTTACTTATGTTGCTGTCTATGCCTATATCTATGTCGTTTATGTATATAATAAACAATAATGGTCCAAGTACTGAGCCTTGGGGAACTCCACTTGTGACGTTGCTCCAATGGGACTTAGTGCCGTTAATGCTCACTCGCTGTTTCCTGTCCTGTAACCACGCCCTAATCCATTTAAGGATGTCACCTTTGATGCCATGAGCTTCTACCTTTCTAATTAGTCTTTCGTGGGGTACTCTGTCGAAGGCTTTGCTAAAGTCGAGATATACCACATCATAATTGTGCCCCTCGTCCACTGATTCGAAAACTGATGAAAAGAATGTTAATAGATTAGTTAGGCAAGAACGTCCGCTTGTGAAGCCATGCTGGGAATCATTGATCAATCTGTGCTTCTCCAGGTGATTTCGAATAGAGTTTGAAATGATTGCTTCCAGTAATTTGCCTACTATTGATGTTAGACTGATTGGGCGGTAGTTAGAGGATAGTGATCTATCCCCCTTCTTGAAGATCGGTATTACATTCGCTATCCTCCAGGATTCTGGTACTACACCTGTTTTTAAGGACATGTTAAACAACTTTGCTAAGGGCATACTAAGCTCTTCCTTACATTCCTTTAATACTCTGGCAAATATCTCATCGGGACCAGGTGACTTATTAGGCTTTAGTTTGTCTATTTGCTTACTAACATCGTTACTAGTCACTACTATCTCACTTAATTTGTTTTCTTCACTATCTCTGAATAGAGTCGGTGCCTCGGGTATCATGTTTAAACTTTCGCTGGTGAAAACTGTTGAAAAATATTTATTCAAATTATTGCTCATTTCTCCGTCGTTATCAGTGAGCTCGCCGGAGTCTGACCGTATTGGTCCAATCTTTTCTCGTGTTTTAGTTTGGTACATTTGGTAGAATCCTTTGGGGTTTGTCTTTGCCTCCCTTGCTATCCTTACCTCATTATTCCTCTTTGCTTTCCTTATCTCGGTTTTAACCCTACTCGCCAATACCCTATAATAGTCCCGGAGGTGAATTTCGCCACGATTTATCCTTCTACCTATAGCCTTCCTTTGGCCAATGATGTTCTTTAAATAACTATTTATCGATTTAGGGTCATTGTTGTTTGATCTGAGTTTTTTGTATGGTATGTTCTGCCTTTGTGCATTAAGTAACTCACTATTTAAATTGTCGTGGAACTCGGCAATCTCAGATCTCGTTATCAGGTCGGTGTCATCTGTCAGGTTCACGGCCAAGCGCGACACCCCCTCTCTCAGCTGCCTCTTTAAACTGTCAAAGTTTGCCCTTCTGAAATCTGGTACTTTAGTGGAATTTTCCTTACGTCTGCCCTGAAAATCTAACTGGAATCGAATTTCTTTGTGATCGCTGTTTGCAAGTTCGTTCCCTACCTTGACATTGCTAATGAGGTTTTCTCTGTTTGACAAAACTAAATCCAATATATTATTACCCCGTGTGGGTTCGGTTATATGTTGACTTAGGAAACAGTCCTGGATCGTCTCGAGAAAATCCTCTGATTCTGAGTTTCCCGTAAGGTCGGTCCAATCTATTTGGCCAAGGTTAAAGTCGCCTACTATACAGACTTTGTTGTGTATGGAAGCCCTGCGCATTTCATCCCAGATAAGTCGCTCATTGACTCTGTCAAGATTGGGGGGTCTATATATTACTCCTGTGATTAATTTTTCCCGACCGTCGCTTAATTCTATCCAAATTGTTTCTGTATTCCTCTCAGTTTTTATTTCCTTATTTATTTCACACTTCAGGTTATCCCTAACATAGATTGCTACTCCGCCTCCTTTCCTGGTCTGCCTATCGGTATGGAACAGTTTGTAACCCGCAATTTGGTATTCGACTGGTAATTCACGTGTGTCTAGGTTGATCCATGTTTCAGTGAATGCAATTATATCGATTTCTTCGGTACATACCAAGGCCCTAATATCATCCATTTTGTTTTTCATACTTCTACTGTTCGCATAATATACATTTAAGTTAGTCGTGTTCTGAGTCCTTCCCTTACCGCGTTTAGTTTTAAACTCCCTGTCTAATTTAGTTATGTCATCATTCCTAACACTATTTCCCTGTAATCTTTCGCCTTGTTTATCCCCTCCCACTGCAGTCTCCTCCACCCCCGTGCCCCTATGTTCTCTTAGCAGTTTAAAGACTTCGATATCTTTTGAACTGCCCCCTCTAGAGCCCCAGCCAGGGTTGCTCTCTCTCTCTGCATGTTCAATTGCTATTTTTATTTTGCGTGTGTGTGTGTGTGTGACTGTGCGTTTAATGTGAATGTATGTGTATATACGCGTGTATGTGTGTGTTTATATAAGTGTGTATTTATATATGTCAGTCCAAGTGGGCATTTTCTGTATGTCTGTGCAAGTTTATGTGTGTAGGTGTATACATATATGCGTGTAGGTGTATAGGTGTATGCAGCGAATGTGTGTAGGTGTAAGTGTGCAGGTGTATGAGTGTAGGTGTATGTATTAATTTAATTTAATTTTGCCACTTACAGCAGCTAGTTTATTGTGCACTCCTTACCCATCAAGTGGGAGGTAGCACAAAAGGATTACAGAGTAGAGTTCACAAAGGGTCAATGTAACTAACCCCCGTGGCATTGAATGTTACGCAGTATTTCAAATACATTGTGTTTAATTTTGTACTTTTTCCCAACTGCTTGAGTACAGGAGTGTGAGGCAGTATGTCTGGCCGCACACTTTGTTACTCACATATGCAGGAGAGTTATTCAAGCACATGTGTACTGTATGCATGTAAGTGTATGTGTGTAGATGTTTGTATGCACTTCAGGGAGTGTGGATCATTACAAACGACACCAAACACCTGCTACACTTAACACACCTGATACACCTATCACACCTACTACACTTAACACGCCTGCTACACTTAACACACGTGCTACACTTAACTCACCTGCTACACTTAACTCACCTGCTACACTTAACTCACCTGCTACATTTAACTCACCTGCTACGCTTAACACACCTGCTACATTTAACACGCCTGCTACACTTAACACGCCTGCTACACATAACACGCCTGCTACACTTAACACACCTGCTATGCTTAACACACCTGCTACGCTTAACACACCTGCTACGCTTTACTCACCTGCTACACTTAACACACCTGCTACACATAACACGCCTGCTACACATAACACGCCTGCTACACATAACACGCCTGCTACACATAACACGCCTCCTACGCTTAACACGCCTGCTACGCTTAACACACCTGCTACATTTAACTCACCTGCTACGCTTAACACGCCTGCTACGCTTAACACACCTGCTACACTTAACACGCCTGCTACGCTTAACACACCTGCTACACTTAACACGCCTGCTACGCTTAACACGCCTGCTACGCTTAACACGCCTGCTACACTTAACACGCCTGCTACGCTTAACACGCCTGCTACGCTTAACACGCCTGCTACGCTTAACACGCCTGCTACGCTTAACACGCCTGCCACGCTTAACACGCCTGCTACGCTTAACTCACCTGCTACGCTTAACTCACCTGCTACGCTTAATTCACCTGCTACGCTTAACTCACCTGCTTCACTTAGCACACCTGCTACACTTAACACACGTGCTACACTTAACACACCTGCTACACTTAACACACCTGCTACACTTAACTCACCTGCTACACTTAACTCACCTGCTACACTTAACTCACCTGCTACACTTAACACACCTGCTACACTTAACACCTAAATCTATCAATCACTTGCTTGACAATATTTATTTCCAGTTCCGGATTAATCAGAGAAACAACTTAAGGCACCCAGAGCTACTAAGACCACCCCCCATCTGCCCCTCTCAGTCCCAGACCTCCATAAAATATCAGTGTGAAGGTGTGGAACAACTTGCCCCCACCCATCCGAGCAAAGACTAAGCTCCCATCCTTTAAATCAGCTCTTAAAAAATATCTATTATCTAAGTATTAATATTTTTTGCAATACCTACTTTATATAACTGCTTTTAATGTACCACCAAGACCTTTTTATCAGAAATTATCATGTTGGCAGATAGAAATTACCATTCCAGTATAATTCATATTCGCCGACAACACATGATACTGACAACTTCTGTCCTCTTGTTCTACCATAATACAACCCAGATATAAAATCCTCTGTAAAATATGTTTACTGAACAGTATATTCTAATATATATGTAAACAAAAATAAACCCGAAGTGATAACCGTGGTAACATTCTGATATGTTCTTACTACCGCCAAGTTACGGGTTACATAATACTTTTCGAGATAAATGTACACTATATCAGGTGCCTTCTGGAGAGCTCAGGCTCTCAATTGGCTCAACCATGTCAATAGTGTTAACATTATCCACCCTGTATCTGTATTTTTCTGGCTAAATAAACTGTTTCAACATCAAAGATAACACACTTAACACACTCAACACCACGGCCTACTCAATATATCTGACACAACACATTTGATACACCTTTCACATTGAACACACCTGGCACACTTAACACATCACACCGACACAATTATTCCATTAAACACACCTGATACATACGTAATACCTAATACACACTTTACACACGTGACAGTGTAATCTCTTTAAGCCAACAGATACCTAAACTGTGTACAGGTATATTTGCAGGCTGTCCAGTGATGGCAAGATAAAATAAAAATAATAATAACAGAAATAATAATAATAATAATAATAATAATGATGATAGTATTAATAATAACAATGATTGATAATGATATCATCATTAATTTAGAGAATTTGGTACATAAACTGAGTCACCAAAGAATAATAAACAAAGTGTGATTATGGGAGGTGAATTTGAATTTTGAATTTTGCCACATACAGCAGCTAGTTTATTGTGCACCCCATACTCATCCTGTGAGTGGTAGTGGAAAAGGATTACTGAGTAACAGTGTCCAGTGGTCGGGATATTATGGCATTGAATATTAGAGTATTTCAAGTATATTGTTTGTTTAGTTCTGTACACAGAGGGCGATTCATTCACAACTGCGCGAGTACAGGAGTGCAATATGTCTGGCCGCACACTTATTTTTCACATTAGCCCGAGAGGTATTCAAGCACATTGTGTATTTGGCTTATTGGGATCCGATACAGCTACTGAGCGCAAAAAAGTGGATACAATCTTAATATGTCGGCTATCTTGTCATTAGAGGTAAAGTGTTTTGCCATTTCACACACCATATGCTTGAACCTGTCCCTAAAAGATTTTATCTTCACACAGTGTGTGGCCAAATGTTTGGCTACACACTTTACAATTAGTTTTGTTCACATCTGCTTGAGGGATATACTGCCAGAGGTACTTATATCCTAACCTTAGTCTAGCGGTGACAACACCTTGTAATCTTGTGATCTTGTTACTTGCTCCATATACATGTAAACAATGGTAAACAGTGAATTAATTATTTCCTGTTTGCACTTGTCTGCTTGCGTCAAATCCATCAACAAGTTCTTGCCTGATTACAGTTTTAGGGGATCTCTTTAACAGACCCAGATTGTATTCAACAGTGTCTTTGTTAGACGCGAGTTTGGCGAGTGCATCAACTCTGTCATGTTCTTTGAGGCCTATGTGAGAGAGGACCCACAACAGTAAGATCTTGACATCCCGGTCAACAAGGTACGCATATTTGTGTCTGGCTTTAGAGACAAGCGTGTGACAACTTGATTTCCAAAACAGTCCCGAAGTGGAAGCTCTTGAACCAAAGCCGTATTTAGGCGGGGGGGGGGGGGTGGGGGGAGGAACCCCACCCCCGAAATTTCAGCATATTTTTTAATTGGGACAGCACCACGAACTCAAAATGGGCTATATAAACTGCTAAGGAGCGGTGCCGATATTGTATCTTATTGTCGATGGAGACACACGTCTATGAGTAGGCTGTAGTTTATATTCTTATAGAATCCTATAAACATCAAATATTCAATTGAATTCCAAAATGGCCGCCAGCTCTGTACCCTGGAGTATTTTATTACTTATATCACAATTTTACCTTGAAAAATACGTTGTGAATCGCGGGTATAAATTATTGTACACCAAATATTATAACTTAAATGAGAGAGAAAGAAAGAGAAGTCTGGCAGTTTTATTATCATCATATGTTTGTGATATACTATAGCATTTATCGACCGAAAGCCTGCAACTCCCTGCTGAATTCTCCTGAAAGTTTGGAACCTTTCGTTGAATTCCAGTGATATACTGAGTTGGTGACTTTCTTCTTCTCAACTAACTTTTGTGTAGTGTTATAACAGCAATATAATAATTTGTAATTAAATGTCAAAAAATGTGATAAATTTGCTAGGCACGAGATGGAGAGAGATGCTATTATACAATTACACTTACACAAGTACTGGTAAATGACTAAATGGTATTATTCGTTGTTGGATGACAGGTTTAAATGAATCGTGTTGGTGGAGAGATACAGAGTATTCTGTCATCCTTTGTGAAAAGAAACAGTCACTTGAAGAACAGAATAAAGCTGAAGACCCTAAACAGCCTAAGCCTATACTACAGGAGTTATGAACATGACGATGGACAGGATTCTACCTCTGGTCTTTCTACTTCAGAAGAAGCACACTCTTCAACAAACCATTGTCTGAAGCCTGATAATGGCAGAGAGTGTGCCATTAGGAGGTTTATTGGTGTTAAAGTTGATGATGCTACGAAAAATAAATTGCTGCAGTCCCCAAGAACACCTACTCGTTCTTGTAAGTTCCCAGTGGACCCCAAGAGACCGTTGAAGTATCAGTTGGTGTGGTTGGAAAGGTTTCCCTGGCTGACTTATTATAAAAAACTTGGAGGTGGTTTTGTAAGAGGTGTCCTATTTGGTAAAGAGTTTGTTGACAAAGGTAGTCATCAGCATGTTGTTGTTTAAAACGTACTGGTTATTTATCTGATAAAAAAACAGTCGCCTTTATTACCACAATAAAATGCACATATTTAAATGATTATTTGTTTTTTATGTCTTGGAGAGTAAATGTCTTGAGGCGCTTCTTGGTCCTCTGATCCTCCCCACCCCCCAACATAATTTCTAGTTACGGCCTTTGACCACGTACATAACCTACAGACTGAAAATAACACCACACAGACCATCTACACTGATGGCTCTCTTAACACTGTCTGTGGGAGGGCTGGAAGTGCCGTCATTGTTACTCAGCCTAACGGTAATGTATAAAAGAGAAAGAAGCTAGAATTAGTAACTGGTCATCCACTCCACAAACTAAACTATTTGTCATACTCACAGCCCCGAAACTTGTTGAAGACACTGCCACTGACAGTCTCATCATCACTGACTCCTTATCCTCACTACTTGCTCTTAATACCCTGAACTCAAATTGTCACCCGTTTGTCTCTGAAGCCAAACACAAACGCTTTTAGCCACACCATGAATATCCACACTACTTTAGCCACACCCATGATAGCCACATCATTGGTAACTTACACTATTGGTATCATACCATTAGCAGCCACACCATTAGTAGCCTTACCATGGATAGCCACACCATGAGCAACCACACCATGAGCGACCACACCATGAGCGACCACACCATTGGTAGCCACACTACGACCAGACACACAAGCCACGAGAGTGTGACACGTGAGAGTAAGTCCAGGTGAGTGGCGACTGGGCTGACTCTTCGATGTTTTACTCGTGAACTTCTCAGTGGGGGGGGGGGGGGGACTGTGTCGGGTGGGCCTCCTGAATATTACCTAACACTTGTCGAGTCACCAGGATGATTAGGCATCCAGGCTTACCACACCAGATGATTAAACACGCGAACACTAATCTAACATAACCAAATCTAATGTAATCTAATCTAGCATAACCTAACTTATTCTAACATAATCTAATGTAATCAAACATAACTTAATCTAACCTAAAATGATCTAACCAAACATGACCTAACCTAACCTAATTAAACTTAATATAACCTAACTTAACCTAACCCAAAATAAAGCAAACCAAACCTGATAAAAACCAAACCTATCGCTAACCTAACCAAACCTATCGCTAACCTAACCAAACCTATCGCTAACCTAACCAAACCTATCGCTAACCTAACCGAACCTATCGCTAACCTAACCGAACCTATCGCTAACCTAACCGAACCTATCGCTAACCTAACCGAACCTATCGCTAACCTAACCGAACCTATCGCTAACCTAACCGAACCTATCGCTAACCTAACCGAACCTATCGCTAACCTAACCGAACACTGACCTAACTAAACGCTAACCAAACACTAACCTAACCTAGCGCTAACCTAACCAAACCTATCGCTAACCTAACCAAACCTATCGCTAACCTAACCGAACACTGACCTAACTAAACGCTAACCAAACACTAACCTAACCTAGCGCTAACCAAACACTAACCAAACACTAACCTAACCCTAACCTAACCCTAACCTAACCCTAACCAAACACTAACCAAACACTAACCTAACCTAGCGCTAACCTAACCAAACCTATCGCTAACCTAACCAAACCTATCGCTAACCTAACCGAACACTGACCTAACTAAACGCTAACCAAACACTAACCTAACCTAGCGCTAACCAAACACTAACCTAACCCTAACCTAACCCTAACCTAACCCTAACCTAACCCTAACCAAACACTAACCTAACCTAACCCTAACCTAACCAAACACTAACCTAACCTAACCTAACACTAACCTAACCAAGCCTAACCTAGCCTAACCTAACCTAAAGCTAATCCAGCCTAATATTTAATCATCAGATGAAATAAGCTGGAATGGTTAATCTTTGTCATCCACATATCTCACTTAATTCTTCATAATTATCAGCTAATAAAAAATAATTCATCATCAACTTTGTTCTTGCTGTACCATAGGAATTAGAAAAACTTAACTTGACTGAAAAAATAGTTCACTGAACGAAAATTAATGATTAGTGAGTTTTTTTAAGGTATAGAAGCTTTTGTTATATTTTCGTTGGATTTCGTATTTGTTTCACTTTGGAATGATCAATATCGTCTTCCAGTTGGTGGCCTTGGAGTAGAATAAGGTCAATAGTGGTAGTAGGTCAGGTGGTCTCCTGTTTCTCTCTCTCTCTCTCTCTCTCTCTCTCTTTCCTTCCTTATACTGTTAATGAATATGATGTATTTCTTTGTGTATGAACCTCTGTCCTGCGTGGCAGTGAGAAGTGATACCACCCACAGTGTCAAGACCTGACTGAATTACTCAGAATAGGCAAACTGTACTACAAGCTTTGCCAATAAATTTGTTAAACTAACTTCCTTTCCCTTACCACCCTTCCTACCCCCCCCCCCTCTCTCTCTCTCTCTCTCTCTCTCTCTCTCTCTCTCTCTCTCTCTCTCTCTCTCTCAGCCTACTCCTCCCGTTTCCTGCATCTCTGCGCCCTCCCTCTCTCTCTTTCCCCTCCTTCTCCCCTCCCTTCCTCCTTCCCTCCCACTCCCCTCCCTCTTCCAACCTTCCTACCCTCTGCCTCTCCCCTCAACCCTCCTCCCACCCTTCCTCTCTTCCACTCTCCCCCTCCCCTCTCCCTCTCTCTCCCCTGACCTCACCCTTCCTCCCTCCTCTACCTTACCTCTCTCTTCTCCCATCCCTCTTCCTACCTCCCTGCCCCTTTCCTCACTCTCTCTCTGACAGGCAGGTGTTGTGTATTAGAGATCACCCGTACATAATACTGATTTACCAGAGCCAACAGTGTAGCCAGACACGAGGATCAATAACACGTAAACATTGATGATGAATATTAAATCGTCAAACTTCTTGGTCATTTCGGTGTGTGCAATGTGTGTGTGTGTGTTGGTGTATTTTCGTTTTTTAGTACTGGCGTTCATAATACTCGTCTTGTTAACTCTAGCGTTCATAATACTCGTCTTGTTAACTCTAGCGTTCATAATACTCGTCTTGTTAACTCTAGCGTTCATAATACTCGTCTTGTTAACTCTAGCGTTCATAATACTCGTCTTGTTAACTCTAGTGTTCACAACACTCGTCTTGTTAACTCTAGCGTTCACAATACTCGTCTTGTTAATTCTAGTGTTCAAAATCCTCGTCTCGTTAACTCTAGCGTTCACAATCTTCGTCTTCTTAACCGTAAATAAATAAGGTAAACTAAGAGGGTAGAAGCGGAGGTAAATAAGGTAAACTAAGAAGAATGAAGAGGCAAATAAGGTAAACTAAGAGGGTAGAAGCGGAGGTAAATAAGGTAAACTAAGAAGGATGAAGAGGAGGTAAATAAGGTAAACTGAGAGGGTAGAAGAGGAGGTAAATAAGGTAAACTGAGAGGGTAGAAGAGGAGGTAAATAAGGTAAACTGAGAGGGTAGAAGAGGAGGTAAATAAGGTAAACTGAGTGGGTAGAAGAGGAGGTAAATAAGGTAAACTGAGAGGGTAGAAGCGGAGGTTAATAAGGGCCGTGTGTGTCCTCTTAATGAGCATATCTTGGCACCTTAAATAGTCAACAGTGAAACGTGGTGATAGTGGCACTATGGAGTGTCGAGTGGCACTATGGAGTGTTGAGTGGCACTATGGAGTGTTGAGTGGCACTATGGAGTGTCGAGTGGCACTATGGAGTGTCGAGTGGCACTATGGAGTGTCGAGTGGCACTATGGAGTGTCGAGTGGCACTATGGAGTGTTGAGTGGCACTATGGAGTGTCGAGTGGCACTATGGAGTGTCGAGTGGCTCTATGGAGTGTTGAGTGGCCCTATGGAGTGTTGAGTGGCTCTATGGAGTGTTGAGTGGCTCTATGGAGTGTTGAGTGGCAGTATGGAGTGTTTGAGTGCACTATGTAGTGTTGAGTGGCACTATGGGGTGTTGAGTGGCAGTATGGAGTGTTTGAATGCACTATGGAGTGTTGAGTGGCAGTATGGAGTGTTGAATGTTTCTATGGAGTGTTGAATGGCTCTAGAGAATGTCAAAATGTTTAAATTTTACATAAAATAATGATGAAACGAAACTGGTTAAGAGTAGGTGCGATATCCAAAATCTGTGTCACGTGATCGGCTGAGGCATTCCGTGACGTCATGGCTGTAAACACAAACCGTCTCATGCGTCCTGTGTGGCCGCCGGGAATCCGATGTGTGGGTAGGAGAGGAATCTTGAGTTCCTGGAAATACAAGTGTTTGCGACAACTCTTCGAGCGATGTTGGCGTCATCGGTTTTCACTCACTCATTGCCACCATTACCACGCAGGGATAAGGCATACCTAGTCGATACTTAACTTAATTAAAGCGTATAAGTACGTCGTTATTATTAAGTGTTGATATCACAGTTAGTAATGGCCAAAACGTGAGACACAAGACAAATTATCGTTCATAACATAACAAACACGAATCCCGCTAGACATGGTATCGTGCAAGACGTGTTATAATCCCCCAATAAGTCCCTCATATGTATATTGAACCATCAGGATGAATCAGTCATACTCTACTCCTGAATCCTTCGTGAGGTGAGCGAGGTTATCGATGGTGTGTTGGTGCCAGGAGGTAGACGACCATCATCGACGCCACTACTACACCAGCGTTACTTATGGTCCTCTTCTCTCACGTCACTGTTGCTGATGGTGATACTGTCATCCTCACCACTACCACCCTCTTCCACCTCATCCTCCTCCTCCCTCCCTCCCACACCACCATCCTCCTACTCCCTCACCACCATCCTCCTCCTCCTCCTCCCACACCACCATCCTCCTCCTCCTCCTCCACCACCATCCTCCTCCTCCTCCTCCTCCCACACCACCATCCTCCTCCTCCTCCTCCTCCTCCCACACCACCATCCTCCTCCCCCCTCACCACCACCCTCCACCTCATATAGATGTTGACAATGATTTAAGTATCGATTGTCTTTTGAGTATTAAGTATGGCAGATGAACTAAAACACGGGAAATTGGTCAAGTGGGAAGCATTACACAGCGGTCTTTACATAGATTTCTATGATCTGATAATTTGAAACCACCAGCTTATTCACCTAATGATTAAACACTCTAATGTTAAGCTAACCTAACCCAAACACACAGCGCTAAGTGTTAAAACATCAAGAGAAATAAACTGGGATTCTTAATTTTCATAAGTTCCAGTTTTAGTACAGGAGGGAGATAGGCATCCTTCAGTATATGCGAGTCGATGAAAACCTATATGTGTCGTCTCCTCTTCGCTAAGATGCTACAAGTGAAATCCTGATATACATGAGGACAAGTTGTGTGGTGTGCGTTTATACCTTCAGTTACGGGGGAGTGATTCGACAAAACGGTTATAAAGAATATAGATATAACTCTCTCTCTCTCTCTCTCTCTCTCAAAATACAGTGATCATCATCATCATCATCATCATCATCATCGTTACTTCACTGCCACCATCTAAGAGGAGCGTATTCTGCTACTCCCGACCCAAATCACTAATGTTAACAGTTTGGGGTCGCTTATACTCCGATAATATCACCTAACTAGGACAATGTCGGCAGAAGCGGAAGTAACTGTTCATATGTAAAGACTCTACATATCATATACTGTACATTACATAAACTACCTAGATTATTATGAAAGGTATACAGTATAGTATCGTGTTCCCCCTGTATGTCTTGTTTCACGGTCACAAATAATGCAGTCTTTGGATAATTTAGCCCGATATCAATTTCTCGACGTGACCCAGAATGGCATGGGTTATGTGAAGCAGACCACGATGACCTCGCTTATGTGGTCACCTGTGGAGGCTACTAAGAGAGGTGGAACGTCTTACGGAACATCCTTAACTAACCTGACCTGACCTAACCTTTTCTTTTCTAATCTACCGTAACCTAACCTAACCCAATGTACTATTAAAAAAATCCTAAATTTAAGGTTTCAAATATTACTTTTTAAGGATTCGTTTTTATCCTTAAGGTGCTCTGGGAGAAACAAGAATTGGCACACACACACACACACACACACACACACACAGAATTTACTATAGTGGCTTACACATAACTAAGGCAGGTAATACGTGTTGTTGACTGTCGTAGTTCCATTACACACAACGTAGCTACTAATGATGTGAGGACTCGGGGCCCCAGATCGAGAATCGTTGAATTGTGTGTGTTGACCAGTCGAGGTGAGACGGAACACTGTAATTGACCCCGTTCGTAAAATATATTGGTAGTAATTTGGATATGTGTGGATATGTTTATGCATTTACGAGATGTATACTTATTTACAAGTTGTTTAGGTATTTACGATTTACAATATGGCTGGATATTTGCCTAATGTTTTCCTATTTCCTGATTTTTACATATTTACGTGAAGTTTAGGTACATACGATATATTTCACTAGTTACGATATATTTTAAAGTTATGTTATATTTTACTAGTTACGACGTATTTCGATAGTTACGATATATTTCATTAGCTACCCTATGGTACACAAGTGACAATATATATTACCACTCACGATATATTTCACTCATGGTATATTTCACTACTTGGAATATTTCACTACTTGGAATATATTTTTCACTTTACGATATATTTCACGAGTTAGGATATATTTGTATTATCTAAGATACTCGTATTTGAGCATTTAGAAAAATAATTATATACATTGTCAGTCAAAAACTTCATTGATGTCAGCCCAAAACTTCATTGATGTCAGTCAGAAACTACGTCAGCCTGAAACTTCAGTGATGTCAACCAGAAATTTCAGTGATGTCAGCCTGAAACTTCAATAATATCAGGAGGGAGAGAGAAGACAGGTTAAGGGGGGAGGAGGAAGACAACGCTGCGAGCATAAAAATATCTGGATAGAAGGTTTACCCGGAGCTGACGACTTTGCCCTCATATACGTCGGTGTGTGAGTCCGTCCACCCAGTCATCTCTTAAACGACTCAACATGAAGAAATGATTTTGACTTATAATGAATCTTTAGTGCACGGATGTAACCCAACGTGACCTCAATGGTGTTATTTAGTATTTCCTCTCTACTGTATAATGTGGCGAGTTATCAGATGTACTGTATACTATCTGTGTTTATCTAAGAGTTTGTTTTTATTGTTAGTGCGATTTATTACTCTTTTAATTCTTTGTTTTTTATACGTATTTTCGTATTTATCAACTTGTGTATTTTATGTACCGGGATATATATTTTTCTACGTTTCTGATCATTCAAGTCTAGTAAAAAAAAAATCCTTTATAAATAATCTCCCTTGTGTACACTCGCTCCAAAAAAGTCTCTTTACGGTTTTTGTGTTCGACAATATGACAAAATGGACGAAATATTTTGACAATCCCCCCGAGACAAAGGAGTCGCGGTGTTCATTTTGAAATTCATCGCCTCCCCCTCCCCCCCCCCACCCCCCCCCACGTTAAAGAGAATTTTTAGAGCGAGTGTGTGTATTATAGATGGTATTGACACTACAGTAGTCTAGCGTGGGGAGGGGGGGGGGGAAGTTACTCAGGTGAACCATCATAAACTCAGGTGTAGTGGTGGGATATTGGTAGTGGCGGCGAGGCAGGTATTAAAGGTTAAGAGGTGATGTACTGTACGTTGAAGGAGGAAGGGAGGGAGGGAAGGGGTTCTGAGACATTGATTTAGAACATGGGGTAGGAGGGGGGTGAGGAGTATACCATTACATGATGAAGATTTTTGATGTTGATAGTTCCGTCGAAAGCTGTCATCATCTACAGTACTTCCTCATCGTTCGTTTCTCTTTTTTTTTATTCCTTTCTCTTCTTCTGTCTCCTTTTCTTCTGTTTCCTCTGTTTTTTGTGTCCTCTTTTTTGCTTTTTATGTCCTTTCTTTTCTCTTTTTTTCTCTTCAGTTATCTTTCTTTTCATTATTTCATCTCCTTCTGTCTCCTCTTGCTTTTTGTTCTATTTGCTATTTCTTCCTGTTCTGTCGTGTTACCTTCCTCGTGTCTCAGGTAAGAGGAGTCTAGCCATTTTCACACCTTGGGTTCATTTAGCCGACGATACATCTTAGTGTTTTTGTGTGACAATTATTGACACACGTGAACACACCTGAAGCAATCAATAAGTTGTTTAATGTGTCTGGCAGATGTAACCAGATGTAAATATACTGTATACGTAAAATACGGCTCGATTATTATGTCTGTCTAGGTAAACACTCATTTACTGAAAGACATAACAGGAGTGTAATTTTCATATACAAGCTTCAGGGACAAGAGTGTGTTATGCCACGTGCTAATTCCCACTCATGATACTACCATCTATGCGTGTTAGGAAGGTGTAATATTAATTAGAACAGAACCCAAAGTGTTGGTAGTTTAAACCCACCAGGTCCTGGGTGTTAGTAGTTTACACCCATCAGGTCTTGAGTGTTAGTAGTTTACACCCATCAGGTCTTGAGTGTTAGTAGTTTACACCTATCAGGTCCTGAGTGTTAGTAGTTTACACCCATCAGGTCCTGAGTGTTAGTAGTTTACACCCATCAGGTCCTGAGTGTTAGTAGTTTACACCCATCAGGTCCTGAGTGTTAGTAGTTTACACCCATCAGGTCCTGAGTGTTAGTAGTTTACACCCATCAGGTCCTGAGTGTCCAACTGCTATATTCCTAAAGTGGCACAAAAAGCACCTTCATTGTAATCGTGTTGTAAAGTGTCTTATCTCCTTGTAGTTACGTGTCTACAGGTGTCCAATTCAACAATATAATAAAACATTAATCAAGGCTCTAAAGTCGTCCAGGTACCGTCACAAACACATGATTTACCTTCACTGTTCTTACATCTTCCAACTGGTTAAATATTCACTATGGTAAGGACTCTTCGCCGTGTCATTAAGTAATTACTAACTAATTGTTAAGATGATGACTACCAATATTCTCGGTGATAAAGAACAAGTATTACTGGAAGTGTGTTGTCAAAGTCCGCCGAGTGAACATAATAATAATAGTCATGGGGCGTTGAGGTCCTCGTACTCCTCCATTCTGGCACCCCTCTAGCCTGGCACCCCTCTAGCCTGGCACCCCTCTAGCCTGGCACTATTCTATCTTGGCACTCCTCTAGCCTGGTACTCCTCTAGCTTGGTACCCCTCTAGCCTGGCACTATTCTATCTTGGCACTCCTCTAGCCTGGTACTCCTCTAGCTTGGTACCCCTCTAGCCTGGCACTAATCTATTCTGGCAACCTTCTACTAGTGTTGTGCCCGATGTGATTTAACGATCTAAAATATCGCCGATTGAGGCCTTTTACCGATACCAAACTGATTACGATATTGTTGCTTGTATCAGCTGTCCCGGGATGGAAGACAATAGTCGAAAGTGTGCATTGATGGTTTAAAAGTAAACTTTATATTAGCATTGGAAAAAGGAACATAGGTAGACGGTGCACTAGACTGTTGTGTATAAATCTATCCCCACATCTGTCAGAGCTAAGAGGCCTCTATAGCGAGCGGGGTAGTGTCACTGTCTGGCTAGCTGGCTCCTGTTGTGTACGTATGGGCGGGCATGTGTACTGTGCAGTATTGGTGTGAGCAAAATGGTGCACACGAAACTATAATGACTTGTTAAGTTTAGGGTGTTTGTGTTGGAGTTAATTATCCACGATTTCTTTCCTTCATCTAACTCTTCATGTTTTAGTGGGCAGTGACAGACAGTTTGTGGGAGCCAAAGATAGTAAGTTGCATTTAGGCCAAAGTAGCCTGGTGAATGACGTTCATACCACGGTGATATGACGGACTGAAGACCTTCAAGGTCACCCATGGTTATACAGTTCTGTATTGCACTAACAGTACATATCATACGGATTTTATAATCATCTTTTGGGATTTTTTTAAATGTAAGTTTTAGCAGTGGATTGCATATTTTTGTTTAGTTCTTTCATATCAATTAATCCTACCGATATCGAACTCATATCGATTAAGTGAAAAATTTTAAATGCCGATTACGATTTCCATATTAATCGGGTTTTTTCCATACAAAAGCACAGCTCTACCCCCGGCCCTGGCACCCCCGGCCCTGGCACCCCCGGCCCTGGCACCCCCGGCCCTGGCACCCCCGACTCTGGCACCCCGACCCTGGCACCCCCGACCCTGGCACCCCCGACTCTGGCACCCCCGACCCTGGCACCCCCGACCCTGGCACCCCCGGCCCTGGCACCCCCGGCCCTGGCACCCCCGGCCCTGGCACCCCCGGCCCTGGCACCCCCGACCCTGGCACCCCCGACCCTGGCACCCCCGACCCTGGCACCCTCGATCCTGACACCCCCGACCATGGCACCCACTACCACTGGCACCCCCGACCCTGGCGCCCTCGACCCTGGCACCCACTATCACTGGCACCCTCGACCCTGGCACCCTCGACTCTGGGACCCTGGCACCCCCGACCCTGGCACCCCCGACCCGGGCACCCCCGACCCTGGCACCCCCGACCCTGGCACCCCCGACCCTGGCACGCTCGACCCTGGCACCCTCGACCCTGACACCCCCGATCATGGCACCCACTACCACTGGCACCCCCGACCCTGGCGCCCTCGACCCTGGCACCCACTATCACTGGCACCCTCGACCCTGGCACCCTCGACTCTGGGACCCTGGCACCCCCGACCCTGGCACCCCCGACCCTGGCACCCCCGACCCTGGCACCCCCGACCCTGGCACCCTCGACGCTGGCACTCTCGCCCCTGGCACCCTCGACATTGGCACCCTCGACACTGGCACCCTCGACCCTCGACCCTGGCAACCCTCGACCCTCGACCCTGGCAACCCTCGATGCTGGCACCCTCGACCCTGGCACCCTCGACCCTGGCACCCTCGACCCTGGCACCCTCGCCCCTTGCGCCCCGGACCCTGGCACTCTCGCCCCTTGCACCCCGGACCCTGGCACCCCGGACCCTGGCACTCTCGACCCTATCACCCTCGACACTGGCACCCTCGACCTTGGCACCACACTACCCTGGCACCACACCACCCTGGCACCACACCACCCTGGCACCACACCACCCTGGCACCACACTGCCCTGGCACCACACTGCCCTGGCACCACACTAAGCTGGCACCACACTAAGCTGGCACCACACTACCCTGGCACCACACTAAGCTGGCACCACACTACCCTGGCACCACACTAACCTGGCACCACACTACCCTGGTACCCACTACCCTGGCACCCTCGACACTGGCACCCTCGACACTGGCACCCTCGACCCTGGCACCCTCGACTCTGGCACCCTCGACCCTGGCACTCTCGACCCTGGCACCCTCGACCCTGGCACTCTCGCCCCTTGCACCCCGGACCCTGGCACCCCGGACCCTGGCACTCTCGACCCTATCACCCTCGACACTGGCACCCTCGACCTTGGCACCACACTACCCTGGCACCACACTACCCTGGCACCACACTACCCTGGCACCACACCACCCTGGCACCACACCACCCTGGCACCACACCACCCCGGCACCACACTACCCTGGCACCACACTACCCTGGCACCACACTACCCTGGCACCCCACTACCCTGGCACCCCACTACCCTGGCACCACACTACCCTGGCACCACACTACCCTGGCACCACACTATCCCGGTACCACACTACCCCGGTACCACACTACCCCGGCACCACACTACCCTGGTACCACACTTCCCTGGCACCACACTACCCTGGTACCACACTTCCCTGGCACCACACTATCAAACTCACCTAAAACTATTTTCCTATCATTCTAATTCCTTGAAATTTGTTAGTGAAGATTATGACCACAAATAATATATTAAGAATTTTGACTGATTTTTGTGACCATATTAAGGTAGACATAGATAAGCATAACATGTTTGTATCTGTAATTAAAGTCACAGGATTTATTGATAGAGGATTTGTGACTAACCCACCAACCTCTTCACCTGAGACTCTCTTCACGGAAAACGACTCTCCTAAACCTTTTGCAATTCGGTTCCTAGATTATCCTGCTAGATACTGGAAGCCTGATTCTCTAATTTGGTTTTCTGTCCAAGTTGGTGTAAAATGAGTGGTTCTAATTTAGGTAGAGTTTCAAGTATTATTTTGAATTTTTTTTCGAAGTTCCAGTCATTGTATCATGTAGACCGGCTCGAGTTAACAGATGGCAGCACGGTCCTAGTTCGGGTGCTTTGTTCTTTGTGGTAATGACATAATATACTGTACACACCTGAGGTCTTAACCAGGTGGACCAGTAATATCCGCTTCTCTCGAGACACGTGACAATACCTAACAGGCGAAAGTGAAAAAACAAAACACTATGAAAGTTTGGAATTCATAATGGTATACTAACCACATATGTTACTTGCCTTCTTTATCCCCTCCCACCCCCCCCCCCCCCCCCTCCCACATACAAACAAACAAAATGGTGTCGAAATATTGCTGTGACTACTTTAGATTGATGTTATTTTGTTTTCAACGTGGGAATGTTTCGAAATCTAGACCCTGACTATGACGTTCACACTGACCTTAGCTTTCTTTATATTTATATATATATTTCGAAATAGTGGTCCTGAACCTTTCCTTTCAATTCCAAATCGACATTTAAGAAGTGACGGAAATATATATTGCGTCAGAGTGAATCATCGGGTCCTCAGAGCGGCAGAATAATGTATAAAGAATAAGCGGTTGAACAGAGGAAGTCGATTATATGAACACTCGGCAGAATATGAGGTAAATAACAGAAAATGGATCAGGAGAAGTTTAGACACTCCAATGTATTTCATCCAAAGCTTAAACATACTTTATGCTAACGTAATTTAATCTAATCTAACCGTACCCTACCACACCCTACCATACCCTATCCTACCACACCCTACTACACCCTACCACCAAAGGTAATCGTCAGATAAAATAAACTGTTGTACCTGACCTTCACACGACCCCTTCCCCCCCCCCAAAAAAAAAATATTGTTACTTATGGACCTTGATAATGTGGTCACTTAGAATAAATGTCATTATTGGGGGAATTTGACATCACTTGATATTGATTAATGACATGAAGTGGTGAAAGTCTTTGTATATTTTATAGAGTAAGCTCCTAGAGTGAGTGAGTGAGTGAATGACAGAGTGAATGACAGAGTGAATGACAGAGTGGATGACAATAGTTAGGTTCAAGAAGAAGAAGAAGAAGAAGAAGAAGAATTTCAGGCATACAGAATGTATGGAAATTATTGGTTCAGGTGGAGATTTAAGGCTCCTCAGCTTATTTCATCTGGGGATTCAACACTCGCGGTAACGTAACCCAACCTAACCTAACGTAATCTAACCTAACGTAATCTAACTTAACCTAACCTAACGTAATCTAACCTAACGAAATCTAACCTAACGTAATCTAACTTAACCTAACCTAACGAAATCTAACCTAACGTAATCTAACCTAACGTAATGTAACCAAACCTAACCTAACGAAATCTAACCTAACGTAATGTAACCTAACCTAACCTAACGAAATCTAACCTAACGTAATGTAATCTAACCTAACGTAATCTAACCTAACCTAATCTAACTTAACCTAACCTAACGTAATCTAACTTAACCTAACCTAACGAAATCTAACCTAACGTAATGTAATCTAACCTAACTTAATCTAACCTAACGTAACCTAACCTAATCTAACTTAACCTAACCTAACCTAACGTAATCTAACTTAACCTAACTGAACCTAACGTAATCTAACCTAACTTAATCTAACCTAACGTAATCTAACCTAACCTAATCTAACTTAACCTAACCTAACTTAACCTAACCTAACCTAACGTAATCTAACCTAACGTAATCTAACCTAACCTAACTTAACGTAACCTAACCTAACGTAATCTAACTTACCCTAACCTAACCTAACGTAATCTAACTTACCCTAACCTAATGTAATCTAACTTACCCTAACCAAACCTAATCTAACTTAACGTAATTTAACAATGTAATCTAACCTACTGTAATCTGACATAAATAACTAACACAAACCTAATTTAATATAACGATCTAACTAACCTCACATATTTTAACCTAATCTAACATAACCTAATCTACCTAACATAATTAAACACCTTAATCTAACTATATTAAAATAACCTAACCTAACCTACGCCCTCCTACGCCCCCTCCCCTTAAGTAGCATTAGAGTGTTTGATCGTTGATATAAGCTGGGGTGCCTAATCTTACAGATGGCCCGAAGTATTTTAACCTTTCCTTTGTTTCTGTTCTGGAAAGTAGACAGAAATGCTTGCTTTTGTCGCCCGTCCGTCCGTCCATGCAGGAGTTGTAAACACGATAGCAAAAGGATGTCGAACAAACTTCACAACAACAAGGTTTCAGAAGAGTTCGATATTTATTATGTAATGTTTTGATTGTCTAAAGTTTGGCTGCTTGCATGTTACTGTCGCTCGCTGGGGGTCTTACGCCAGGTGGTGGGGGGAATGTTATCTTCCATTTGTACTTGTTTATTTGTTTATTTCGTTATTTGTTGTGCTTATAAAATAGACGGGTGGGTGGGGGGAGTGTTGATGGATTTCCCATATGAAAGTTTGGTTAAAAATTTCACGTGATTATTAAACATTCTAACGCTAACCTAATCTAAACTAACCTCAACTAACCTAACCTGACATAAACTAACCCAACAAAACCTAACCTAATACTAACCCTCTGTTGACACTAACCTAACAAAACCTAACCTAACTTCAATTAACCCATACTACCAAACCTAACCTCAACTTCTACAACTAACCTAACAAAACCTAACCTAACCTGAGCTAACCTAACAAAACCTAACCTAACCTGAGCTAACCTAACAAAACCTAACCTAACCTGAGCTAACCTAACAAAACCTAACCTAACCTGAGCTAACCAAACAAAACCTAACCTAACCTGAGCTAACCAAACAAAACCTAACCTACCCGCAAGTAACCAAACAAAACCTATCCTAACCTAATCTAATCTAATCTAACTTAACCTAACCTAACCGAACTTCCCAGCCGGTGAAATAAAACTTGGGCGCCTCATCTTCAGGCAATGCAAAAACTTGATCTAATACCCACAAAATATAATATTTTCTAAGTCTTTTATATAAGGCGTTCCACCAACAGGAAAGGTTGAGTTAAGACCTTTACTTGCTTCCTGTGTTACGTGGAAGAAGAAGTGGGAGGAGAGGAAGGGGGAGAGGGGGGGGGGGGAGATTAAAATGCCAAAGGGAAGAGAATCAGATTGGTCGCCAGCCAAGTGTTCACATGGGGGGAGGGGGGGGGGTGTTACCTAGGCTTTCATAAGGTCACAGACATTCCAAACCAGACTGTGTGAAGAGTCGTGTTATTTGTGTGTGTTTTCGTCCAGCAATGGCCCTATGTTGAGAGAGAGAGAGAGAGAGAGAGAGAGAGAGAGAGCAGTGCTGGGGTGACTGGAGAAAAGTTATAAGACGTCAGTGAAGGAGTTAGGAAGAGTTTGTTGAGAGATGAAGGTAGAATTTCAAGGTGACTCAGACGTTACGTAATTATGTAAGTGAGGGAAGATCACCTGAAGATTAGACACCCCCGGTTAATACACTTGTAGGTTAAGTATCCGGCTGCTATCTTGGGATGTTAGGGTAGGTTAGCTTAGGATATCAATGTAAGATAGGTCAGGTTTGGGTAGGCTAGATGAGCGTTAAATTAGGGTAAGGTGGCTTAGGATAAGTTAGGTTAAGTTAGGTTAGCTTTAGGTTAGGTTAGGTTAGGTTAGCGTTAAGGTGATCTGTGAAGGAGTTTGGAAAGCAAGCGGACCCGGGTTCGATCCTCGGGCAGGGTGAAAATATGGGCAAGTTTCTTTACGCCATTTGCCTCTGCCTATCCAGCAGTAATTGGGACCCTGGATGTAAATTGATTTGCGGATTGTGTTCTGGGGTAATGGTTAGCCAGTGCAGTTGTCGAGTTGTCCGGTCTTCTCGGATTATTCCTTGACACTGGGTCATGCAGCTCGTTAACTTGGGTTATTGTGTTGGCGACAGCTTCTGCACCTTAACAAATTCACGCCTAGGAGGCCCTTGGGCCGGCCATCCTCGATTTCGAGGGGCTTCCATTATTATTATTAATGAATATCAATACAGGTGATGACAACAGGAAGAAATCAACGGTAGTCTGGAATGAAACAGGAAACAGCAGTTTGTGTGCGTTGAGGACAGCCGTTCCAACAGTCGTGATCCAGCCTTTGAGTTTCCTATCTTCCTTATGGGTGTAGGTGTGAGTGTGTGGGGGGTGTAGGTGTAGGTGCGAGTGTGTGGGGGGTGTAGGTGTGAGTGTGTGGGGGTGTAGTTGTAGGTGTGAGTGTGTGGGGGGTGTAGGTGTAGGTGTGAGTGTGTGGGGGTGTAGGTGTGAGTGTGTGGGGGGTGTATGTGTAGGTGTGAGTGTGTGGGGGGTGTAGGTGTGTGGGGGGTGTAGGTGTGAGTGTGTGGGGGTGTGGGTGTGTGGGGGGTGTAGGTGTGAGTGTGTGGGGGGTGTAGGTGTGAGTGTGTGGGGGGTGTAGGTGTGAGTGTGTGGGGGTGTAGGTGTGAGTGTGTGGGGGGTGTAGGTGTAGGTGTGAGTGTGTGGGGGGTGTAGGTGTAGGTGTGAGTGTGTGGGGGGTGTAGGTGTGTGGGGGGTGTAGGTGTGAGTGTGTGGGGGGTGTAGGTGTGAGTGTGTGGGGGTGTAGGTGTGAGTGTGTGGGGGGTGTAGGTGTAGGTGTGAGTGTGTGGGGGGTGTAGGTGTAGGTGTGAGTGTGTGGGGGGTGTAGGTGTAGGTGTGAGTGTGTGGGGGGTGTAGGTGTGAGTGTGTGGGGGTGTAGGTGTAGGTGTGAGTGTGTGGGGGGTGTAGGTGTGAGTGTGTGGGGGGTGTAGGTGTGAGTGTGTGGGGGGTGTAGGTGTAGGTGTGAGTGTGTGGGGGGTGTAGGTGTAGGTGTGAGTGGGGGGTGTAGGTGTGAGTGTGTGGGAGGTGTAGGTGTAGGTGTGAGTGTGTGGGGGGTGTAGGTGTGAGTGTGTGGGGGGTGTAGGTGTGAGTGTGTGGGGGGTGTAGGTGTAGGTGTGAGTGTGTGGGGGGTGTAGGTGTAGGTGTGAGTGTGTGGGGGGTGTAGGTGTGAGTGTGTGGGGGGTGTAGGTGTAGGTGTGAGTGTGTGGGGGGTGTAGGTGTGAGTGTGTGGGGGGTGTAGGTGTAGGTGTGAGTGTGTGGGGGGTGTAGGTGTGAGTGTGTGGGGGGTGTAGGTGTAGGTGTGAGTGTGTGGGGGGTGTAGGTGTGTGGGGGGTGTAGGTGTGAGTGTGTGGGGGGTGTAGGTGTAGGTGCGAGTGTGTGGGGGGTGTAGGTGTAGGTGTGAGTGTGTGGGGGGTGTAGGTGTGTGAGGGGTGTAGGTGTGAGTGTGTGGGGGTGTAGGTGTGAGTGTGTGGGGGGTGTAGGTGTGAGTGTGTGGGGGGTGTAGGTGTAGGTGTGAGTGTGTGGGGGGTGTAGGTGTAGGTGTGAGTGTGTGGGGGTGTAGGTGTGAGTGTGTGGGGGGTGTAGGTGTAGGTGTGAGTGTGTGGGGGTGTAGGTGTGTGGGGGGTGTAGGTGTGAGTGTGTGGGGGGTGTAGGTGTGAGTGTGTGGGGGGTGTAGGTGTGAGTGTGTGGGGGTGTAGGTGTAGGTGTGAGTGTGTGGGGGGAGTAGGTGTGAGTGTGTGGGGGGTGTAGGTGTGAGTGTGTGTGGGGTGTAGGTGTGAGTGTGTGGGGTGAGGTGGTGGTGTGGATGGTCGTGCGGCTGTTGATGTAATCCCGAATTGTTTAAAGTGACATGAAAATATTAATCTTGTTTTGCTAGAACACTACAGCAGAACACAACAGAAACAGCAACTTGGTTATGTTAAGGTCAGGTCAGGTCAGGTCAGGTCAATGTTGGTGAGTGAGTATTTGTGACTTTGCATTGCTCTTTTGTTTTCAAAGGATATAAATAATGTCTTGTCGATTTTCATTTTCCCTGTGAACTCAACATTATTGTATTCCTGTAAGAGTGTAATCATTATAAAATCAGTAGTAACAGTTCTCTTTGTTACGCTTTCCTCTCTTTTATAGTGGTAGTAAAGTTGTGTTTATCGGACCAGCTTAGTGGAGTGTGGAACTTTACCCACTGCTGTTTGTGTGATAATGGCATGACATTTCTCCTCTTCTCTCTCTCTCTCTCTCTCTCTCTCTCTCTCTCTCTCTCTCTCCCTCTCTCTCTCTCTCTGTTCCTATCCTCTTTATTTATTAATTTTCTTCTTTCCTTCTCTCCTGCCTTTCCCCCCTTTTCTTCTCCCCTATTAAGCCTTAAATATAATAAGACACCGATTATTTACAGATATAGTGAAGAAATAGATTAAGCGGGGGATAGTCGTGACTAATAACATGCAAGATAAACTGGAAGGTAATAAGTCACCAGGTTCCGACAAGATATTTGCCAGAGTATTAAAAGAATGTAAGGAAGAACTGAGTATGCCCTTGGCAAACTTGTTTAACATGTCATTAAAACCGGGTGCAGTACCAGAATCCTGGCGGATAGCGAATGTGATACCGATCCATTTAGTTGAACATCACTTATAGGGACATTACTGAAAGTCATAATTTCAAGCTCAATTCGAAATCACCTTAGGAAACACAAATTGATCAATGATTCCCAGCATGGCTTCACATTTTTTTGACGGGTATTAGCCCACCCGGGCACTGATCATTTTATGGCCCACATCAAGGCCTCGTGGGTGAAAATATAAAATATTAATAATACTAGCAATAATAAAATTAATGAAACTTAATATAAATAATAACAATAATTAATAATAATAATAATAATAATAGAGCCATAAATAAATAAATAAAATAAATAAATATATAAATGGTGAGAAATTATGTATGTATGTTGTGTTGATAAAGTAAGAGAAACAATCGAAACCCTGCAACTGTGTGTAAATGAGGCAGAAAGACAGACCAGCAACCTTGGACTTTGTCACAATTTTTGTGATGCCATATGGCAGCAGGGTCTACCATTAGACAATACATTATGTTTCCAATATCTTCCCAGGCGGTAATATCCTGTTTGATAACTACCTATTACCTGTCTGACAAATACGCAAAGTGGAGGCTCATGTGGAATTGGGGGAGATTTTCTAGACTGGATTAGGGTGTGGTTACAGGACAAGAAACAGAGTCGGCATTAATGTCACTAAATCCGATTGGGGTAACGTCACTAGTGGACTCCAAGGCTCAGTACTTGGACCATTACAATTTATTATATAAATAACGACATAGATATAGGCGTACACAGCAACTTAAGTAAAATTTCTGATGACACTAATATAGGGCATGTAATTAAATCTGACGAGCACTCCGCAAAACTACAGGAAGATCAAAACAATTTTTTTTTTGTGGGTTGAAAAATCGCAGATGAAATTTAATGTGGAAAGTGTAAAGTACTTAGTTTAGGAAATGTAAACAGAGATGATCAGATATCAGATGAAAAAGGTTGATATTGAGTAATCTGACTGTGAGAAAGATTTAATGGTAATGATAAGTAGGAATCTTAAACCATGACAACAATGTGTGTTTGCTCAAAACAAGGCTAACAAAGTACTTGGGTTCATATAAATGAATCTTAGTTATAACATATATTGCGCTTGTGAAGCCTCACCTGGATTACGCAGTTCAGGTTTGGTCACCGTACAGTATTACAGAATGGATATAGAATCCCGAGAAAGAATTCAGAGGAGGATGACTGAATTAATCCCTGGCATTCGGAACCTTGAATATAGAGACAGGTTAAAGCTGGGAATGCTGTACAGATGCCGTTGCTACTTCACTCCTGTGCAGTTCCTTCAAGTATATAAGGGATTCATTCGTCCTAACTTGGAGTACTGCTCTCATATCTGGGGTGGCTCTTCTTCTACCCAACTGCTAGATAGGGTGGAATCAAAGGCATTTCGTCGTATTAACTCTCCTTCTTTAGTTGACAATCTTTCTTCCCTTTCTCTTCGTCACAATGTTGCTTCACTCTCTCTTTTACAGGTAATTTAACGGGCAATGTTCGGTGGATTTGGCATCCTGTGTACCGCCGGCAAGGCCCCGTTGTGGGTCGATGACCCACACCACCCCGTTAAATACAGTACTGCGGTGTCCGTCAAGACTCATTTAGTTTAAACTCGGGTTGAAACACGACGACCCTCTTCAAGGGAAGATGTTTATTAATACGGGCGTTAGTCTGCTCCCTGGTCACTGATGCTGAGGCTGAGGAATCATTTGTGTAACACTTTATTCCACTTATGGTCATTTATATTCATGCTCAGTGTCATATAAGTTCTTGTTGGGTCATTTAGATTCTTGCAGAACCTGAATTATTACACAGTCATTTGAAATTTCAGCGAAAAGATTTTTGCATTCATTTCAATTTCTGTAGTGTCATTTAGATTCTACCATAGTACCATACTTGCACAGTGACATTTAGGTGCTTGTACAGTGCCTTATAGATATTTCCATAGTGCCATTTAAACTAGCATCATTACAAATTTAAAAAAAAATCACGATTATCTCATTTGAATTCCCTCAGCGCCAACTTTTGAATTCCTTTACTCTGCTAAAACTAAATTTCACCAACAATGTCACTAGGATTCTTTCATAGTGCTATTTATGATGACCCATAACCCCCCTCCACCCCCCCCTAACTGTATATGAGCCAGACACAACACAGACGGACGGCAGCAGCTCAGATACCGAGGGTCATTCTTAGTAAGGATATGTGAAGACTTTTATCTGTTCTGCACTTGTGGCGTAGCACTGAATTCCTCCCTCACCCTAACTCCCTCACCTCGCCTCCCACACCCCGCCTCCCTCACCTCGCCTCCCACACCCCGCCTCCCTCACCCCGACTCGCACACCCCGACTCCCACACCCCGCCTCCCTCACCCCGACTCGCACACCCCGACTCCCACACCCCGACTCCCACACCCCGCCTCTCACACCTCGCCTCCCTCACCCCGACTCACACACCCCGCCTCCCACACCTCGCCTCCCTCACCCCGACTCACACACCCCGCCTCCCACACCTCGCCTCCCTCACCCCGACTCACACACCCCGCCTCCCACACCTCGCCTTCCTCACCCCGACTCCCACACCTCGCCTCTCACACCTCGCCTTCCTCACCCCGACTCACACACCCCGCCTCTCACACCTCGCCTCCCTCACCCCGACTCACACACCCCGCCTCTCACACCTCGCCTCCCTCACCCCGACTCACACACCCCGCCTCCCACACCTCGCCTTCCTCACCCCGACTCGCACACCCCGACTCCCACACCCCGACTCCCACACCCCGCCTCCCTCACCCCGACTCGCACACCCCGACTCCCACACCCCGCCTCTCACACCCCGCCTCTCACACCTCGCCTCCCTCACCCCGACTCACACACCCCGCCTCCCACACCTCGCCTTCCTCACCCCGACTCCCACACCCCGCCTCTCACACCTCGCCTCCCTCACCCCGACTCACACACCTCGCCTCTCACACCTCGCCTCCCTCACCCCGACTCACACACCCCGCCTCCCACACCTCGCCTTCCTCACCCCGACTCCCACACCCTGAGTGCATAATAAGATTGGCGACCTTTCCACCACCACTCAGACAAACAGATATATTTTGCAACATTTCAGGAGGAGGAGGACGGGATTGTCGAGGTCAAGTTAATGTTTTAATATACAGTGTATGTGTGTGTGTGTGTGTGTAGTTTTTATAGTATGTTTTTTATGTTTTATATTATCCTTGTTTTTGTTTGTCTAGTTTTACATTTTCTTGTTTGTGTTTTGTTATTGTTCTTATATTGTTTTTGTTGTATTTAATATTTTATATTACCTTTACGCTCACACCGTATAACTTGCTAACACAACCAGTGACTTATCAGGCAGTCAAAGTCTATGTCTAAGTCATATAAAGCAAACATGGACTCGACTAATTCCCTATCGGGTGTTGTAATGTTCATGTCCTTCGCCTTGCATAGGATGTAAATGTGTGCCCAATAAACTAGCTGTGTGGGGAAAATCGGAATATCATTGTTTCTTGTATAAAAAATTACTTGCAATATAAAAAAAAATAATTTGCAATATCAACGAAGTTCACGACAAAACTACTGTATATTACAATGAAAAAACATCGACTAAATAATTATAATTAGTTAATTCATAATTGAAGATGTGGTTTAAGTTCTGCATCTCGTTGTGTTTTATGATTATTATTATCAATAAAGCGGACGGGTGACCAACAATAAAGTTGTAAAACAAAAGCAAAACAAATATCGTGAACTGATTTATTTGACTTTATCATCCCAAGTTTTCAACAAGAAATGGAAGCCTTGTAAATTATTGCTTATCCTTCTGATGATTTCCAGGTTTATATAGTTTAAGAGCGGACGAGAACACTGGACGCCCACTGGAGAATGAACGGCGGAATATTGACGGTAAATAAATTATTTCTATGATCAGTTTTTCGTTGTGTTTTCATCCATTATTTTTCCTTTTCTTTCATGCCCTTTCCACTACCGGTGGTTTATGATGGAAGAGAGAAAAACGGAAAAAAATGAAAAATACTTGAAATAAAAGGAAAAAGTTATCGTATCGTTATTACTTATTATCATCCAAACAACTTCTCTGAAAGAAAAAATATTAATTCTATTAACTCCTCCTAATGATAAGCGTCTCCCCAACGTTCACCTTTTGTCTTTATCAACTTCAAACCAGGATCTGCAAGTTAAGGTCGTTTCTCTCTCGGTATTAACAGTACTCGTGGAACTAGGAGAGAGGATACAACTATACTGTCACCACAACAACAGCCTCTGACTTCCTGTTTACTTTGTTTATAGTTATACACAGTCAAGATAAATTATGTAAATTTGGATTACATGAAGAATAGATACCCGAGATAATTTCACATGATGAATAAACACCCTAACCTTTCCAGGTAGTTAAGGTGTGTATTTAATCGTCAGTTGAAATACAGTAAGCTGGGGTGCGTTATCTTTAGATGATCTCCCCCTCAAAAAACAAATAAAATACAGACGCACACACACACACTACTACTACTACTACTACTACTACTACTACTACTACTACTTAGCTGTCACTCGGAACTGAGAATGATGATCATCCAGCTATGATACAATGACATAAGTTATTATGGATGTCACCTTCGTTGGTGAGCGCTGAGGTGACTCATGAGGCCGATACGGGACCGGCAGGGTCGTCTTCAGATGTTGCACGTGCGGAGGGCTACATATAGTGCGGGAGGGGCAGCGGCAGCATCTTTCCGGCTCTGGCGCTTGTCTGCATCGGTAAGCAGTCGGGCTAACTCGAAAGTATTGACACCTTATCGTGTGGAGTGATCGTCTCTCCGGTGAGGGGGTTGATTTGGACTTTTTCAAGTTTGTTTTAGGACTATCTTTATACCTTTTCAGTTGCCCGCCAGCGTTACGTTTACTATTCGTTAGGTGACTGTAAAGTAGCTGCTTTGTCAGTGTACTGTCGTCCATGCGGGTAACATGGCCAGTCCAGCGTGGTTGTTCATGGATAATGGTAGCCTCAATGCTCCTACAGTTCGTGTCAGCAAGAATACTGGCATTTGTTTTCTTGTCTTCCCAGCGAACTCGGAGGATGGAACGTAGACTACGTTGGTGAAAGTTTTCAAGAGCTTTGATGTGCCTCCTGTATGTGACTCGTATCTCGCTGCCATATAAGAGAATGGGGAGGACCACTGCTCGATATAAGTGCAGCACACACACACACACACGGTATACTGTTATGGATTGTGTCATGGCGGAGCATACATAAAAATGATTGATATCTCGAATGTAAATAATAGATGACAGTGAGTGTGAATGTGTGTGTGTGTCAGTCAGCAGAATTTCTCCAATAAGTATTCACCATAAACGGGTGATATATTTGTTTCTATATTACCACTACTAGTACTTTGCTGTCACTCGTAATCGAGTATGACGATCATCCAGCTATGATACAATGATATGAGTTATTAAGGATTTCACATTCATTGGTGAGTTTTGAGGTGAATAAAGAGACCGATACAGGACCGGCACAGTTGTTCACAGATGTTGCACATGTGGAGGTCTACATCGAGTGAGGGATGGGCGGTGGCAGCGTCTTTCCGGCTTTGGCGCTTGTCTGCGTCAGTTTGCAATGGAGATAACTCGAAAGTATTGACACCTTCTCGTGTGGTGCTCCTCCAAGCATTAAGATATGGAGTAATCGACTCCCAGGTGAGGGGGTTGATTTGACATCTTTTCAGGTTTGTCTTAAGACTATCCTTATACCTTTTCAGTTGCCCGCCGGCGTTACGTTTACTATTCGTTAGGTGACTGTAAAGTAGCTGCTTTGGCCGTCTACTGTCGTCCATGCGGGTAACATGGCCAGTCCAGCATAGTTGTTCATGGATAATGGTAGCCTCGATGCTCCTACAGTTGGTGTCAGCAAGAATACTGGTATTTGTTCTCTTGTCTTCCCAGCGAACTCGGAGGATGGAAAGTAGACTACGTTGGTGAAAGTTTTGAGGTGCCTCCTGTATGTAACCCATGTCTCGCTGACATATAGCAGGGTGGGAGGACCACCTTTTGATGATAATTTGAGCTCCCTACAGCTGAAGACATGGTTTCGGAGTCTGCCAAAGGCTTGAAATGCACATGTGATCCGAAGTTGATGTCTGCGGTGGTGGACAGGTGGGAGCCAAGATACCGGAAATGGGTAACATTATAGAGGGTAGTACCGTTAAGATGGATGGATGGATGGATGGTGGAGGTGTGTCTGAACCAATGTGCATAAGCATCTGCGTAGAAGTTCAGGATCTCCTGTAGGTCGCGTTCAGTATGAGCAACAAGAGTATAATGTTCTTGCCTGGACCACCCTTCACCCGGTACTCGATGTCCACCCCACCGGCTAAATTGGCACTGGCACGAGTAAGGAAGGCAACCAAGAAAATGGAAGAGAGAGTTGGTGCCAGTACACACCCTTGTTTTACCCTCATTTGGATGGGCAAGAACTCAGACTAGGTGCCATTGTGTAAGGCACTGCCGTTCATGCCATCGTGGAGTTGCCTCACAATGGCGATGAATTTAGGGGGGGGGGGGCAGCCAAAACGGCTGAGGGTCCACCAGAGGGCTTCCTTGTTGACCGAGTCGAAGGTCTTGGTTAGGTCGATGAAATCCATGTGCAGGTCACGATGCTGTTCTCTGCACTTTTCCTGTATCTGACTGGCAGCAAAGATCATGTCAGTGGTGCCACGTGATGGTCTAAAGTCACATTGAGATTCTGGGAGGAAGTTTTCCGCCTCAGGAAGAAGTCTGTTTTGGAAGACTCTGGCGACAATCTTGCCAGCTACGGACAGCAGCGAGATACCACATTAGTTGCCACAGTCTGACCGGTCTCCCTTGTCGTTAGAAATACTGACAATGGAAGCGTCTTAAAGAGTCTGGGAGATTTCCTCCATTTCCCATATATCCTCCAGGAGAGAGTGGAGACGGTGTCATAATTATACAGTATTACCTAATTATATATTCAAGGTGTCATATACAGTATTACCTCATTATATATTCAAGGTGTCATATATGACCTCATTATATATTCAAGGTGTCATATATGACCTCATTATATATTCAAGGTGTCATATATGACCTCATTATATATTCAAGGTGTCATATATGACCTCATTATATATTCAAGGTGTCATATATTACCTCATTATATATTCAAGGTGTCATATATTACCTCATTATATATTCAAGGTGTCATATATTACCTCATTATATATTCAAGGTGTCATATATTACCTCATTATATACTTAAGGTGTCATACATTACCCCATTATATATTAAAAGTCATATATTACCTCATTATATATTCAAGGTGTCATATATTTCCTCATTATATATTCAAGGTGTCATATATTACCTCATTATATATTCAAGGTGTCATATATTACCTCATTATATATTCAAGGTGTCATATATTACCTCATTATATATTCAAGGTGTCATATATTACCTCATTATATATTCAAGGTGTCATATATTACCTCATTATATATTCAAGGTGTCATATATTACCTCATTATATATTCAAGGTGTATATATTACCTCATTATATATTCAAGGTGTCATATATTACCTCATTATATATTCAAGGTGTCATATATTACCTCATTATATATTCAAGGTGTCCTATATTATCTCATTATATATTCAAGGTGTCATATATTACCTCATTATATATTCAAGGTGTCATATATTACCTCATTATATATTCAAGGTGTCATATATTACCTCATTATATATTCAAGGTGTCATATATTACCTCATTATATATTCAAGGTGTCATATATTACCTCATTATATATTCAAGGTGTCATATATTACCTCATTATATATTCAAGGTGTCATATATTACCTCATTATATATTCAAGGTGTCATATACCTGCACTAGCCAGACAGGTGTGATTAATAGCTGTAAACTTTGAGTAAATCAATAACCTGTCACAGAGATCAACCAACACCATCTTGTCTTAGTGTCATTCATAATCTTATTGTTGTCCGCAATATAGACACCGTAGTTTGTTTCACCTAATTGTTAAATACCCTAATGCTACTTGGTGGAGGTTAGGTTAGATTAGATTAGATTATGTTAGGTTATGTTAGATTATGTTAGGTTAGAATGATTAATCACCGGGTTAAATTAGCTGGGGTGGCGAAATTTCAAGTCATCGTATTAAAAAATAAAATCATCGACTATTTTTTTTCATGAAGTTTTCGAAGACTTGCCACAGATCTGTCAGCACCATCACCGTTTGGTCAAGTAGCATATTATACTCTTGGTCTGGTAACATATTCTCGTGACCTTCACTGTAGTATTTCCACGCTAACCTGGCCCATAAGCCACGCCCCTCTTCTATACTAATAGCTGATTGGTTCATAGAAAATTCAAATTAAATGTGTTAAATAATTATCTGAACTATTGAAATGTAAATCATTTCAAGGCATTAGCACTTCAGAGAGGATGTTAGAAAATTTTAAATATTTATCATAAAAAGTCGATATAAATACGCGCTTATACACGCAGTCCAGGGGAGGTAAGACGCTCAGGGGAACCAATCAACTATTTGTATCTAAAGACGATTGATTGATTGATACGTTTAATAAGATACAAAAAAAAAAATTCATCTCTAAGGGATGAAGTGACATAAGTCATCCCCACCCCAGTCCAGGAATATCCCTCTCAGGACTCGCATAAATCCCTAATACAGATATATCTCATATAGCCAATTATAATAATACAGTTATATTCTAGATGTAAGCGTTCTATATTTCTTTAATCATCTATTTTTAAACATCCACTCTATTTGCTTGGAGACATTATTTATCTGGGCATTTCTATATACATTAAGAAGTAATGGCCATCCCAGTATATAATGTGGCAGGGTATGGGATCTGGATGTTCTACAAACTCTACATTCTTTATCCTGTTCACTTCTCTCAGCTCCAAGTTCCCAGTAATATTTATATCCTAATCTTAACCTCATATACACTGAATATTTCCACCTACTCTCATCTTTCCCATATGTAAAATTTGTATTCATGAGAACATGATGGTAATGTTTCATTGTTTCACTTTTCTCGTATATTTCATTCCTTTTGAAATTATCTTCTATTGATTGTATTTTCCGTAATTTGCTCCTTAATTGTTTCAAGGTTTTAATACATATGTCGATCTCGGCCTTATCCGTGGCTCTTTTTTCTATTGTATCAACTGCTTCATTAAGACCAATGCCCACATGTGAAGGGACCCATACAAATCGAAACTATGGCCTTTTTTCCTTATTGTATTTACTAATTTTCCACATGAACCAATACACGAGGGGCGGGGCTTAACGGGCCAGGTTAGAGTGCAAAGAATATAGGAACTATCTGACGTGTTTTCAAAGTTTGGGCTAAATGACGTCGGGTGTGTCAACAGCGTCCATAATGTAGTGAATACTGTGTTAAGGGGGGGGGGGGGGAGGGTCATGTGGGAAGGAGTTAGGAAAGAGAGAGAGAGATGGAGCATGTTTTCCGTCCTTAAGCCCATCCGTCCGTCCGTCCATTTGCCAACTTGGATCACTTATGTTTAGTCCCTCAGCTTATCTCACCTGAATGTAGTCCCTCGTCCCCCATACACAGCTTATTTCACCTACATATTAACCACCCGCTACTTACCTCACCTAATAATTTAAATACCTAACGCTACCTGTGGATGGCTAGCTTTGGTTAGGTTAGGTTAAGAGTATTTAATCTTCAAGTGAAATAAGCTGGAGTGGTTAATCTTCAGGTGATTCGATAACTCAAACAAACAACAATGGATTCTTTGGTATAACACTATCATAGACTTGACGGAGAACCAGTATTTATTATAAGAGTTACGGCCTCTTGGGGTTACAAGTGCAGGCGAAAAGCTGACCACGTTACTGCCAGTCTTGTTTACTTATCATTCATTATTTTTTTAAAGCATTCAAGGTCATATTTTTCACCTTTCATGTAGTTGTACACACATGAACACGCACGCCTGAACGATTGGAGTACACACACACACACACACTGTTGAACGATTGGAGTACTCTCTCTCTCTCTCTCTCTCTCTCTCTCCTGAACAATTGGAGTAGTCACACACACACACACACACACACACATTCTCCTGGACGAATGGAGTTACTGACGTCAAACTTTGAAATTGTAATTATTTTAGTTAACAGCTGGAACAGGTCGAGGTTTGTTTAGTCAGCTGTCATAGGTCAAGATCACGGTGTCATATTTCATTCAAGTTCCTCCTACCTGTGTTTTTGTTCACCAGGTAAGATGTGGAATAACACTGTCTGCCCACACCGTGATGACTATTATTAAACAGTTAGGTTAAGTATGGTCAGGTGTCTAGAGTGTGTGTAGAGGTCAGGTATGGTCAGCTGTCTAGAGTGTGTGTAGAGGTCAGGTATGGTCAGCTGTCTAGAGTGTGTGTAGAGGTCAGGTATGGTCAGGTGTCTAGAGTGTGTGTAGAGGTCAGGTATGGTCAGGTTAGTACAGGTCATGTCAGATCAAGTGATGTTGGATTAAGCCAGTTAAGGTAATGTTAGGTTACGTTAAGTCAGGGTGGATTAGGTCAGGATAGGTCAGGTCTGGCGTCTTTAAGCGTGCAAAGGTTGTGGTGTTCAGGTGTGCAGGATGATAAGCTATAAAAAATAGCAATAGAGGCGAAATGAAGATGCAACATCACGGAGGAGAGAATAGGGTGAATATAGGTTTTTAAACCTAGAGACGACGTAAGGCAAATCCTCCCAGTACAAGGTTATAAAAACATAAGAAAAAGAGAATGAAGGAAACTGCCACTACAGGGCAGCCCCGTTTACACCCAACCCCTATCGCTCATATATCACCCAACCTATATTTGAAGCTACCCAGCGTGTTCCAGTTAATGCTGATGTTTGGTAACTTGTTCCACTCATCCACTACTCAATTTCCAAACCAATGTTTACGTATCTCGCCTATATCTAAATTTGTCTAATTTAAAACCATTGTTGCGAGTTCGCTCCTGGTTGGATAATTAATTTAAGTACTTTGTTAAATCACCTTTTTATTTTAACCCTGACTTACATTTATACACCTCTATCATGTCGCCCCTCACTCTACGTTTCTCGATGGAGTGCAAATTTATAGGCTTTAATCTGTCTGTAATCAAGGTTCCTAATGCCCGGGATTAGTCTTGCCATCCTCCTTTGTATTGGTTTAAGATTCCTACTTATCGTTACCCCTAAATCTTTCCCGCTTTCGGATTTCTCTATATCAACGTTGTTCATCTGATTGCTGGTTTCTCTGTTTACATCTCCTAGCCTAAATACTTTACACCTTTTCACAGTAAAATTTAGTCTGCCATTTTTCAGATCATGTGAAATTTTTTTTCAGATCTTCCTATGGAAAATTTTACAGAGTCCTTGTCAGATTTAGTTACATGTCCTAATTTAGTGTCGTCAGCAAATTTCCTTATATTGCTGTCTACGCCTATATCTATGTTGTTTATGTATGTAATAAATAGTAATGGTCCAAGTACTGAGCCTTGGGGTACTCCACTAGTGACGTTAGCCTAATCGGATTTAGTGCTGTTAATGTTCACTCATTGTTTCCTGACCTGTAACCACGCCAAAATCCACTTTACTTTTCAGTCTTTCAAGGGGCAACCTTGTCCAAGGCTTTGCTAAATTTGAGGTAAACCACATAGTAATCGTGTCCGTCATCCACTGATTCGAATACAACGAAAAGAATGATAATAGATTTATCTGACACGAACGTCCATTTTGAAGCCATACTGGGAATCATTGATAAATTTGTGTTTCTCGAGGTGATTTCGAATTCAGTTTGGAATTATTGCTTCCAGTTTTTTCCTACAATTGATGTTAAACTGACTGGATGGTATTTAGAGAATATTGAAAACCGGTATCACGTTCGCTATCCCCCAGGATTCTGGTACTACACCCGTTTTAATGACATGTTAACCATGTTTGCTAAGGGCATACTAAGTTTTTATTTTAATACTCTGGCAATAATATCGTTGGGGCCTCAGGACTTCTTAGGTTTCAGTTACTAGTCACTACTATCTCGCGTAATATATTTTCGACGCTATCTCTGTATATAGTTGGTGCCTCTGGTATTTTTTTTTTTTAATTTTCGATTGTGAAAATTGATGAAAAATATCTGTTCAGATTATTGGTCATTTCTCTGTCGTTATCAGTTAGCTCGTTGGTATCTGACTGTATTGTCTCGTGTTTTAGTTTGATACATTTGGAAGAATCCCTTAGGGTTTAACTTCGCCTCCCTTGCAACCTTTAGCTCACTATTTCTCTTTGCTTTTCTTATCTCTCTCTTAACCCTACTGGCCAATACTTTATAATAATTTCGGAAAGTAAACTTCACCACCATTGATTCTCTTACCTATAGCCTTCCTTTGTCCAATAATGATTTTTTATTTAATTATTTATCCATTTGGGTAATTTTTATTTTATCATGGTTTATCATGGCAGACACTCACTGTAATCATTTTGAGACTAAGAACAACACCAAGGGACGATAATGATGACTGGTGAGAACTGCCCCCGGAGACTTGTCTGTCAATGGCACCTCTGGGGTCTTTTGCTGATACTCGGCCCTTAAGTGCTGTGACCTGGTATGTGTGTGTGTGTGTGTTACAGGGAAGGACGGGAACACTGTCACACTCACTCACCAGCTATGTGCATCTTTCTCTCTAATGAGGACTGACTGGAGGCTTCTATAGACTGTAGTTTAATTACTAAGGGCAGGAGCTGGAGACACGTTTGGCCGCTCCGTAAACAGAGTTTGTTAAAATACACCACTTTCAGTTTCCAATAATTTATTGTTAAACTATTTGTAAGACGGCAATAAAGTAGTAGATTATTTACTCACCAATAGCTGGCGTGGACCTGTTGTCTGGGATAGGTTGGGCGATGGTACGAACTGTGAGGGACGCGCTAACCTCTCCCTGCTCCTCAGACGTGGCCTGCGACTTCTTCAGTAGGTCCTCGGGCGCTGCTGTTCCCGGCGTCAAAACTAGGAGACGGGGGCGCCACATTATGGAGTTCAGAGGCACAGGGATATCTGTGTCGTAGCGCAAATTGGCGAAGGTGAGACGCGGATCCTCCCAGGAGAGCTTGGTGTAGAGCAGCACCGTCAGCGGCTCCGTTGACGCCACCCGTGTTATTTCTATGGTAAGACCTACGTCAACAGGCGGCTGAGGCGGAGGAGAGTTTATTAGATAACCTTCTGGCCGTCGGACTGGCTGGCATTCTTTTTCGTCGTAGCCGTCAGGGCAGTCAGGGTAGCCGTCACAGCGCTTCGTCAGGGATATACACTCCCCCGACCTACACAGTGCCTGATGCTTCCCACAGGCAGTCAGCGACGCCCCCACCACCTGCTTGGCACTGACACCACACAAATCCGAAGTCACCTGCCACTTACGAATCCCGAGTGGATCAGTGCCGTTTGTGGAGGCCAGTATGTCACCCGTGGCCCCGTCACGGAGTTCCCACGTGTCCTGGACTGACGTTATGTTATAACGCTCTACTCCCTGGAAGTAGAGGCGAGCAGACGTGCTAGACGCCGCCACGAAGGCCAAGTCTGTATTGGGGAGAGAACATAATCCTCGCATAATAAATAAACGATGTTTCCCAGGCGGCGGGAGTTGGCACCCCCCACACAGTTGAGAGAAGCAGGGGGCGGACTCCTGACCTGATCTGGTGAGAGCAGGACAGCCATTACCGTCATCCCCCAGCCACAACACCCGCCGCCCGCTCCCACACGCACTGTAACTCGTGATATCATCAAACAAACTCTCATAGTTACCACCATTACGGGGTCTGATCATTTCCATGTCTAACTTAACACACAATTCATAATTATCTTGAAAATTCATTGGTTCTGGAAATAATAAATAATCGAAGAGTCTTCTTCTACAAGGTTCACTCGTGTTCATGGAAGTTTGTGTTATGTTTGCCCCGTGCTGCTGCCAGTTGAGTGCTGGGAGGGGCGGGTTGAGGGATAAACCTCGACAGCTGACCAGGGTTTTCACGTCAGTGTCTGTTAACTCCCTATTCCATACGTTAGGAGCCACCAGGTCCCCGGCAAAGGACCCTGCGAAAGCGTGCATGGCCCTGGAAGCACGCAGAGTCTCCCACTGGGCGTCTGAAGGCTTAGAGAAGCTGAAGGTGGAAGGGGACAGGTCAGGCCAGATGACGCTCCCACCCATTATAACCCGAAGTTGACCCTTGAAGAAATCGGTGACGGGGTTGACCTGGAGTAGACGGCGCGAGTCGAGGAAGAGAGAGACAGTGGTGGGTGTGAGTGCCAGGCAGAAGTGATACCAGCAAAGAGGCACTACCGCCGCTGCCGCCGCCCACACAGCCCGACCCTGACGCAGCAACACGCCCTGGGGCACCACACCTGCACACAGCAACAACTGTTAACATATTTAAGGCAGAACATGTTATATGACAACCAAAAACATGACAACATTCAGATTATATCTTCCAGTGTAAGAATGTCGAAATTTCACACGTCATTCATTAGGGCACATCTGTAAATTTATTTGATTGATCTCATACGAGTATAATCAGGAGAACAGAATCTCCGACCAAATTTTCGAAGATCCTGAAAACATTGCATGAGATAGCAGGTATAAATAATAAATTAGTTTGTTGTAGTATGTATAATTGTTAACCTTTCAGCTGGAGACACTTTGTGACTGAATATTTCCCAGTTCTGGCTGGGGAATACAGTTTTAGCTTCCGGGGATTAACTGACAGTACAACTGTCTCTAGTGATAGTTGTGAATAGTTCTGTGCTTCTCTGAAGGCTGACTTAAAGGTAGGTTAAAGGCAAAAACTAGTGGATGCACATGGAATTGGAGGAATTATTCTAATGTGGATTAAGGCGTGGTTACAGGGCAGGAAACAGCGAGTAAGCATTAATGGCACTAAATCCGACTAGGCTGACGTCACTGGTGGAGTACTCCAAGGCTCAGTAGTTGGGCCATTACTATTTATTATATACATAAGCGACATAGATATAGCCGTAGAGAGCAACATAAGTAAATTTGCTGATGACACTAAAATAGGGCATGCAATTAAATCTGATCAGGACTGCAAAACTACAGGAATATCCAAAAAATAAAATTATCATGGTCTGAAAAATGGTATATGAATTTAATGTGGACAAATGTAATGTACTTAGCTTAGGAGATGTAAACAGAGAAACGGTTTCTCAGAAACCAGTTATCGGATGAACAACGTTGATATTGAGAAATGCGATTGCGAGAAAGATTTAGTGGTAATGATAAGTAGGAATCTTAAACCAAGACAACAATGTGTATTTGCTCAAAACAAGGCTAACAAAGAATTTGGGTTCATACAAAGGCGTGTTAGTTAGAAGACTAGCGAGGTTATCCTAAAACCATATCTCGCACGTGTGAGACCTCACTTGGCTTTATGCAGTTCAGTTCTGGTCACCGTATTACAGAGTGGATATAGTATAACTAGAAAGCATTAGGAACCTTGAGTAAAGAAACAGATTAAAGTATCTGAATTTGCACTCCCTCGAGAGACGTAGATTGAAGGGCGATATGATCGAGGTGTAAAAATGGAAGTCAGAGTTAAACAAATGTGATATAAAAAGGTACTCAAACTATCCAACCAGGAACGAACTGCTATAGATTGTATTAGGACTAAGGGAGGGATCCCTATCATATGCGGTGTCCTGCCTAGAAGGAGAGTTGGCAGTGAATGGTTGTCAAGGGCAGTTGGTGTTAACGACCGTCTTGACAGATATTGCAAGTCAATATCAGTCCCATTCATTGACAACTGGGACAACTTCTATGGCAGAAGGGACCTTTATGCTAGGGATGGGGTGCACCTGTCTAGGGATGGAGTAGCAACCCTGGCTGGGGCTCTAAAGGGGGCAGTTCAAAAGATATCGAAGTCTTTAAACTGCTAGGAGAACATATGAGCACGGGGGTGGAGGAGAATGCAGTGGGAGCCGGTAAACAAAGTGAAAGATTACAGGGAAATAGTGTTAGGAATGATGACAAAACTAAATTAGACAGGGAGTTTAAAACAAAACGCGATAAGGAAGGACTCAGAACACGACTAACTTTAATGTATACTACGCGAACAGTAGTAGTATGAGAAACAAAATGGATGATATTAGGGCCTTGCTATGTACCGAAAAATCGATATAATAGCATTCACTGAAACATGGATCAACCTAGACTCACGCGAGTTGCCGGTCGAATACCAAATTGCGGGTTACAAATTGTTCCATACCGATAAGCAAACAAGAAAAGGAGGCGGAGTTGCAATCTATGTTAGGGATAATCTGAAGTGTGAAATAAATAAGGAAATAAAAACTGAGAGGAATACAGAAACAATTTGGATAGAATTAAGCGACGGTCGGGAAAAATTCATCACAGGAGTAATATATACACCTCCCAATCTTGATAAGAGTCAATTAGCGACTTATCTGGGATGAAATGCGCAGGGCTGCCATACACAACAAAGTCTGTATAGTAGGCGACTTTAACCTTGGCCAAATAGATTGGACTGACCTTACAGGTAACTCAGAATCAGAGGATTTTCTCGAGACGATCTAGGACTGTTTCCGAAGTCCATATATCACCGAACCCACCCTGGGTAATAATATACTCGATTTAGTTCTGTCAAACAGAGAAAACCTCATTAGCAATGTCGAGGTAGGGAACGAACTTGCAAACAGCGATCACAAAGAAATTCGATTCCAGTTAGATTTTCAGGGCAGAAGTAAGGAAAATTCCACTAAAGTACCAAATTTCAGAAGGGCAAACTTTGACAGTTTAAAGAGGCAGCTGAGAGAGGGGGTGTCGCCCTTGGCCGTGAACCTGACAGATGACACCGACCTGATAGCGAGATCTGAGATTGCCGAGTTCCAAGACAATTTAAATAATGAGTTACTTAATGCACAAAGGCAGAACATACCATACAAATAACTCAGATCAGACAACAATGACCCTAAATGGATAAATAATTATTTAAAGAGCATCATTGGCCAAAGGAAGGCTATAGGTAGAAGGATAAATTGTGGCGAAATTTACCTCCGGGATTATTATAGGGTATTGGCAAGTAGGGTTAAAACCGAGATAAGGAAAGCCAAGAGGAATAATGAGGTAAGGATAGTAAGGGAGGCGAAGACAAACCCCAAAGGATTCTACCAAATGTATCAAACTAAAACACGAGAAAAGATTGGACCAATACGGTCATATACCGGCGAGCTCACTGATATCGACAGAGAAATGAGCAATAATTTGAATAAATATTTTTCAGCAGTTTTCACCACCGAAAATTTAAACATGACACCCGGGGCACCGACTCTATTCAGAGATAGTGAAGAAAACAAATTAAGCGAGATAGTAGTGACTAGTAACGATGTTAGTAAGCAAATAGACAAACTAAAGCCTAATAAGTCACCTGGTCCTGATGAGATATTTGCCGGAGTATTAAAGGAATGTAAGGAAGAGCTTAATATGCCCTTAGCAAAGTTGTTTAACATGTCCTTGAAAACAGGTGTAGTACCAGAATCCTGGAGGATAGCGAATGTAATACCGATTTTCAAGAAGGGGGATAGATCACTATCCTCTAACTACCGCCCAATCAGTCTAACATCAATAGTAGGCAAATTACTGGAAGCAATCATTTCAAACTCTCTTCGAAATCACCTGGAGAAGCACCGATTGATCAATGATTCCCAGCATGGCTTCACAAGTGGACGTTCATGTCTAACTAATCTATTAACATTCTTTTCATCAGTTTTCGAATCGGTGGACGAGGGGCACAATTATGATGTGATATATCTCGACTTTAGCAAAGCCTTCGACAGTCCCCCACGAAAGACTAATTAGAAAGGTAGAAGCACATGGCATCAAAGGTATTATCCTTAAATGGATTAGGGCGTGGTTACAGGACAGGAAGCAGTGAGTGAGCATTAATGGCACTAATTCCCATTGGAGCAACGTCACAAGTGGAGTTCCCCAAGGCTCAGTACTTGGACCATTATTATTTATTATATACATAAACGACATAGATATCGGCATAGACAGCAACAAAAGCAAATTTGCTGATGACACTAAAATAGGACGTGTTATTAAATCTGACGAGGACTCCACAAAACTACAGGAAGATCTAAACAAATTTTTCGAATGGTCTGAAAAATGGCAGATGAAATTCAACGTGGACAAATGTAAAGTACTCAGTATAGGAGATGTAAACAGGGAAACCAGATACCAGATGAACAACGATGCCATAGAGAAATCCGACTGCGAGAAAGATTTAGGAGTAATGATAAGTAGGAACCTTAAGCCAAGTAAACAATGTGTTTTTGCTCGTAACAAGGCTAATAAAGTACTTGGGTTCATACAAAGGAGTGTTAGTTACAAGACTAGCTAGGTCATCGTAAAACTGTATCTTGCTCTTGTGAGACCACACCTGGATTACGCAGTTCAGTTCTGGTCACCGTATTACAGAATGGATATAGAATCCTTGGAAAGAATTCAGAGGAGAATGACAAGACTAATCCCGGGCATCAGGAACCTTGAGTATAGAGACAGGTTAAAGCATCTTAATTTACACTCCCTCGAGAGAAGTAGAGCGAGGGGCGACCTGATGGAGGTGTATAAGTGGAAGGCAGGGCTAAACAAAGGGGACATTACAAAGGTACTCAAACTATCCAACCAGGAGCGAACTCGTAACAATGGTTTGAAATTAGACAAATTTAGATTTAGGCGTGAAATTGGTAAACACTGGTTTGGAAACAGAGTAGTGGATGAATGGAACAAGTTACCAAATATCATCATTAACTCGAATACGCTGAATAGCTTCAAACATAGGTTGGATGCTTATATGAGCAATAGGGGTTGGGTGTAAACGGGACTGCCCAGTATGGGCCAATAGGCCTGCTGCAGTTTCCTCCTTGCTTATGTTCTTATGTTATGTTGATAGCAATGGTTTTAAATTAAACAAATTTAGATTTAGGCGCGCGATAGGTTAACGCTGGTTCGAAAATAGAGTTGTGGATGAGTGGAACAAGTTACCGAACATCATCATTAACTGGGACATGCTGGATATGAGCGATTGGGGTTGGGCGGGACTGCCTAGTATGGGCCAATAGACCAGCTTCAGTTCTTATGTTCCGTACGTGTACTGTACTTTTGTATCTTCCATTTTTTAAGTTTTCAGAAATATCTGCACTCGTATCTATTTTAGTTTTGTTTTCAATTTAGTTTGAAAAATAAATAAGAAATTGTTTTTAAATTAGACTAATTTGGCGGTACATTAATTTGGTTGTTTGTTGTTTTGCGTTCTATCACATTATAATTAATGTATAATAGTTATTATTTTAAGTAATTTTTTGTAGGAGTGAACTTTGTAACTAATGAATCGAGTAATCTTCCTGGTGAAGTGTAAATCTTGGTCTTATTAAAGTCAAGTCAGCACATTTTATTTTTATTGTTAACTGACATATACGGTACTGTATAAGGAGGTACAATGAAACCTCCATATAACGCACTTCTCTCTCTATTTCATCCTTTAGAATGGGGGTTTTCACATCTAACGGACCCTCGATATAACAGACTTTTATATCTAGACTCTAGTTTGTCTGTTAGTTAGATATTTTACATCTATCAGAGTGGATATGACGGACTTTCCTTTCCACATTTTCGTTAAATAGAAGTTTCACTGTAACTTTGAATAGTTTTATATTTGGGTGATTTTTCATGGTTTTCCAAATTTCTTTTTTGATATATTTGTGGTTTTATAAATTTATGATGTTTATGACACGAGTTAAAACAATGTCTTGACATTAATCATTTATGAGACTTTCTCACAACACTGACATGAATAACGACGGTGTAAAATGTACCTTGGGTGTGACCAAATAAATTAGGCTATTATAGGAGAGTAATCGAGCCTTGTAGGACCTTTTTTTCTCCATTTAAATACGTGCGTTAAATAGTGAAGTGTTTGTCCCTTGTTTCCTGTAGATTTGGCTTTGGCTGTTGACAAACAATAATTGCAAAACCGTTCTCTCTCTCTCTCTCTCTCTCTCTCTCTGGTATGCGTGCCTGTGTGCGTGTGTGTAGGGGGAGTGGGAGGGTTACACGTAGCTTCTGAGAATTTACAAAACATCTCCATCAATCTTGAAATCCATAAGGCGTGTTACAGATGGCGTAATAACAAGTTAAAGAAAATATATTTTCCCAAATTTATCAATATATGAACGTACAAACTATATTTTTCATTGTAGGATTTTTTACGAACATAATTTTTTCTTCCTTTGTGCTGTTTTTGCGATGGAAAATTACAGACCATGGGTTGGTACTTCTCACACTGGCTCTTTTTTGTACACGGAAAGCCTCGGCGTTTGTATCGTTTTATATTTTTCGTGAGTATCATGCGTCTGGCAAGCAAAGACGCTCTGTACACAAAAACATTCAGTTCCAAACGTCAATTTTGTCCACTGCACATTGTTGTTGGTCGGTGGTATTGTTAGGTAAGGCTGAACAAGTAAATGGATATTGAAAAATAGTTGAGAATTCGGATAGGACCTGAAACTTGGAGACAGCTTGCTGTGTGCTGCCGCTTGTGTTTTAGTGTGTTATTGGGGGTGTGTGTTTGACTAGCGTGTGTTATGGGGAGAGTGCACGTGGTATTAAGGGTATGTACTACATCAGCAATACAGTACTCGCTTAACGTCGCCCTGATCAAAGTTATTTCGTTTCACATGATTGCCCTAAAGTGAGACTATGAGGGACCTTTTGTATTTACACAGCATGAATAAGAATTTACTTCTAAAACCTGTCAGAATTACAAACAAAATATAGGGAAAAATCATTGAAGCATGTATACATATGCTTACAGTCTTATGGGGAAAATTGTTGGAACATCACTATTTTGCACGAGGACTACCAGGTGAGGAAACGAGACAATAAATTACCCTTTCCGGAACCCTCAAAACACCCCTGCACCTGAACCCCTCCTTATAATATTACATCTTTCAGGAGTTTCGGTTTTCATTAAAGTCGATGATTTCAGGAAACAAAACTTCGACTTAAAGCGAGAACTGCCTATTCTACCTCCGTGAAAGGTATAAATGTACTAATATTACTCTGATTATAAGCATAAATGTGACGGTCTTTCACTTATAATAGAAACAGAAATCTATAAATAGGTAAATTAGAAAATATTGAAATACATGAAGATTTTCTAAATATACTGAATATACGGTTATTAAGAATGTCAATCTTCAAAATTCTTAGTAAATGTATTATGTTACAAAGATTCAAGTAAACTCTTTTTGTACTGTGAAAATTGTATCACTAAATCTTGCTGTAAATCTAGGTGGGTGTGAGACTACTAGGATTGTGTCCCAGTCCTAAATGTTATTATTAAGTATGGCCATAGAATCCGTGTTAGTGAAGTGTTATTGTTCAGTATGGCCATAGAATCCGTGTTAGTGAGGTGTTATTGTTAAGTACGGCCACAGAATCCACGTTAGTGAAGTGTTATTGTTAAGTATGGCCATAGAATCCGTGTTGAGAGGATTATTGGACTATGTGGCCAGGTCGTTCGTGTCAATACGGGTGTTGTGCAGCGGCTCACAGCACCTTCCCGGCGTCTCGCCTCTTAAAAAAGACGATCATTGAATAATAGATGATGCCTGTGTCACATAAGATCTGTTGACGTCATCCATTACAGATATATATTTTTTCCTTCCTTCGATGGATCTGACTTCAATAAGTACCAGTAGCTATGAATCTAATTCCTATAAGAACCAATAACCGAGTCCAATTGCTATATGAACCAGTAGTATTTGATGGATAGATCAAAAACCAGATTGCATTGGTAGACGCGAATAAATATAAGACAGGTGAGTCAGTTGAGGGAAGGAAAAGGTTAGCCCTTCATGAGTACGATGATTTAAACACTTGAGCATGATGACTTGATGACAAAAGGGGTTATGTCATTATACTCAAGGTTACCAAAGATATTGGTAAACTGGTGTTCAACAAAGACGAGGATATCTTTAGAGAGCTGCGAGTGTTGGGTAAATTATCTTGGAAACCGAGCTTCTGAAGAGTAGCCCCCCACAGCTTATTTCAACTGATAACTAAACACCCTAACGCTAACTGGGGGTTAGGTCAGGATGTTTAATCATTAAGGGAATAAAGTTTAAAAAAAATTATGGTGTCTAATATTCAGATCTGAAAAAAAGGAGACAGGTCTTTCACATGTGTGAAGAGTCAGGTATAGGATTGGCTGAGCCTTGCCAATCATATCTCGGTAGAGGCCTGTACTGGCTCCCTCACTTGAGGACAATGAAGGTCGAGTGTATCCCGGGGAAGCCAAGCCTGTACATCGTGCAGGTGACGTCCGGGTCACCACAACTGTGTTTTTTACTGTGTGTACCATCACTGATTACTGTTTCATATGAGAGAGAGAGAGAGAGAGAGAGAGAGACTCTTGTCTGTTTAATTAAGGTGGTCGTGTGATGTGATAAGTACGGTTCACACTAGCCCGTTTTGACAGCCACCGCTGACTTAGGACCGTCAAGCTATCGATGACGTCACGAAAACGGTGGTCCGTTTAGACGGGGGGAGTTAAAATTTAAACAAACATGGACGATGATAACCTTCACTGTGCCTACCTCCTCACACGCGGACCCCAGCCTGGGGATTAGGATGGTTACCACAATTACAAATTGAGAGGCTACTTCGTGTTGAATTTTACCTTATTTGTCAAATGGCCAACCACAAGAGGTGGCCATGCCGAGGGAAAGAGGCCAGTGGCCTGTGTAGGATACCTCCATTGTTCCTGATATTTTTGTCTTGGGTAATAATGAAGCCCAACACTGTTCTTCACTCCACAACTTAGGCTGGTAGAGGCTGTCGCTTTATGGAGGGAGAAGTAGATTGAGATGCTTAATTTTATTTATTTATTTACTTATTTAGTATGTAGTATTTATTTATTATTAATTAAGGTTAGCTTGGATTAAAACTCATTTCCACATAAAAGGAGTACAGTATCACCTTTGGGAAAAGGAATAAAATAAATTGCAGAAAACATGTTTTCTGTTCAGTGGCGCCGTGCCTTCAAGATCTGAATATTATCATTATTATGATTTTTTTAATTTCCTACATAAACAAATTTTAAGTGATTTTATTCATAAAACTGAATTTCATTATTTGACTAAATTTTAATGTGAATGACTAATTTCAACACCATACAGACGGGCACCACTGGTTTCCGTCTGGAGGAGATGAAAATGGTTATTCTCGTTTGTGTCGACGGGCATGTTAGAGACGGGCAGCAGACATTACCAAAGTCACACACTACATCCACCAAACGGGCCGGTATGACGTCATCGATGGCTATTTGACGTGAGACACGGAGGCAAAACGGGCTTTAGAGGAGGTGGAGTTGAGGTTACCACAGCGACCAAGGGTAGTAGGTAAGGCAGGCACACAGCATCAACAAGCGGCTGGCAGCCGAAAGATAAATATGAATCTAAGTATCGTATATAAATCCCTTTCGCCTCGACCAACAACACGACTACAGTAACACGTGACAATGGTGTCATCCCACTTGGACGATTCCCAGAAAGACGATTATAGCTAAAAAAAAGTTCTTATAAATACTGTATTTATCACCAGCGAGAATGTGAACAGAATGACCACTTCACATATTATATTTATGAACGGCACATTCAAGTTAACACTAATCTTCTCAATTCGAAAGGAATATATGGCCAAAGAAGACATTGTATTTAATCCAATTAGTATTTGTTCGAAAAAAGGCTAACAAAGTACTTGGGCTCATACAAAGGAGTGTTAGTTACAAGACTAGCGAGGTTATCCTTGCAAGACCTCACTTGGATTATACAGTTCACTTTTGGTCACCGTACTACAGATTTGATATCGAATTCCTAGAAAGCATATATAGGAGGATGGCGAGACTAATCCCGGGCATTAGGAACCTTGAGGTAAGAGACAGATTAAAGCATCTGAATTTGCACTCCCTCGAGAGACGTAGAGTGAGGGGCGATATGATAGAGGTGTATAAATGGAAGCCAGAGTTAAACAAAGGTGATATGACAAAGGTACTCAAACTATCCAAACAGGAGCGAACTCGTAGCAATGGTGCTAAAAATGACAAAATTAGATTTAGGCTCAAGATAGGTAAACACTGGTTTGGAAATAGAATAGTGGAGGAGTGTAACAAGTTACCAAACATCATCATTAACTCGAATACGCTGGGTAGCTTCAAATATAGGTTGGTTGGGTATATGAGCGATAGGGGTTGGGTGTAAATAGGGTTGCCTAGTGTGGGCTAATAGGCCAGCTGCAGTTTTGTACATTCTTATGTTTTTTTATGAGAGCGGGCTTATGGCTGCTCTACGCCTCATAACCTGAATAGTCGTATGTTGTTATTACTGATATAAATAACATTGAATTTCATTATTCCTAATAAAATTGATATTTTTTATTTTTCTCTATAATAAAATATTCTTAATGTAATTTATATTACACTCGTATTCCTGTAATTCATTCATCCTAATATAATTAATAATATATTCCTCTAATAAAAATGGTATTTCGAATAGAATTTGTGATGGATGATTGATCCTTATCTATAATCACACAAGTCGGAATCGCTTTTCCGAGAGTCGTTTAAGTGACATGTAATTGTGAGAACAACCACTAGCATATGATAAGACAGTACCGGATAACATATGACATGATAACACAGCACATGACAACAACAGATAAACACATGGCATGATAACACAGGGCATGACAACACCAGATAAATATATGGCAGGATAACACAGGGCATGACAACACCAGAAAGCACATGACATAAAAACACAGGGCATGACAACACCAGAAAGCACATGACATAAAAACACAGGACACGACAACAACAGGTATTACAGAATGGATATAGAATCCTTGGAAAGAATTCAGAGGAGAATGACAAGACTAATCCCGGGCATTAGGGACCTTGAGTATAGAGACAGGTTAAAGCATCTTAATTTGCACTTCCTCGAGAGACGTAGAGCGAGGGGCGACCTGATAGAGGTGTACAAGTGGAAGTCAGGGCTAGACAAAGGGGACATTACAAAGGTACTCAAACTATCCAACCAGGAGCGAACTCGTAACAATGGTTTTAAATTTGACAAATCAGATTTAGGCGTGAAATAGGTAAACACTGGTTTGGAAACAGAGTAGTGGATGAATGGAACAAGTTACCAAATAACATCATTAACTCGAATACGCTGGATAGCTTCAAACATAGGTTGGATGCTTATATGAGCAATAGGGGTTGGGTGTAAACGGGACTGCCCAGTATGGGCCAATAGGCCCACTGCAGTTTCCTCCATTCTTATGTTCTTATGTTAACAGATAAACACATGGCAGGATAACACAGGGCATGACAACACCAGATAAACACAAGACATGATAATACAGGACATGATAACAACAGATAAACACAAGACATGATAACACAGGGCATGATAACCGATGATTCACAGATTCTTTAAGACGCCACCATTATATCACCCTACACAGACCAGTCGATGGATCCAATGACTGTAAGCCACGAGTAGCCACCGCCCTCCCTCCCTGTAGTCAATGGGTGTTGTGTTCATATCGATATCTTGAATTCGTAATCACCTCAACTCAAGAATGTTGCTTAAGTCGGAATATAGAGGAATTTCGTATAACAAAAGGCTGTAGGTAGAGATACTGGAGAGTCTTGACAAAAGGCCAATGTTTTTTTTCCGGATTATTATTAGTAGAGGAAGCTATCACTGGACCTCCTGATTCTCATATTCAGTCACACTTTACTTCCACACTCACCTGACTGTCACACTCGCCTGTATTCTACAATCTTACACCGGAAATGAGTAATCAAATCCTATTGTTTCAGTGTGTTTTGTTTATTCCCGTGTAGATGATAAAATACAGTAAATTAAAGTGACTCCCCTGTGGACAATCATCTTTGTGAAGGAGAGTAGCTTGCGTGCAGCGTTGGATGGGGTCGCCCCCACCAAGAGGGTCGTGATTGAGGAGTCAGCTGCCTCGTCCTTCAGTTCTGGTGCTTATATCGCTTCTTTCAACATCTTATGATTTCTTCTGTCACTCGTATTATAAAGAGAAAAAGTCTGCTGTCTTTCTTTAACAGACACCAGAAGGAGACAAGAGGCCTTAATATGTGGTGCTACTGCAAAGTGCTTGAAATTAGTTTTACTAATTAAATGAAAACGTACTAAGGTTGGCTAGAACAGCACGAAGAATAATGAAAGTTTATATAAAAGAAAAGTGAGATACTTTGGTCATACAATTAGAGATGATGGTAGTGATGCTAATGAGTAAATTGAAGATATGAGGGAAATGCTGAGATAATATAAGAAAATAAGAATGGAGGAACCTGCAGCGGGTCTATTGGCCTATACTAGGCAGCCCCGTTTACACCCAACCCCTATTGCTCACATATCCGTCCAACCTATATTTGAAGCTATCCAGCGTGTTGGAGTTGTTGTTGATGATCGGTAATTTGTTCTACTCATCCACTACTCTATTTCGCGCTCATACCTAACTTTTTTTTATAATTTAAAACCATTGCTAAGAGTTCGCTCTTGGTTGGATAGTTTGAGTACCTTTGTAATATCACCTTTGTTTAGCCCTGACTACCATTTATACACCTCGATCACATCGTCCCTCACTTTACGTCTCTCGGGGGAGTGCAAATTCAGATGATTTAGTCTGTCTTCATACTCAAGGTTCCCAATGCCCTGAATTAGTCTTGTCATCCTCTTCTGTAGTACGGTGACCAAAACTGAACTGCATAATCCAAATGAGGTCTCGCAAACACAAGACATTATTTTAGGATAACTTCGCTAGTCCTGGAATTAACATTCCTTTGTATGAATCCAAGTACTTTGTCAATCTTGTTTCGAGCAAATACACATTGTTGTGTTGGTTTAAAATTCTCTATAACGCTGTTCATTTTATATCTGGTTTCTCTGTTTACATCTCCTAGGCTAAATACTTTACATTTATCCACATTAAATTTCATATGGCATTTTTCAGACCATAAGATTTTTTTTCTTCTAGATTTTCCGGTAGTTTTGCAAAGTCCTCGTCAAATTTAATTCCACACTCTATTTTAGTGTCGTCAGCAAATTTATTTATGTTGGGATTTATGAATGAAATTGAAAATTGAGGCCTCAGAGAGATACAAAAACTAGGAAGATTAGCAGAGAGCCTGAAAGCCTTTGGAGTGGAGAACCATAGTCGCCAACCCTCAGACGTTGTGGGTGTCGCCTTGATGATTAATTCCTATAATGTGTTGGGATTTGGGGGGTTTCAGAAGTGGCTTATGATTCGACCTGTTCTAAAATCTGGAAAATCGCTGACCTTGCCACCCCTTTCAACTCACCTACACTGACGTCACCGACGCTGGCATCTCTACTGCCGATGCTGAGAGGCACTGAGGGTCTCCTAAAGTAGGTGATGCGTACCCAGGCACACGCCGTCACCTGGGGTTTCGTCAGTTGTAGGTCCTCCTCGCTCACGAAGCTGCCGTTGTCGGACAGTAGGTGTGGGGATAGGCGGTAGTGGACCCCTTCCTCCCCCGACCCCGGCTCTGTAGACGAAACAAGAAGCGTGTGACTGCTGTGGGGATAAAAACAAACATAAGACTTTTCAACTATTACATGGCCGAAGATAATCTCAGCAGTCTCCATCATACATGCATTTTAAATAATTGGGCAGCGTTGGGAAAATATTTTGACAAGTAAATATATTAAGCTGCGCAAGAAAGTAGAACCAGTTAATATAAAGTGCACCAAATGTCATCATAAAGTATTTAGAATGTGTGAGAATGTATAGAAGTTGTATGTTTCATTAATAGATATTCAAAATTTCTGAAAGAGTTCCAGTTGTTCCTCGTAGGGATAGCGACAAATGGTTTCATTGGTACTGTACGCCCACGAGGCCACAACGCCTTCATTTTGGATTTTAAACTTCCTCTTTAATTGTCTTTCAACTTCACTTAATATTCTCATTTTGATCAAATTTCATTAAGTAAATGACCACGATGAGACACCAGGCAGGTTCAGTGACATACCCGTAACATCCACGAGTCATTGTGTTACTCCTGTCACGTACTCAAGAGCCTCCTGTCACCGGTCTCACGTACAGCATATTGTCGCTAAAAGATGATGGAACATATATAATATTGAGAGAATAATTAGATACTTTCTTTAAATAAATTATGAGATACTTTAACTACTCGAGTGTTTTTCTTTATGGTAAGAAGAGACACTTACCCGACACATACTGGATCCCATCAAAGTCCTTCACTCTCGTTACCCTGGCTACTTAGTACATCATTACCTGTACCTGACACCCCCCCCCACCTGACACCCCCCCCACCTGACACCCCCCCCACCTGACACCCCCCCCACCTGACACCCCCCACCTGACACCCCCCCCACCTGACACCCCCCACCTGACACCCCCCCCCACTTGACACCCCCCCACCTGACACCCCCCACCTGACACCCCCCCACCTGACACCCCCCCACCTGACACCCCCCCACCTGACACCCCCCCACCTGACACCCCCCCACCTGACACCCCCCCCACCTGACACTCCCCCCACCTGACACCCCCCCCACCTGACACCCCCGCACCAGACACCCCCCCCCCTGACACCCCCCCCCCTGACACCCCCCTACCTGACACCCCCTACCTGACACCCCCCACCTGACACCCCCCCACCTGACACCCCCCCCACCTGACACCCCCCCCCCACCTGACACCCCCCCACCTGACACACCCCCCCCCCCACCTGACACACACCCCCCACCAGACACACCACCCCACCAGACATCCCCCCACCTGACCCCCCCACCTGACACCCCCCACCTGACACCCCCCCTCGCCTGACACACCCCCTCGCCTGACACACCCCCTCGCCTGACACACCCCCTCGCCTGACACACCCCCTCGCCTGACACACCCCCTCACCTGACACACCCCCTCACCTGACACACCCCCTCGCCTGACACACCCCCTCACCTGACACACCCCCTCACCTAGTCGTCAACATTAGCCGACGGGTATAAAATATTTCTCCCCCAGTCCATTACACTCAAAAATCCAGAGATGTTCCAAACTAGTGCGTCATTGAGGGCTGTGTCGAGTTACCTTGGCATTTCCACATTTTGTAAAGGAGTTTGTGGGTTCACACATTCCAGTGAATTATTACGAGGACAATATACGAGGTGATGTCTCTAAAGGGGCCACTGTGCCTCGGGGCCATCTTTGTTCAATCGTTCCAGGGTGTGACGTGATGTTGATCTGACCTTAAGATGACATTATAAGCTGTGGCAATATGTTCGAAGAAGTTTCTTAGAATAACATTCTAAGCTGTGATAAGCTGTTAGAAGCAGCTGCTTAGAATTATATTGTAAAGTAAGTCCACTTGCCAGGATAAACTGCATTTGTTTATATTTGGTGGTCAGCCGACAGTTCCATAAAGGCATTAACTAGATAGGTGCTGTGTACGAGTCCCATCTTCGTACAGGTGTCATGGAGTCTTGGAGAAGATTTTGACAAACTCAAACACCGGATAAATGGTCTTTCTTTCTCGACGGGAGATATACAGTAGATTGAGTGTGTGGGGGTGATTGAGCTTACACACACACACACACACACACAATAAGTATCATGAGAGGCCATGGATGGCCCTCGGACTAGGTAAGGTCCCTGACCCAGATGCCACCGGTCAGTGCTCCACACTATCCAAAACCGATGACTTGCCTGTGTGCGCCCATGTGTACGTGTGTGTGTGTTTTTGTTTATTCGTTGATTTTCTTGTTTGTTAAGTTTGTATGTGTGAATGTTTTCTTTCAGGTTCGAAGGGTTTATGCATTTTTGGTGTTTTATATTGTGTAATTTTGTTTGTGTGAGTAAGATAATAATAATTAGTGGTTAAAAAAATACAGCAGTCATAAACTGAATAAGTAAGATAAAGATGAGAAGGTCATTTAACAAGAAGTTTAAGCGTAGAGTCCAGAAGGAAGATGGGCAAGATAGTGACCACAATTTATTTACGAATTGTTGATGATTTTTACAATGATAAAAATTGGGCTGGTTGTGTTGCGATCAGTACGAAGTCTCGCGTGTGTGTGTGTGTGTCGCGCGCCTCCAGGGACCTAGTGCGTGTAGTCATAGTCAACGCGACCGACTAACTGTGAACCAGATGAAGGTGGGAAGACCTGTGTGAGGAGATCAGCCGCGTCAAGAGCCATCGCGCCACAACCCTGAACCTAAACTAACCTACCCTAACCTATTTTATTCTGCACTACCCTAGCAAAACTAAAAAAAAATATAAGTTAACCTAATTTAACCTGTACTCGCATTAATCTACCCCAACATAACCGACTTAGCCTAACCTAACCTAACCAACCTACTTACGTAACCTACCCTAACCAACATACCCTAACCAACATACCCTAACCAACATACACTAACCAACATACCCTATTCATCCTAACCTATTCAGTTTACTGAGCTTTAACCTTGCCAGTTTATCTACAGTGACTTAACCCCTCTACCTAACGTATCCTATCTATTCTTCTCTAAATTAACCGAACCAAGTAATCATGCAGTCTACTTAACCTTATCTGAACAAATCTCCCGAAATTAATCTAAATAAATCTGTCATTAAATATAACTAATCTATCTAAATTAACCTAACCAGTCTACCTATCCTAACCAATCTAATTTAACCGAGTAAAGCTACAATATATAATTTAACAAAACCAATCTTTCAAAATTAATTTAACCTATATCAACATTTAACGAACCTTAACCTAACCTAATCTGTGCTTCAAATACCGTACGACAATTCATTGCTTAAATTGCTAGGGAACATTAAACTGCTAGGAGATGTGAGCACGGGGGTCGAGGAGACTGCAGTGGACAAGCTGAGACAAAACGAATGGTTATATAGAACTCGAGCTTGGAATGATGATAAAGCTAAACTAGTCAGAGTTATAACCTAAATGCAATATTGAGTGGACTCGGTTTACGACAACTTAAATGTCTACTCAGCAAACAGTAAAAGTATGAACATGAGAAAATAAGAATGGAGGAATCTGCAGCGGGTCAATTGGCCCATAATGGACACCCAACCGCTATGGATTATATTGTATATCCATCCAACCTATGTATGAAGCCATCCAGCGTATTCGAGTTAATGATGATGTTTGGTAACTTGTTCCACTCATCAACTATTCTATTTCGAAACCAATGTTTACCTATCTCAATCCTAAATCTAAGATTGTCTAATTTAAACCCATTGCTACGAGTTGGCTCCGGGTTGGATAATTTGAGTACATTTGTTATATCACCTTTGTTACATCACCATTGTTGAACCCTGGCTTCAATTTATACACCTCTATCATATAGCCCCTCACTCTACGTCTTTCGGCAAGTTCTCTATAATAAAGGTTCCTAATGCGCGGGATTAGTCTTGCCATTCTCCTCTTTATGGTTTCTATGGATTCTATATCCATTCTGTAGTACGGTGAACAAAACTGACCCGCGTTATCAAGTGAGGTCTCGCAAGCTCAAGGTATAGTTTTAGGATAATCTCGCTAGTCATGTAACTAACACTCATTTTTATGAACCCAAGTACTTTGTTAGCCCTGTTTCGAGCAAATACGCATAATTGTGCTGATTTCAAATTTATAATTATTATTACCCAGTGAATCTTTCTCAAAGTCCGATTTCTCTATATCAACGTTGTTCATCTGATATCTGATTTCTCTGTTTACATCTCCTAGACTAAGTACTTCACATTTGTCCACATCAAATAATTTTCAACTGCCATTTTGATCTTCCTGTAGTTTTGCCGAGTTTTCGTTAGATTAAATTACACGTTCTATTTTAGTGTCGTCAGCAAATTTATTTATGTTGCTGTCTACGCCGATATCTATGTCGTTTATGTATACGATAAATACTAGTGGTCCAAGTACTGAGCATTGGGGTACTTCACTTGTGACATTATCCCAATCTGATTTAGTGCCATTAATGCTGACTCTCTGTTTCCTGTTCTGTAACCATGCCCTATCCAGAATAGAAGATCTCCTACAATTCCATGAGCTTCCGGTTTATACATTAGTCTCGTATTATTTTTCGTGTGGAACCCTGTCGAAGGCTTTGCTAAAGTCAAGGTAAACCACATTATAATCGTGTTCGTCATCGACTCATTATAAAACAGTTGAAAAGAATGATAATAGATTTGTCAGACGTGAACGCCCACTTGTTAAGCCATGTTGGGAATCCTTGATCAATTTGTGTTTCTTGAGGTGATTTCGAATTAAGTTTGAAATTATTGCTTCCAGCAATTTACCTACAGTACAATGAAGTTAAACTAATTGGATGGTATAGTTAGATGATAGTGATCTATCTCCCTTCTTGAAAATCGGTATCACATTCGCTATCCGCCAGGATTCTGGTACTACACCCGATTTTAATGACATGTTAAACATGTTTACTAAGGGCATACTCAGTTCTTCCTTACATTCCTTGAATACTCTGGCAAATATCTCATCGGGCCCTGGTGACATATTAGGTTTCAGTTTATTTATTATTTTACTAACATTTACTAGTCACAACTATCTCACTTAATCTATTTTCTTCACTGTCTCTGTATATAGTGCCTCGGGTATTATGTTCAAACTTTCGTTTGTGAAGACTGAAGAAAATATCTTTTAAGATACTTGCTCATTTTTCCGCCGTTATCAGTTAGTTTGCTGGGTTTTTTTTTATGGGATTAGCTCACCAGGCCACAGATCAATGACCCACATCAGTACCTGGGAGCGAAATTATAATAATAATAATAATAATAATAATAATAATAATAAAGGACCAATCTTGTCTCGCGTTTTAGTTTGATACATTTGGATGAATCCTTAGGGTCTGACTTCGTCTCCCTTGTTACCTTCACTTTATTATTCCTCTTTGCTTTTCTTATCTCTGTCTTAACCTTATCTATAGCCTTCCTTTGTCCAATAATATTCTTTAAATAATTATTTATCCCTAAGAGTTGTTGATAATTTTTACACTGGTTGGGACTGGACTGTTCTTGTAGCCATCAGTACGTGCTCGTATGGGCTGGTTGTGGTTGTGGTGTCGAACAACAATTCGCGGACGAGGGGGTTAGTGTGCGTGCTTGTTTAGGTTTGAGAGTATGAGATTGAATGTACGTGCGTGTGTATGTGCGTGTGTGCGTGCGTGCGCGTGCGTGCGTGTGCGCGTGTGTGTGCGCGCGTGCGTGCGTGCGTGTGTGTGTGTGTGTGTGTAGATTAAGGCCCCAGGAGCCAGATACATCGTGTCCGGCGGGATGGCATCATTTATTCACGGTGTGGCTTCCGGTTGTGTAACACAGGAGCTCCTATCGTTAGTCAATACTGATAAGAGGCGGAGCGCGGATCTATATTTCTGTGGGGACTAGGGAGGGTGTGGGGGTTCTGTTTGAAGGGGGTCATGAGAGGTCGTGGTATAGTGGGGGAGGTGGAGTTTCATTATTTTATAGTGCTTAAACGTCAGGTAAAACAACCTGGGGAAGGCTAATTTTCAACTCAAATAAGATTGAGAAGGCTAATAAAAACATAAGAACATTAGACCGGGGGAAACTGCCCAAACTAGGCAGTCCCGTTTACACCCAACCTCTATCGCTCATATATCCGTCCAACCAATATTTGAAGCTACCCAGCGTATTCGAGTTAATGATGATGTTTGGTAACTTGTTCCAGTCATCCACTACTCTATTTCCAAACCAGAATTTACCTATCTTACGCCTTATAATAAATTTATCGAATTTAAAACCATTGCTACAAGTTCGCTCCTGGCTGGATAATTTAAGTACATTTTTTATACCACCTTTGCTTAACCCTGCCTTCCTTTTATACACCTCGACCATATCGCCTCTCACTCTATGTCTCCAGAGGGAGTGCAAATTAAGATGCTTTAATCTGTTTCTTTACTCAATGTTCCTAATGCCCGAGATTATTCTTGTCACCCTCCTCTGTATGCCTCCTGGGGATTCGATATCCATTCTGGAGTACGGTAACCAGAATTGAACTGCATAATCTAATCAAGGTCTCACAAGCCCAAGATATAGTTTTAGGATAACCTCGCTAGTCTTGTAACTAACACTCCTTTGTGTGAAACCAAACACTTTGTTAGCCTCGTTTTGAGCAAATACACATTGTGGTCTTGGGTTAAGATTACTACTTATCATTACCCATTAATCTTTCTCACAGTCGGATTTCTCTATAACAACGTTGTTCATCTGATATTTGGTTTCTCTGTTTACATCTCCAAGGTTAAGTACTTTACATTTTCCCCACTTTAAATTTCATCTGCCATTTTTAAGACCATGCGAAAATATTTTTTCGATCTTTCTGTAGTTTTGTGGAGTCCTGGTCAGATTTAATTATACGCCCTATATTAGTGTCTTCAGCAAATTTACTTATGTTGTTGTCTACGCCTTAGTCGTTTATGTATTTGATAATTAGTAATGGTCCAAGTACTGAGCCTTGGGGTACTTTGCTAGTGACGTTACCGTAATCGGATTTAGTGCCATTAATGCTGACTCTGTTTCTTGTCCTGTAACTATGATCTAATCCAGTTTAGAACAGCACCTCCAATTCCATGTGCTTCCACTTCACATATTTGTCTTTCTTGCGAAACCTAACGAAGGCTTTGCTAAAGTCGAGGTAAACCATATCATAATCGTTTCCGTCATCCACTGATTCGAAAACACTTGAAAATAAAGATAATAGACATGAACGCCCATGATATCAGTTATTACATTCGTGCCGATGAGAACCGAAAGGGTCGTCTGCAGATGTTGCACGTGTGGAGTAGGGTGTGTCAATTTTGTCAACATGTTAAAAATCAAATTTGGTAGTCAAAATATTGTGCCTCTTTATGTCTAAACTTGAGATTAGCAAACAAAAATGAATTGAAATAACCCTCACCTACATCAATTATACCTTAAAGTTTCAAATATCAGTATTTCAACAAATTAATGAGACTTGATTAGAATTATTCACTTGATATTAATTAATCTCATGTAAGCATATGGATTATGGAGTATTTTATGGTTCTATAGCTTGTGTACAATATGCATGTCAGAACATGAACAGGCTCTCCGTGTGGGACAGTTTAATTCTTGTTTTGACTTGTACCAAGCGTGAGGATAAGGCGCCCGGCTCACTCTCCTTCTAGATATCATAGACGGTGGTTTGCTCTCATTGCACTTGCACCTACTCTACCAGACGAATTCTACATTTTAATTATTGTAAGTAGGGCATATTGATTGTCGCAGTTACTTATATCATTGTATAAAACATTATGTTCTAAGAAATTATTATGTTATTTCTGTTACAGCATTTTTGATAAACAAATTGATATTTTTTGAAACAACAATTGAATTATGAAACATTGAAATATTTTTCTATTTGTCAGATAGTGTGAAGATGTCAAAATTGAAGACAAGAAGTCAGTTGTCAACCTACTTGAGCCTGCTAGTTGGTAAAGGGAAGGAGCTTCCTGTATCAGAACTTCCAACAGTGAGAGACATGCTAAGATTAGGGTTACTCCTTCGAGAAAAAAATGCAAAGGACAGAAGGAACTATACAGATAAAGAACTCATAAATGACATGATAGTCCCTCTTCTGCATCAATGGACAAAAGCTAATGCACTACTCAAACCACCTGTGATTAATCAGTGTCGAACTATTGAGCTAAAACTAACGAAATTATGGCACAAAGCAGTTGAAACATCACTTGGTAAAGGAAACTTGGCCAGGAAAAATGAATTTCTGCACACACTTGATACTCTGTTTGACATTTTGACCTGCAAGTGCTCCATACAATTATGTTCTGAATCCAACTGTTCTCACTCAGGTAAGAGAGAAAATAATTCCCACATTGATTGTGGTTGTCCTCGTGAAAAGAAGATCCCTGTTTTAGAGCTTGAATTTATAAAGGCACAGAGGACAAAGGCAGAAGGCCAAGGAAGTATGCAAATGGGTTCAATAGATTATTCAGAAACAAAGAAGCAGATTGCTAATGCCAAGAAGAGAGAACAAATCCGAGAGAGGGAACAAAAGAAGAAAATGAAGAGTGAAGAAGCCATCCAAAGAGAGGAAGAGCTGTGTCAAGATGTTTATCACTTCTTTGATAGTTCTTCTGATGAACAGGAAGCAACATCAGATGATAGTTCCAAAGAGCCATCTGAACCTTTACCAAAGAAAATGAAATACAACACAAGAAATATTTCAAACATTGCTTTAGCTAGTATTCGCCACCATGCTGGACTTCGTGAGGCTGCAGAAATTGCAACTGCCGCTTGGATAGATGCAGGCCTCATCAGCCGAGAGGATGTATCTTTGGTGATAGATCATAATAAAATTAGAAGAGCACAAGAAAAAATAATGAAGGAAATATCTGATCAGCATGAAAAAGATTTAAGCGAGGGAGGGCTCTCCTGTCTTTTGTTTGATGGAATAGATGACACAAAAGTTTTGCTAGAAGTAGAGGGAGTGAACAGAAAGTTTCCAGGTCTCATCAAAGAAGAACACTACTCTGTTTTTGTTTCACTTTGCTCCCGAAACTGAAGTAGAAGGGAAGAAACATGCAGAGGTCATTGCTGATCATATTTTATGTTGGGTTCAGGAGAGAGGACTTGGCAGTTCACTGCAGGCTGTTGGTGGAGATTCAACTGCAGTGAACACCGGATGGCAGGGGGGTGTAATGACGCATTTAGAGAAAAAACTAGGAAGAAGACTTGTTTGGATTGTATGTGATTTACATACAGGCGAGCTACCTCTTCGTCATCTCATCCAGGAACTTGATGGTCCTACAAAGAGCAACAACAAGTGGTCAGGTCCCCTTGGCATCATGCTGGATGAAGCAACACAACTAGAAATAAATACAACCTTTCCAAAGGTCGAAGTTGGCCCTCCCCTTCCGGCGTTGTCTGAAGGAGTCATCAAAGATCTCAGCACAGATCAATCCTATGCTTATCGTATTGCCCAAGCAATAAGATCAGGAGAAGTGCCTCAGTCATTGGCTCTCTTGGAGATTGGACCTGTCAGTCACAGCCGTTGGTTAACTACAGCTCTTCGTTTCTGCAGGATTTGGATTTCCAAACACGAATTGAAGGGCAAAGTGCTGAAGAATTTGAGGTTAATTGTTGAATTTATTATTGGAGTTTATCTTCCCCAGTGGTTTAGTGTGAAACTTAATCCTATGTGGGTGGATGGACCCAATCACCTTTTGTTTCAATTGCAGCTAGTAAGAACACAGAGGAAGGTAGTGAGGGACATCGTGTTACCTGTGGCAAGAAGGTCCGCTTGGTATGCTCGATCAGAAGCAGTTTTGCAAGCAATGCTTTGCAGTCAATGTACCAATCTCCGAACCGAGGCTGTAGAAGTCATTCTAAAGATTAGAGGAACGCTAATAGATGACGACCAGTTGGGAGACTGTTCGTTTCATTCAAGAAAAGTTCCCCCAATAAACGTCAATGCCACCAAATTGTCAGAATTGGTTGACTTGAGTTTGGAAGTCTTAGAGCCACCATTGACAACAAGTCTAACTAGCCAAGAATTGAGAAACCTTAAAGAGACTCCAATGCAGGTGTCGAAGTGGCCTTCCCACACTCAAAGTGTGGAGAGATGTGTGAAAATGGTCACAGAAGCAGCGGGCCATGTTTACAGCCACGAGAGGGGAGAAGGTTACATCAAAGCACAAATAGCAAGCAGACTACTGATGACAAGAAACCAAAGCAAAGAGAGTATGAAGGCATTGGTTACTTTCAAATAGACTACGGATAATAAAACATAATAATTTGAAACTTGAAACAGTAACATGTGTGCAAACGCTGGTTATGTTATAAATTCACAAATATGTACATTTAAAAATCCATTTGATGTAGGTAGGACTTATTATAAAAAAAAATTTATGCCAGAATATTGTTTTGCATGCTTAAAGACTACAATAAATTGCTACCAAATTACTCGATTTTCAATTTAGCCAGTTCACCCCCTAAATTGACACACCCTAGTGTGGAGGGCTGCATCTTGTGTGGGAGGTATGTATCCGGTGTTGGCGCTTGTCGACTATTGTTTTTGCTATTAGAATGTTATTTCTGCTCTTCAACAACTAAAGTCTCTAAGTGCGTAAGTAGGTTTGTATTACACTACACCACCTGGGTATGCAGTCCAGTTCACTCGAAAGAATTTACAATTTCTCGTATGTTGCTCTTTCAAACGTTGTGGTGAGGAGTGATCGTCTTCCAGGTGAGGGGGTTGATCTGGCACTTATTCAGGTCTGTCTTAACATTATCTTTTCCGTTGTCTGCCAATGTTACATTTACCATTCTTTTGGTGACTGTAAAGTAGCTACTTCGGCAGTCTACTGTCGTCCATGCAAGTAACTTGGCCAGTCCATCGTAGTTGATCATGGATAATGTCAGCCTTGATGTTCCTGCAGTTGGTAGACTATGTGCTTTGAAGTGTCTGCTTATGTGACCCATGTCTCACTGCCAAACAGCAGGCTGGGGGAGCTTTATAAATAATTTCAGCTCCCTACAGCAAAAGACACGGGTATGCAGTGTGCCAAAGGCTTGAAATGCACATCCGATACGATGTTGAATCCCTTCACCGATGTCTGCGGTGATGAAAAGGTGGGAGCCATGATACTTCAAGTGGTTAATTTTGGAGAGGGTAGTCCTGTTAACCTGGATGGATGGTGGAGATATGGCTGAAACCAATGGGATGCTGGATGAGAATCGGAGTCTTGCATAGGCTCACCTCAAGAACAAAGTGTGCATACACGACTGAGTGTATGTTCAAATGGTCACGTTCAGTGTGAGCAACAAGGGTGAGGTTGTTTGCATAATGTTATGACATGACTTTGCAACTTGAATTACATTAAAGATGAATATAATAATGAGGGCACATATGGCACAACAAAAAACAAAGTGGCAACTCGGCACAACTTAGTCTTTAATATTTATCAATTGAAATTTAATATTACTTCAATAGACGACAAAAATGTTAAATGGGAAAGTTACAATCACAAATAAGGACGAAATTGTGCTTCATGGGTTCAATCATAGCCCTCTTACTTTATCACAACAGTTCAGGAGAGAAGGTTTGGAATTATACACGTCACGAAAAGTTAAGCAAAATTTAATAATAAAAGTATACCATAATAAGTGTGCAGGTTGCATCATGAACGGGTAAATTAAATCAAGAGAATAAAGAATAACCATAATCTCCAATAAACAACTAATATATATGAACAGTAAATAAACCATAAACTGCTCAACAACACTTCTCTTGATTGCACTTTTCACAAAATAAATAATAATAGAGCAGCACTGAATAAATAATACTCAACTAAACCATATTTGAAAAGGTATCCACCACTGACAAATCATACGTCCTCCCACTTCGAAGGCCCACCAGTGTCTGACAAAACCCCTGGGGACTACAAGCACCAATATTAAACAACTCCCACATTATGCTGGAAAAATAGTTAAACATACATTATACATTCAGAAAATTTTTCCTGTATCAAGTACCAACCCTGCTCATACTTAATTAAATATTTTACATAAATAAGTTGAAGGTAACGAACATAAAGATATTTCACTATGCTCAATGGAACACACCACTTGCATTACGCCAAGCATAACAATACTGAGGTTCAGTGGTGGAAGCGGCGATAACTATATCCTTGCCTAGAGTTGTCTTATGTTGAAGAGTTGCTTCATCAGGTATTTGGGTAGATTGGCATTAGCACGGGTAAACAAGTCAAGTACAGTTACAATCCAAAGTTTCTTCACTTCCCTGGCTGGAGGGAAGGCGATGCCAAGGTTGAAAAGGGCCAGGCGAAGGGACAATCACTACTGTTTGTGCTGTTGTTTTATATATATATATATATATATATATATATATATATATATATATATATATATATATATATATGCAAGTAAATCACTGTAGGTGCGCGTGATCTAGGTATATGCTGATAACCACCAGGAAAGAAGAAAACACGAAGTTCCCAAGCGCTTTCGTGTAATTCACATCTTCAGGGGTGAGTACAGACTAGATAGAGTAATGCAGAACAAGATGAATATATACAGAGGAGGGTGAGACCAGGTCCACAATGGTCAGGTAATGACCCTACTAATCTTTAAATGGCACACAACGGTTGGTGGTTGGGTCAGATGGGACAGTGACCCGCCCTCTCACTTGATCACAAATCTTCTTAATTACAAAGTTGTCCAGCTTGTACATGCCGTTACTCAAATTCATGTTGAATGCTTCGGTATGTTTAATAAGACTAGATTCTATGATGTTCCTACTATCAATTGAATTACATGGTAATATTGAGGAGGCATTATCCCAGTCAATGCAATGCTTGTTATCCCTCAAATGAACAAACAGAGCATTGGATTCCTGGCCTGTCCTGACACTGTATTTGTGTTGTTTAATTCTAGTTACAAGATCTTTACCTGTCTGGCCTAAGTAAAACATATTACATTCCTTGCAAGGAACTTTATAAATGCAACCAATTGTGTTGTTGGGGGAGTTCTTGATTAACATTTGTTTAACAGTGCATGAGTTTTTAAATGCCACATTGACGTTCCAAGATTTTAGCTGTGCCGGAATGTGTGAGAAATTTTTGTGAAATGGTAATATTAAGATATTCTTATGGTCATGGGTGGGCTTGGGATCAGTTCTATAAAAAGTTTTCTTAGTAATGTTTAAGCATTTGTCTATGAAAGATCTAGGGTATTTAAGGTTTGAGCATTTAAAAACTCATGCACTGTTAAACAAATGTTAATCAAGAACTCCCCCAACAACACAATTGGTTGCATTTATAAAGTTCCTTGCAAGGAATGTAATATGTTTTACTTAGGCCAGACAGGTAAAGATCTTGTAACTAGAATTAAACAACACAAATACAGTGTCAGGACAGGCCAGGAATCCAATGCTCTGTTTGTTCATTTGAGGGATAACAAGCATTGCATTGACTGGGATAATGCCTCCTCAATATTACCATGTAATTCAATTGATAGTAGGAACATCATAGAATCTAGTCTTATTAAACATACCGAAGCATTCAACATGAATTTGAGTAACGGCATGTACAAGCTGGACAACTTTGTAATTAAGAAGATTTGTGATCAGGTGAGAGGGCGGGTCACTGTCCCATCTGACCCAACCACCAACCGTTGTGTGCCATTTAAAGATTAGTAGGGTCATTACCTGACCATTGTGGACCTGGTCTCACCCTCCTCTGTATATATTCATCTTGTTCTGCATTACTCTATCTAGTCTGTACTCACCCCTGAAGATGTGAATTACACGAAAGCGCTTGGGAACTTCGTGTTTTCTTCTTTCCTGGTGGTTATCAGCATATACCTAGATCACGCGCACCTACAGTGATTTACTTGCATAAATGGATTCCACGCGCCACTTCTTCATCTTCTCTACAAGCTGTCCTGGACTGTCTCCTTTCGTTACTGAATACTCCTCTTCGATGATCAAGGCCCACAAATTGAAAATACGTTTGAAATTTCTCCAGACATGCCTCAGTGAAAAAGTTATGCCAAGATCAATCCTCCCACAACGTGTCCTTCAGATGTCTGACCGCCCCTTTGATGAGTTCCAAGAAATCATCCTTAAGAAACATTTTGAAATAAAGAAAATTGAAGTGGATGAAGCCTTCCGTATTGTAAGACAAAAAAAGCGCGCTTTTATCATGACCATACCGAGTTATTGGAAAAAGTTCATGTTGGACTACTGTTTTGATAACCTGAGACGTGAGCGTTCTGATCTTCAAGCCAAGATAGACCACAAATTGGCACTCCTTATTAGAAATAGTGATTGGACTAAGGATGCCAATAACAACTGTGTAGTGAATCTCTCCTCTAAACAACTAGACAATGATACCTTGTGTGCCCTCGGCTATGGTTTAAGTTTTGATGGTTCCAACAAGGGAGTCGACAGTGTTGACATAGCCAGAGCATTTTGCAATTTGGAGAAATTCAGTAATTTGACAAGTGAAGAAGTGAACATGTGTAAAGGTGTTGTGTATGCATCTATGTCCAAGCCTTGTGTTTCAAACTGTCCAGAAAGATTCACCAAAGCACTCCAAGCCCTTAAGAAAAATAAGGATCTACATGTCACTAAAGCAGATAAAGCCAACACAGTAGTGATTTTAAACAAAGATGACTATATCTCTAAAATGAATGACCTTTTATGTGACACTACAACATATTCTAAACTCATAAATAATCCTCTCAACACTGTCAACACCCAGTTCAACAAAAAACTGAAGTCCCTATTGAGAGGCAAAGCTACTCTCATTAAACATCTTACTTCAACGTCCCCTCCACTGCCTTACATGTACGGTTTAATCAAGACCCACAAACCCAATAACCCAGCAAGACCCATCATTAGCTCAGTTGGGTCAATCTCTTATAAACTATCTAAATGGTTAGTTTCCTTACTAAACCCCCTAGTTGGCAACATTTCTAACTCCAATATCAAGAATAATATGGATCTGGTTGATAAACTCAATAACTTGCACATTAATCATGATTTTAAACTGGTCAGCTTTGATGTAACGTCACTTTTTACAAAGGTCCCAGTTGATGATTTACTAGAGTTCCTCATAGATTCCCTGGATAACATTTCACTGCCCGTCTCGAAAGATGACTTCATCGAACTCATCAAACTATGTATTAAGGATTGCAAATTCGAATTCAATGGGGAATATTATGCTCAAAAATTTGGTATGGCAATGGGTAATCCACTCTCACCTGTATTAAGCAACCTATATATGGAATTCTTTGAAAAGAAACTATTAAGTAATATTTTACCACCCTCAGCAGTCTGGTTTAGATATGTTGATGATGTATTATGTCTCTGGCCATGTAATGAGGACCTAAAAGTTTTCCTACCACAACTTAACAACTTAGCCCCCTCGATCAAATTCACTGTGGAATTAGAGCAAGACTGTAAATTGCCATTCCTAGACTGTCTGATACACAGAATGGGTAACACTTTCAAGTTCAGTATTTATAGAAAACCAACCAATGTGTGTTCATACATTCATTATTATTCTGCCCACCATAATAAAGTCAAACAGTCAGTATTTACAACAATGTTTTTACGTGCCTTGAGAATTTGCAGTCCGGAATTCATCGATGAGGAATACAAATATATATATAATATTGGCTCAAACCTTAAATACCCTAGATCTTTCATAGACAAATGCTTAAACATTACTAAGAAAACTTTTTATAGAACTGATCCCAAGCCCACCCATGACCATAAGAATATCTTAATATTACCATTTCACAAAAATTTCTCACACATTCCGGCACAGCTAAAATCTTGGAACGTCAATGTGGCATTTAAAAACTCATGCACTGTTAAACAAATGTTAATCAAGAACTCCCCCAACAACACAATTGGTTGCATTTATAAAGTTCCTTGCAAGGAATGTAATATGTTTTACTTAGGCCAGACAGGTAAAGATCTTGTAACTAGAATTAAACAACACAAATACAGTGTCAGGACAGGCCAGGAATCCAATGCTCTGTTTGTTCATTTGAGGGATAACAAGCATTGCATTGACTGGGATAATGCCTCCTCAATATTACCATGTAATTCAATTGATAGTAGGAACATCATAGAATCTAGTCTTATTAAACATACCGAAGCATTCAACATGAATTTGAGTAACGGCATGTACAAGCTGGACAACTTTGTAATTAAGAAGATTTGTGATCAGGTGAGAGGGCGGGTCACTGTCCCATCTGACCCAACCACCAACCGTTGTGTGCCATTTAAAGATTAGTAGGGTCATTACCTGACCATTGTGGACCTGGTCTCACCCTCCTCTGTATATATTCATCTTGTTCTGCATTACTCTATCTAGTCTGTACTCACCCCTGAAGATGTGAATTACACGAAAGCGCTTGGGAACTTCGTGTTTTCTTCTTTCCTGGTGGTTATCAGCATATACCTAGATCACGCGCACCTACAGTGATTTACTTGCATAAATGGATTCCACGCGCCACTTCTTCATCTTCTCTACAAGCTGTCCTGGATAATATGTTACATAAATTTATTTGTCAGTGGCCCAAGGTTAAAAATGCTTTAAAAACCTTTGATCTAGATGTATGATAGTTATTTTGTGGGTCCCCTTTTTTCTGACCTGACTTGACTAGTCACGTCACCACCCTTCTCTTCAGCTCCTCTACGTGTGTGTTGGTGTGTGGATTAGTGGATGTCATCATATTGACCTGACCTCATGTTTTTAGGTCACCCTGTATATTTAAGCCTCTCTCTGTCCATGTAATCTAGTTGCCTCTGAAGATGTCTTGAATAAAGACGAAAGCTAAGGTACTCCTTTGTTTCCATTTTCCCGTGTGATTTTATCAAGATTTATCTTATCCACGTTTTCATTGTGGATTTTCATAATATATATATATATATATATATATATATATATATATATATATATATATATATGCACAATAATTTTAGCCCAACCAACATACCATATCATGTCAGTGTTTTAAATCATAATCTAATATACAATAGAACTAGCCGTGTGTGTATCTGTTCTGGGCAGCCGAAACGGCACAATCGTTTTTCATCAAACTTGGTGGAAAAATCGCAAAAAATTCGTAGAGTGGAACAAACCTGATCCCATTTCGATGGTTTCTTTAGGAAGCCATTACATAACCATTTTATTTACGCTGGAAAACGATGCAAGTCTACGGACTTGGCGCACCCTCATTCGCTGTCCGCTGTCAGCCCACGATTGCAGTTATCGTACGGCTCCCTCCTCCTCCCCCAACTCTTTTTCTTAGCCTACTTTTTTTTTAATGTTGTTAGGACTAGTAAATGAAGGAAGATGAGTAAATAGAAGAATAAAGAAGGGGAAACAGAAAATAGTGAGAGATAACAGGTGGGGCGGGAACTGAGTTTCATCATGCGTCTGGATGCGCAGTTTCAACGTTACCAGACGACCTTACAGCTACAGTGTATACTTATTCCACTGTACATGGAAAAGGAGAAGAGATAAAAAGATAATAACAGGTATGCATGGAGAAGATGACTACAATTGACACAGGGTGAATATAGACAGCGAAACAGACAGGAGGTTGACAAATATAGGCAGATTCACACATGCACAACTAGACAATATGGCAACTAACATGACAGACAGACAGCTGACTGACTGGTTCACATTAGACAAACAGGCAGACACACGCCAACAACGGATAAGACAGACAGATTTGACGACACAGAGTACAGACGGGCTTACATTCAAACACCACGCAGACGAACAGACAGTTGGGATGGCAATAGAGAGGACGGATAGACTTGAGACAGATTAGAAGGCATTTATAAACAATAATAACACCAAATTGACCATAGCTGCGTCAGTGAGGGTAGGAGGTCTTACATCCACCAGCATTAATAATACGACGCATGGAAAACTAACACCCTCGCGCGGAAAGAACACCGATGGTTGGTCAGTCATGTGAGATGGGCCGAAAACTGACTAACGAACATGATGACTATAATGACTTTACACAGGTGATGACTTAAGCAGATGGTGACTAATCTAACCAGAATCAAGATCACTTCTCTTCATAATATATATTATCTCGGAATGATCATCGGTGATTCATAATAATTTTTTTTTTATGATTTTAACCTCTCCATATGGCGAGTATTTCTTAAACTAATATACTATAAGAAGGAATAGAATAAAGGTTAGAATAATTAGTTAACATAAGAACATAAGAATGGAGGAAACTGCAGCGGGCCTATTGGCCCATACTGGGCAGTCCCGTTTACACCCAACCCCTATTGCTCATATGAGCATCCAACCTATGTTTGAAGCAATTCAGCGTATTCGAGCAAATATCATCATTAACTCGAATACGCTGAATTGCTTCAAACATAGGTTGGATGCTCATATGAGCAATAGGGGTTGGGTGTAAACGGGACTGCCCAGTATGGGCCAATAGGCCCGCTGCAGTTTCCTCCATTCTTATGTTCTTATGTTAACTAATTATTCTAACCTTTATTCTATTCCTTCTTATAGTATATTTGATATTGTAAGTCTCACGACCATGATTATAACAACCAGGACCATGATTATAACAACCACGACCATGATTATAACAACCAGGACCATGATTATAACAACCATGACCATGATTATAACAACCACGACCATGATTATAACAACCATGACTATGATTATAACAACCACGACCATGATTATAACAACCACGACCATGATTATAACACCCACGACCATGATTATAACACCCACGACCATGATTATAACAACCATGACCATGATTATAACAACCATGACCATGATTATAACAACCACGACCATGATTATAACAACCACGACTATGATTATAACAACCACGACCATGATTATAACACCCACGACCATGATTATAACACCCACGACCATGATTATAACAACCACGATCATGATTATAACAACCAGGACCATGATTATAACAACCACGACCATGATTATAACAACCACGACCATGATTATAACAACCACGACCATGATTATAACAACCACGGCCATGATTATAACAACCACGACCATGATTATAACAACCACGACCATAATTATAACAACCACGACCATGATTATAACAACCACGACCATGATTATAACAACCACGACTATGATTATAACAACCACGACCATGATTATAACAACCACGACCATGATTATAACAACCACGGCCATGATTATAACAACCAGGACCATGATTATAACAACCACGACCATAATTATAACAACCACGACCATGATTATAACAACCACGACCATGATTATAACAACCACGACTATGATTATAACAACTACGACCATGATTATAACAACCACGACCATGATTATAACAACCACGGCCATGATTATAACAACCAGGACCATGATTATAGCAACCACGACCATGAATATAGCAACCACGACCATGAATATAACAACCACGACCATGAATATAACAACCACGACCATGAATATAACAACCACGACCATGATTATAACAACCACGACCATGATTATAACAACCACGACCATGATTATAGCAACCACGACTATGATTATAACAACCACGACCATGATTATAACAACCACGACTATGATTATAACAACCACGACCATGATTATAACAACCACGACCATGATTATAACAACCACGACCATGATTATAACAACCAGGACCATGATTATAACAACCACGACTATGATTATAACAACCACGACTATGATTATAACAACCACGACTATGATTATAACAACCACGACCATGATTATAACAACCACGACCATGATTATAACAACCACGAATATGATCATAACAACCACGACCATGATTATAACAACCACGACCATGATTATAACAACCACGAATATGATCATAACCACGACTATGATCATAATAACCACGACCATCTGGAAAACGATGTCGCTGTCAGCCGGACGGCGATTGCGCGCAAGCCAAGCACAAGCGTTCGAACTTTCACGCCTCGGTAAACTGTACCACCGGACTCGCCACCGGGCACGAAGGGCCCATGATCACTTGTTTAGACTTATGCTCGTGTGTTTTACCTCGGTGACTGTGTTTAGGTACTGGTGTGTGAGCCTGATCGTCATCGTGCCTCATCACCAAACCACTGACCACGTGTACAGTACGTCTAATCATCTGGCCCTTTTCAACCTTGGCAGCGCGTTCTCTCAGCCAGAGAAATAAACAAGTTTTATACGTGACTGTACAATTTGTTTGTATTTTTTCATCTGCAGTACTAACAGAAGAATAAGGTTTTTGTTTTTATCAGCAATATCAAGTGCAACAAAGATACAATGTTTTTGCAGTAGTAGCACAGGTACAATTTGGTGGTGGGGGGGGGGGGGCAGGAGAGAGATTGTCACTAGCCATATTAGATCAAACATCAAACATGGCCATGTTGAATGATAGTGCAGAGGAGGTGACTGTTTCCCATGATCCTCCCACGGTCCTCCCATGATCCTCCCACGGTCCTCCCATGATCCCACAGTCCTCCCATGATTCTCCCATGATCCTCCCACGGTCCTCCCATGATCCTCCCACGGTCCTCCCATGATCCCACAGTCCTCCCATGATCCTCCCACGGTCCTTCCATGATCCTCCCACGGTCCTCCCATGATACCTCCCACGGTCCTCCTATGATCCTCCCACGGTCCTCCTATGATCCTTCCACGGTCCTCCCATGATCCTCCCACGGTCCTCCCATGATACCTCCCACGGTCCTCCTATGATCCTCCCACGGTCCTCCCATGATCCTCTCACGGTCCTTCCATGCTCCTCCCACGGTCCTCCCACGGTCCTCCCATGATCCTGCCACGGCCCTCCCATGATCTTCCCACGGTCCTCCTATGATCCTTCCACGGTCCTCCCATGATTCTCTCACGGTCCTCCCATGATCCTCCCACGGTCCTCCCATGATCCTCCCACGGTCCTCCCATGATCCTGCCACGGCCCTCCCATGATCCTCTCACGGTCCTTCCATGATCCTCCCACGGTCCTCCTATGATCCTTCCACGGTCCTCCCATGATCCTGCCACGGTCCTCCTATGATCCTTCCACGGTCCTCCCATGATCCTGCCACGGTCCTCCTATGATCCTTCCACGGTCCTCCCATGATCCTCCCAGACAAAGTAGATTGTGTCGTCATGGTTGTCAGGTCATGACCATCCTTCTCCTGCAGAGTGAGTGAGGCAGCCTGCAGGTGTTGATGGCTACACTGGCTGATATTGACCAAGGTGTTGATTTGCTATTGTGTGTGTGTGTGTGTTCAGTTGAAGTAGAATCTCTCGGTGACAGCTGTTGTCTGAGCTTCATCAATAAGTTACCTGTACAGTTAGTGTTGCCTCTATCTCCAGCTTTATATTCCTCAACTTTTGTTTGTGTCAGAGTACCACAGACTGGTTTACCATCGGTTACCTTCCTGCTAGTCTTATTATTCTCGGTAATGTCAGTAACAAAAATGCGTCCTCGAAACACAACTCGTCCACAAGTTTATTGTTACTGCTGGATTTATTTCAAAACTGTCAGGTACACATAGAGTGATTAAAACATATTACAGAAGAACGATGTCATTGGTTGATACCCCCAAGAGGTGAGGGATATTAGCCAATAGCAGATGAACTTACAAATATCGTCGGGTCGAAAAGGCCATAATTGGTTGCTGTGGTGTATACAAAACGCTTTATTTTTTTTTCTAAGCCAGGAGGTTTAAACACTGGGCTAGAACGTATTGAAACAATGTCAGGTGTAGGAAAACCCAGCTGAGTTTCATAATGTTTGACTAAAACATCCACAGAAAACTACGATACTAACATACGCACTTTTTTATGTGTCGAATATTTATGATGATATTATTTAACTAACATAGAACACCAACATTCCACCTGAAGATTAGCTCCAGCTTATTGCACCTGATGATTAAACACCCTAACGCTGCGTTAGGTGTTAGGTTAGGTTAAGTTAATCTTAAAGTGAAATGCGACCTGGACTCCCATGATAACTTATTCCACATAGACATATACAAGTGTTCATAAAAGATCTGAACGAGTTGATTCTTTAATATTTTCCACACTAAGATATAAAGCTAAAATTATGTGTAAGCAATAAAGCAATTATTAAAGTTTTTAGTACATGTTTAATACACCTCGACATGTGACCCTTTGGTCGCCCGTACAGCGTCTAATTGATATTAAATTTCTCGCCTTGTGCGTTCAAGCATCCCTGACCCGTAATTCATGGATGTTGGCAACCTTGGTCTTGTACACAATATCTCAAACAGAATTCCAGAGCAAGAAATCCAATGGGGTAATGTCCTTGTGATCTTGGAGCCCGAGGGATAGGCCCTTCACGACCAAGCCAGCGATCTCAGGAAAATTAGTTGTCAATTAATGAGTCCGCCGTAATCATGTAAACCTTTTAATAATAAACTTTGATGGTTGCTCTATCGCTTACACGTGGTTCTGGTTTTATATCTTAATTATTAGGGAAAATATTAAAGCATCAACTCGTTCAGATCTTTTATGAGCACCCCGTATATTTTGCCCTTGATTCCGCGATCGCTTTAATCGGCTCACGTGAAGAGTATAAACACCGTCTTATTTAACTAGTTGATCAATAAAACAACCTAGCACTACCTGTGGCGGGGGGGGGGGGGGTCAGATTAGGTTAGGGTGTTGAATCAAGTGGAATAAGTTGGGGTGCCTAATCTTCACATGACATCTTTAGTTACACCTTCAGATTTGGATGTTTAAATACTGTTGTCAAATCGTCATACAAGATTGATGTATATAGAACAGTTTTGTCTTTGATGGAGAATTACAGTAATAAACATTGATGACGGCTGTGATAACGTGGTCCAGTCGCCTTACAAAGTTAAGAATCATCAAGGCAACCTCAGTGTCAAAGTTTACTGCCAACAAAGTTACCCTGAGTCTTATAATACCTAAAACATGTTTCATGAGAGCAATCTACCTTTGTGGCTTACATCCTTCATACACTTAATGGCGGATCTTATCTGGTTGAACTCGGATACTCTCTTTCTTACTTTCCTTCATTTTTACCTTTAATTTCCTTGTTCTAAACCAATCCCTCCCCCACCCAATACCACCCTAGTATTTCCAATCCAAATCCCTGCCCTACTATCCGTTTACACGAATAATAGTTCCTCTTCCTGAGCTACAGATGGATCCAAATATTCCCATTGTGAAAATACACATGACAGTAATTACAGATCACCGGGGGATTATACACCCAGCTTATTTCACCAAATAATTAAACATCCTAACCTAACCTAACCTAACCTATAGTAACCTAAACTAATCTAACTTAATAATCTCCTAACCTAACCTAATCTAACCTAACTTAACCTATAGTAACCTAACCTACTCTAACTTAACCTGCTCTAAATTAACTTATCCTAACTTAACCAAATCTAAGTTCACATATCCCAACCTAATTTAACTCTAACCCAACATCACCTAATGCTAACTAACCTAACCTAACCAAATATAATCTATCATATACCCCAGGTAGTGTTAGGGTATTTACAGTAATCATCAGGTGAAATAACCTGCGTTGTTTAATATTCATGTAATCTGTAATTCCTACTGTTAATCACCCAAGAGAACCGCATAAACGCGGTAACGATTGAGGCATCATTTGTGGCGCTTCCGCGTAATTTACCCCCAAATGCCACATGGCGCCACAGCGAGTTGACCTTATGGCGCCACATTGTTTGACTGCCAGAGATTAATAGAACATATTGTTATCGCCTCGCTTGATAAAATAGAAGGTAGTGGAATGTTTACCTGCTATATTTCGTACTAAGGTGTTTCAGTAACTGCGTCATTATGTAACCGCATCAATCCATACGTTAGATGCATCTTATTGACAGCTTATAGACGTTACAGAGACATACGAAGAACATTTACCTAAGGCCTATTGGTCCATACGAAGCAAGTTCTGTTTACACTCAATCATTTCCTAAATCTTTTCTGAATCGTTTTCGTTAAGTTTATGAAGAGTCATATGGCTGTATATAAGCTGTTCTGTTGTTAGTCGCACAGAAGCCTGAGAGTGACAGGCGCACATCAAGGCAGACACACCCATTCCTTGTCTACCAAACTTTACCCATCAAAATGGAGATATACTGTATACACCATGCCAATACTGCAATCAGTTAGTTCGCCGGAGACAAGAAGCACTGCTGTGTGATGGCTGCCAGAAAGTGCAGTACAGATATATCAAGACCTACAGGCAACGTTGTTACATTCAATAGAGAAAATGACTGAAGATGTAAACTACTGCCAGCAGCACCGCTCTACACTACAGTACCTGACCATCAACAGTAACCCTCGCCGTCATCACCCCGGTAGTGCCCGTGGTGCTCTACTGTGCCATATCACCATACCAGTGGAAGTAGACGGAAACGACACCAATACACACGATCAAATAAATGTTTGTCATACAGTGTCAATATACACTTCTACCGGAGACAGTTGCACGAATTAGTGACTCATGGTTGTTCTTTTTAATGAGCCTTTAAGGCATCTGGAGAGAATACCAGGAAACTGGCTAACGTACTGCCCACTAACAGTTTGCTAAGGTGTATATCCGCACTGGCATTCTTGTCACATGGTGCTAAAGCTGACAGTGTGAAACTGCAGCAGCTTATGACACGCATTTTCGACACATGGATTAACATCACTACTTGATCTCTTAGCCACTGGAGCGTTTATCGTCGCTGTGAGAACCAACGACAGGCCTGGCACTTGACATTATTAGGGACCTGCCACGCTTTGCCATAAACAGATGAATTGTACGGGGAATTTTTCCCCCCCACACGCTCCCCATTCTATCGCTTTATGTAACTTGCTGACAAAACCCATGGCCCTTCAGGCTTTTACGCCATTAATGCACGAGTCATGAAGGCAAGCATGAATTACGCATGCTCCCCAGATGGGCGCTTTAAACACTTTTGCGCTTCACCTTGCACAGGATGTAAGGGGGTGTCCAATAAACTAGCCCCGGTGCGGGGCAAATTATTAAAAAAAAAATCCAACAACGACGTTGAGGGATGGCACCGCTGACTCCGTTCAAGAAAAGGAAAACCAAACTACCATTCTACATTTGTATCAACATGTTGCAGGACCAGTCTAACCTCCTCGAAATACACCTCCGTCTACTCATTGAAGAAAAATGCAGATTCCAACGAAAAAGCTATCTCAAAATGCAGGGGAAAATTTTTACCATCTAGGATGATGAATCTGGCAAAGAAACATCACAGTTGGCTGTGTCAGTAAAATGACTGTGGACTGTGTTTTTATTTGGTTATAAACAGTGGGACAGACAGTGAAGCGATACAATAAATGATACAATGAAGGAATCAAATTTTCGTTAACATTGGCTGCACAATTAACTGAATAAAAGGTATAGTATTTAAGAGAGTGGTAACGTTAGGTTGTTCTTTAGTGAATATTATCTATCTCTATCATGAGTGCAATCGCGGAAAAAATCCTCTCGTTCCCTTGAACTGAGACTCGTGAACTTATGAATCCGAGACATCACATATTGTTGGGTCCATAGATGGTGCACTCAGTGATGTCTCGGATTCAAAGACTCCTGAGTCTCAGGGCTCACGGATTGAACAGAAGACTGACAGGCAGTTTTTCCGTGACTGTACTGTACATCTTAGTGCTGCCCACAGTAACCACCCAACGTTTGCTTCGTGTGCCATATGTTTTAGTAGTAATTTCAGTGTTATCGTAAAACGGAACGAAACAACTATAGGGGACAAAATATATTATTATGAAATGGCGCTGATACGAAAGACCTCTAAAGGATAAAACAACAGTATTATCAGTGTTAAGTGTTTTGTAGGGACAGATATTATATCATGTTTTAAGGAAAGTGTCTTAAGTTATTTGTTTTAGTTGCTGTTGTTGCTTTTAGGTGGTGTTGGTGAGGTTGTTAGTGTGTTTATGCGAAGTTGTGACAACACTGTGTGTCAACAGTAGCAGGGCCAAGGTGTAGTGACAACAACACCTACCTGCTGGTGTGGTGGTGTGTGTCAGCAGTAGCAGGACCAAGGCCAGGGTGTAGCGACAACAACACCTACCTGCTGGTGTGGTGGTGTGTGTCAGCAGTAGCAGGACCAAGGCCAGGTGTAGCAACAACAACACCTACCTGCTGGTGTGGTGGTGTGTGTCAGCAGTAGCAGGACCAAGGCCAGGGTGTAGCGACAACAACACCTACCTGCTGGTGTGGTGGTGTGTGTCAGCAGTAGCAGGACCAAGGCCAGGTGTAGCAACAACAACACCTACCTGCTGGTGTGGTGGTGTGTGTCAGCAGTAGCAGGACCAAGGCCAGGGTGTAGCGACAACAACACCTACCTGCTGGTGTGGTGGTGTGTGTCAGCAGTAGCAGGACCAAGGCCAAGGTGTAGCGACAACAACACCTACCTGCTGGTGTGGTGTTGTGTGTCAGCAGTAGGAGGACCAAGGCCAGGGTGTAGCGACAACAACACCTACCTGCTGGTGTGGTGGTGTGTGTCAGCAGTAGCAGCAGGGCCAAGGTGTAGACACAACAACACCTACCTGCTGGTGTGGTGGTGTGTGTCAGCAGTAGTAGCAGGGCCAGGGTGAAGGTGTAGCAGGAGTGGGGGCCGGCTTCACTGTCGTCCATCATCTGGAGCACAATAAAAGACACATTAATGTACTGACACCGTAGTCAAGCGGCCAGCGTCCGAGGTATAATGTAGTTTTAACAATATATGTGTTTGCCTTTTAACATGTATACTCGTAATGTATATTCGTAGTATTAACCGTACATGTGTGTATTATTATAAACTTAAACATTATTGAAGAAGCGACAATTAATTCGATTAACCAAAATGTTATTAAAGTAATATTAACTAAGTGGTAGTTCAGGCAAGGATTACGAATAAAAAAATCACCGGTAGTGTAGTTTTCGGAATGTTTAATAATTGATGTTATTTGTCAGTTTTTTCTTTAGATATGACCTGTGCTTGTATCAGTAAGTGGTAAGTAACCCATAACTCGCATTGCACACACACACACACGACCTTGGGTTACTCCGTCGTGCACAAGATAATCCAGTCTTATAATTACAGGTGGTGTCGCTCCATGTACAAGAACTGACACACACAACACCATATTTGGCTGGTGGTCAAGAGGAGAGGCGACGCTGAACGTAAGTGTTGAAAAGTAGAATAATTACTTGAAGCAGACAAAAAATGCTGTAGTGGCTGATGTATTGTAAAGTCTCACCGTTACCTGCAAACTGAAAACGATTGAAACACATCATACTGTTAACTTAACCTAACCCAACCAAACTTAACCTAACCTAGTGAAGCCTAACCCATCCCAACCTAACCATCTAGAGGTGTGTAAGCGAGATTTACCTTGTGTTGACAGATTGAAGACAAACGTAAAAACTGCCAATATATATATATATATATATATATATATATATATATATATATATATATATATATATATATATATATATATATATATACTTCATTTTTAGTCCACATAACACACGGACTTTGAACATATAATCAACTACCTCACCAGCCAGGACTCCAACCCTCGACCTACTGCGTGGGAGTAGGGAACGTTACCGATCATACCACAAGTGCTCCTGTGGTATGGTCGGTAACGTTCCCTAGTCCCACGCAGTAGGCCGAGGGTTCGAGTCCTAGCGGGCGGCTCTTTCGCTAGGCCACGGTAGGACGCCACCCTCAGGTAGGCTCCACATTGTCTCACTGTAGTGCATTAAGGTAGACCACATTTTGGGTTTTGCCAATAGCAGCGAGTATGTACAGATTTTTGCCAGTTCCCACTCGAGAGCATCCAACATAGAACTGTCCATGAGAGAAGCAAGGAAACACTAGGTTTCGGCCTACCATCTTTAGGGACTGTCCCTGGCTTTTGTAGATGGTCATGGCAAAGCTCACTTTAACCGGGAACTGAAGTCGCTTGAACTCAAATGGCAGGTCAGTGGTGATGGGAGGTATCCTTGGTATAAAAATGTCCTCTCCTTTAGCTTTTCCTGTCAGTATTGTAGCTTCCAGTACATGTGGCATCATATTCTTCACCACCAGTCTTGTGCCATTGCAGAGGATTGGTGGTTCAAGATTTCTTAAGAGCATTATAGGAGTTCCAATCTTGAGAGTGAGGAGGCATTCCAGCGGGCTCCAAAGAATTAAGGAATTCTGCAGGGTACTGGACTGCTTGGTCCTGGTCGATTACTGCATCAACAGATTTGAATGAGGTGTCTCTGCCTGGAAGCTGTCTGAGTAGAGTCATGTTAATTTCAGCCACTGTTTCATTCTTTGGTGCCAGAATTGCGCGTTCACGCAGTTGCTTGTGATCCTTGTAGTGGTGGATAATGTTTGGGTAGACCATGTTAGTGAGCTCAGTTTGAGGACTTTACAACATTTCCACATCCACAAAGAGAGAGAAAGAAAGAAAGAGAATATGTACATTAGGGGAATTACTAAGGAAAGAAACAGAAAATTATATAAAAGACAGAGAGAGAAAGACACTTATAACTATTAAATCTTACCATATTAAAGTGTTTATAGTATATCGTCTGAAGTCTTATATATGAGTGGTAGTTATAACCTTATATCTTAATAACTCTAATGTTTTGATCCTTTCTTATGATGTTGAGCCCAAATAATAATGAATGAATAATGTGTTTCTTTCACACGCATATGCAGTATATTGGGAGCCCTCCCCTCCCCTCCCCTCCCCTCCCCTCCCCTCCCCTCCCCTCCCTCCCCTCCCCTCCTCTCCCCCCTCTCCTCCCCTCCACAAAAAAAATCAATATTTATAATGTAATAATTCGGCCAGATCAAGACATGGGCATGTGGTAGACCTCGTTTCTGCCACTCAATGGAATACATGTAGCACCGTGTAGGGCCAAAGATCAATAGTTCATTAACGGTGTATGTAAGTTCCACCATGTTTTTACTACAACGGTACAGCAAAGTATATTTTTTATAGCATTAAATTGTTATTATTTTATTGTCTAATCATCACTACATATAACACCACCCATCATCACTACATATAACATCATCCATCATCACTACATATAACATCATCCATCAACACTACATATAACACCATCCATCATCACTACATATAACACCATCCATCATCATTACATATAACAGACATACTTCTTTGTTATATATATATATATAATATATATATATATATATATATATATAATATATATATATATATATATATATATATATATATATATATATATATATATATGTAACCGGTCGGAATTTATACTGGACTTTAATTTCTCACTTGACTTGGGGTTTATTAAAGATTATTAGATGGTAATGGCAGTGGAAGCGCCCCTTTGAGAAAAATCCCGAACAAGCACAAGAACACTTAAATCTACGAAACAAATGAATTGTCCGTGACCCGTGGAAGGATAGCGTCTGTGACTGGGATGAATGAGACACACTGTAAAATTTAGACAATTATATTCCCTCCAACACTACAAACACAATCAATAATGGTACACCAATATGCGCACCTCTTAACTTGAACTTAAAACACTACTCTGGGGAATAAAAGTTATACATGATATAGAAATTATTAGAAACTCAGGCAACAATAAATTTGAAGTATTAAGAACTGTTGCTTGCACACATGAAACGGCCTTAAAGGCTTTCACACAATAATATCAGTCACTTAGGAAATGGTATTAAAAAATAAGAAATTAACTACTCTACAATGAATAGGCCTTAAAGGCACTCAACAAAATAATATCACCCCAACAGATGCACTCTTCCTAACCTAACTTAAACACTACTCTGGGGAACAAAAGTTATACCTGATATCAGAATTATGGAGAAAATTTAGATGCACTAAAAGAATCAAATCACAGTATCACTCTGGTTCCACTTAATGACACAAACATTCAAAAAACACTACTATCAAAATTATTTAAGAAATATTAAACTACACACGTCAAGATAATATCTAGTAACTGAGAATGGTATTAACTACACCCGTAATAAGGGAGATAAAATGTTCCTCTAGGTATCTCCTAGAGTCCTAGACTCACGGTCTCAGTGTGTGACCATTAATTTACTCAGATAGCCTCAGTGTACTCCCAGTGCGTCCATGGGCAGGAAGGGAGTGAGCCAATCAGACCTTGTGCAGTTGAGAGAAGCTTTAGCTTCCCGTTAGCAAGAGGGTTTCACTAAGCGGCTCGGGACATGTGGTGTTGTGAGCCGACGTCAGCTGGGCACCCAGACGGCTAGATTCCCTCAAGAGATCCTTTGGTACCCCGCTAAACAGTGACAGGCCTACTCTGATCGGTCCAATGGCGACAATCGCCACCCTCAATCATCAACGGCAGTCTCAAACGGCAGTCACTCTCTCGCAGTCAAACTCCGGTCAACTCCAGTCAAGTGGGTTCTGACGGAAACCCTGAAATGAACTCACTGTTAGCTCTAGTTAACTTTACCACTGCCCTATCTAAATCCTGTCTGAGATTGAATGAGACTTACTTGTTATACTGCCATCGCGCAGCACAGGTGACTAGGCCACGTGACTTTCTGTGACAGACGCGCAGGGACGTCTTGTTTGTGTGAATGCTCCCCGCGACTGAGAGAGAGGCAGTGTCGCGTCCTCTCAAGGCGTTAGCTTAGGTCTACGTGACATATTTTCCGCCTAACTAATAACTCCTTGGGACACCCGTAACATTATTCAGACTGCTAAACGATCTATAATAATTTCAAATTCAATAATAGTCCCTTAACTTCATGAATCGCATCATTATTAATTCGGTAAATTACATTTAATATCATATAGGCCTAGTTCCACCATCTCTCGCTATGAGCAGGAAGTGCTCTCTCCCCTCCCATGACCTTGAACGCTCAGTGTTGCCAATGGCGGGGCATTCGAAATTACTCTGAAATTTCTGAATATTACAATCGACCCCCCTAAAAAAAGACAGCACTGTCCTCATGTGCTGAGAAAACATACATACGACCCCCCTAAAATTTGTTCTAAGGACTGCATCTCACCCCTTTAACGTGCTGATGCAGCATCTCTGTCTTCTCTTCTCTCCTTTTCTCTCCCGCTAACACTCGACCCCCCTAAAAGAAAACAGCACTGCCCTCATGTGCTGAGAGAACAACTTAAGAGCCACCTTCAACTCTGTACTATTCCACTCGCAGCCAGCAACTCCATTTCTTCCTAGCCCAACTCAAACCCAACCAGAACATCACGCTCCCCTTTTGCCTGGCCCTTAACTAGAGAACCAATGTCAAAATTAATACCAGCCCAAAACAAACATGCTCTCCTTTGGCCTGGCCCTTGAACTAAGAGAACCAGTGTCAAAACAATACACAGTCCAAAACAAACATGCTCTCCTTTTGCCTGGCCCTTGAGCTAAGAGGAACCAGTGTCAAAACAATACACAGTCCAAAACAAACATGCTCTCCTTTGCCTGGCCCTTGAACTAAGAGGAACCAGTTTCAAAACAATACTCATTCCAACTCAAACATGCTCTCCTTTGCCTGGCCCTTGAGCTAAGAGGAACCAGTGTCAAAACAATACTCAGTCCACGTCTCCGAACCTCATGCCGGCAGACCAACCCTCTGACAATGTACCAGTCCATATTAGTGAGGCCCTGGACACTACAACCGTACTCTCTATCCCGCTCATGACAGCAACGCAATCCCGCTCATGACAGCAACCACTACTCAACGCACATCTCTGACCTAACCATCTCTCCAATCCCCTCTGCCCTACTCACGACTCCTCCAACTCACCCTCGACAACCTGCCTTTTCTCATTACCATGCACCTTAAACTGTAATTTGTCGGCTTCGTCTTGTCTCTCAGCTGGAGGGCTCGATCAACCTCTCTGAACTACTTACGTACCCCTGTATTTCCCACTTGGACCTCACACTTCCTTGACTGCTGGACGTGTGCCTGACATTCACCCCTTGTTTCCTCCCTGAACCGTTGAATGTGTTCCTGAAACTCCCACTTGAACCTGTTGGTTTTCTATAAATACTGAACTTAAAAGTGTTACCTATTCTGTGTATCAGACAGTTAGTTTCTGTACTAAACCCCCTAGTTGGCAACATTTCTAACTCCAATATCAAGAATAATATGGATCTGGTTGATAAACTCAATAACTTACACATTAATCATGATTTTAAACTGGTCAGCTTTGATGTAACGTCACTCTTTACAAAGGTCCCAGTTGATGATTTACTAGAGTTCCTCATAGATTCCCTGGATGACATTTCACTGCCCGTCTCGAAAGACGACTTCATCGAACTCATCAAACTATGTATTAAGGATTGCAAATTCGAATTCAATTGGGAATATTATGCTCAAAAATTTGGTATGGCAATGGGTAATCCACTCTCACCTGTATTAAGCAACCTATATATGGAATTCTTTGAAAAGAAACTATTAAGTAATATTTTACCACCCTCAGCAGTCTGGTTTAGATATGTTGATGATGTATTATGTCTCTGGCCATGTAATGAGGACCTAAAAGCTTTCCTGCCACAACTTAACAACTTAGCCCCCTCGATCAAATTCACTGTGGAATTAGAGCAAGACTGTAAATTGCCATTCCTAGACTGTCTGATACACAGAATAGGTAACACTTTTAAGTTCAGTATTTATAGAAAACCAACTAATGTGTGTTCATGCATTCATTATTATTCTGCCCACCATAATAAAGTCAAACAGTCAGTATTTTCAACAATGTTTTTACGTGCCTTGAGAATTTGCAGTCCGGAATTCATCGATGAGGAATACAAATATATATATAATATTGGCTCAAACCTTAAATACCCTAGATCTTTCATAGACAAATGCTTAAACATTACTAAGAAAACTTTTTATAGAACTGATCCCAAGCCCACCCATGACCATAAGAATATCTTAATATTACCATTTCACAAAAATTTCTCACACATTCCTGCACAGCTAAAAACCTGGAACGTCAATGTGGCATTTAAAAACTCATGCACTGTTAAACAAATGTTAATCAAGAACTCCCCCAACAACACAATTGGTTGCATTTATAAAGTTCCTTGCAAGGAATATAATATGTTTTACTTAGGCCAGACAGGTAAAGATCTTGCAACTAGAATTAAACAACACAAATACAGTGTTAGGACAGGTCAGGAATCCAATGCTCTGTTTGTTCATTTGAGGGATAACAAGCATTGCATTGACTGGGATAATGCCTCCTCAATATTACCATGTATTCAATTGATAGTAGGAACATCATAGAATCTAGTCTTATAAAAACATACCGAAGCATTCAACATGAATTTGAGTAACGGCATGTACAAGCTGGACAATTTTGTAATTAAGAAGATTTGTGATCAGGTGAGAAGGCCTGGTCACTTGACCATCTGACCTGACCACCAACCGTTGTGTGCTATTTAAAGATTAGTAGGGTCATTACTTAATACCTGACCATTGTGGACCTGGTCTCACCCTCCTCTGTATATATACACCTTGATTTGTATTACTCTCTCTAGTCTACTCTCTCCACTCTACTAAAAGATGCAAGGCTACCCCAGTGACAACCTTGGCAGCCAAACCACTCACAACATTAGATCATAAAAAGATAGGATGTTCTTGGCAGAAACACAAGTACCTGCCCTAGACTCCTCACCATTGGCCAGATAATAATACACGATAATGAAAGGCATAAATTGTAATAGTTGCTAAACATACAAACACCTGACATAAATATAACACTTAAGACGAAATTTAGCTGAAACACAAACATGAGATAACAGAAGCACTTGGGTTGAGCCCCAAGACCTATTATTCTACTACTATTTTCCAATTTCCTCGCTTTTCTTCTGTACTATCCACCAACCCCAAGTCCCGCCAAATTCCACCATTATTCTTCAAGTCCAGTTCCCGCACCACCAATCAACGCATCGGCATCAAGATTTCTTCACACTTTACTTCATCCATCGATCGATCGATCGAACTCTCTCTAGTCTGTACTCACCCCTGAAGATGTGAATTACACGAAAGCGCTTGGGAACTTCGTGTTTTCTTCTTTCCTTGTGGTTATCAGCATATACCGAGATCACGCGCACCTACAGTGATTTACTTGCATATATATATATATATATATATATATATATATATATATATATATATATATATATATATATATATATATATATATATATATATATATATTTATATATATATATATATATGCTGATAACCACCAGGAAAGAAGAAAACACGAAGTTCCCAAGCGCTTTCGTGTAATTCACATCTTCAGGGGTGAGTACAGACTAGATAGAGTAATGCAGAACAAGATGAATATATACAGAGGAGGGTGAGACCAGGTCCACAATGGTCAGGTAATGACCCTACTAATCTTTAAATGGCACACAACGGTTGGTGGTTGGGTCAGATGGGACAGTGACCCGCCCTCACTGTCCCATCTGACCCAACCACCAACCGTTGTGTGCCATTTAAAGATTAGTAGGGTCATTACCTGACCATTGTGGACCTGGTCTCACCCTCCTCTGTATATATTCATCTTGTTCTGCATTACTCTATCTAGTCTGTACTCACCCCTGAAGATGTGAATTACACGAAAGCGCTTGGGAACTTCGTGTTTTCTTCTTTCCTGGTGGTTATCAGCATATACCTAGATCACGCGCACCTACAGTGATTTACTTGCATATATATATATATATATATATATATATATATATATATATATATCTTGATAAAATCACACGGGAAAAGGGAAACAACGGAGCACTTTAGCTTTCGTCTTTATTCAAGACATCTTCAGAGGCAACTGGATTACATGGACAGAGAGAGGCTTAAATATACGGGGTGACCTTAAAAACATGAGGTCAGGTCATAATGCTGTCATCCACTAATCCCCACACCAACACACATTCCTCTCAAACCAGACAAATTCCTACACTTAAGAATATTTTGACTGCCCTATCGTAATGAATTTGTCCCGTTAGTTCGGTCCCTGAAGCTTCTAAATATTAATATTGTTTTCAAGTATGACTCAAGCAGTACCAATATGTTAATAAGAAATAGCCCAAGTTTGAATGTAAATGGAAGTGTTTATTGTATTCCATGTAGCAAATGTAATTGTAATTATGCAGGACAGACAGGAAAAACACTGCAGCTCAGAATCAAACAACATAAGTATAATATCAGAACAGCATCTGAAAGCAGTGCCTTGTTCGTTCATGTTAGGAATAATAATCATCCCATTGCTTGGGAAAAAAGCTTAGATGTATTTAAATCATCTTGTGTCACAGAAAGACTTCTGGTTTTACCTGGCCTGACTAGTCACGTCACCCCCCTTTTCTTAAGCTCCTTTACGTATCTGTTGGTGTGGGGATTAGTGGATGACAGCATTATGACCTGACCTCATGTTTTTAAGGTCACCCCGAATATTTAAGCCTCTCTCTGTCCATGTAATCCAGTTGCCTCTGAAGATGTCTTGAATAAAGACGAAAGCTAAGGTGCTCCGTTGTTTCCCTTTTCCCGTGTGATTTTATCAAGATTTATCTTATCCACGTTTTCATTGTGGATCTACTGTACATGAAATATATATATATATATATATATATATATATATATATATATATATATATATATATATATATATATATATATATATATATATATATATATATATACACCGTCAATGTACACTATATACCTGCACTGTGTGTACATTGCATACCTGCACTGTGTGTACACTGTATACCTGCACTGTGTGTACACTGTATACCTGCACCATCTATGTACACTATATACCTGCACTGTGTGTACATTGTGTACCTGCACCGTCTATGTACACTACATACCTGCACTGTGTGTACATTGTATACCTGCACCGTCTATGTACACTATATACCTGCACTGTGTGTACATTGTATACCTGCACCGTCTATGTACACTATATACCTGCACCGTCTATGTACACTGTATACCTGCACCGTCTATGTACACTCCATACCTGCACTGTGTGTACATTGTATACCTGCACCGTCTATGTACACTCCATACCTGCACTGTGTGTACATTGTATACCTGCACCGTCTATGTACACTGTATACCTGCACCGTCTATGTTCACTATATACCTGCACTGTGTGTACATTGTATACCTGCACCGTCTATGTACACTATGTACCTGCACTGTGTGTACATTGTATACCTGCACCGTCTATGTACACTGAATACCTACACCGTCAATGTACACTGTATACCTACACCGTCTATGTACACTGTATACCTGCACCGTCAATGTACACTGTATACCTGCACTGTACACTGTATACCTGCACCGTCAATGTACACTGTATACCTGCACCGTCAATGTACACTGTATACCTACACCGTCAATGTACACTGTATACCTGCACCGTCAATGTACACTGTATACCTGCACCGTCAATGTACACTGTATACCTGCACCGTCAATGTACACTGTATACCTGCACCGTCAATGTGCACTGCATACCTACACCGTCAATGTACACTGTATACCTGCACCGTCAATGTACACTGTATACCTGCACCGTCAATGTACACTGTATACCTGCACCGTCAATGTACACTGTATACCTGCACCGTCAATGTACACTGTATACCTGCACCGTCAATGTACACTGTATACCTGCACCGTCAATGTGCACTGTATACCTGCACCGTCAATGTGCACTGTATACCTGCACCGTCAATGTGCACTGTATACCTGCACCGTCAATGTACACTGTATACCTGCACCGTCAATGTACACTGTATACCTACACCGTCAATGTACACTGTATACCTGCACCGTCAATGTACACTGTATACCTACACCGTCAATGTACACTGTATACCTGCACCGTCAATGCACACTGTATACCTGCACCGTCAATGCACACTGTATACCTACACCGTCAATGTACACTGTATACCTACACCGTCAATGTACACTGTATACCTGCACCGTCAATGTACACTGTATACCTACACCGTCAATGTACACTGTATACCTGCACCGTCAATGTACACTGTATACCTACACCGTCAATGTACACTGTATACCTGCACCGTCAATGTACACTGTATACCTGCACCGTCAATGTACACTGTATACCTGCACCGTCAATGTACAATTGCTCTGTTTGTTGAATCAATGTTAATATGCATGACGATTCCTCTTATTAAATATCAAGCTATTTTCCCCGTACAATCAGCTAGATATCAGCTATCACCAGCTCCATCACCGGGGTATAACGCTGTTGGCAATTATCATAACCTGGACGGACACAACACAAAACATCATAAAGAATAATAGCAGTATCCCGGTAGTGTTCAATAACCAAGGTTGGGTGTGAATATTCTAAGAGTGCAGCGTGACTTCAGCTATGGTTTACCGAGGAGAAATATGACGTCAGAGTGGTGTCATGACGTCGGGGAAAATCATGACGTCAGAGCGGAATTATGACGTCAGAGCAGAATTATAACGTCAGAGCAGAAACATGACGTCAGAGCAGAATTATGACGTCAGGGCTGAATCATGACGTCAGAGCAAAAACCATGACGTCAAGTGGAAACCATAACTCAGTAGAGCCGTGACGTCAAGCGAGTGTTGCCATCACTTCGTCAACAGTGAATATATTGAACTTTTAATACTATGTCATAGATGAATTGTTCACTAACAAAAGGAAATAGGAAAATTTGATCATAGTTTATAATTTATTTGGATCACTTGAAGAATAACCACCCTAGAGTTATTTAAACCTAACCTAATCTACCGTAACCTAACCCTAACCTAAGCCAACCTAACCCCTCTCAAACCAAACCAAACCTAACCAAACCTAACCTAACCAAACCAAACCTCACCTAACCTAACCTAACCATCCCAAGCTAGTTTAGGGCAGTTAATCATGCGGTTAATTAATCTGGGGTGTCTAATCCTTAGGTGATCCACTTATTCTATTAGAAATTGTCAACAAGTGAAATATAACCTAAGCTGTTGCGTCGCCAGGGATGTAATTACCTCACCAATCAATCAATCACAATCAATCAATCACAATCAATCACAATCAATCAGTCACAATCAGTCAATTCACTGTAGTATATAATAGTTCGTAGTGGTTTCCTCATTCTCTGGTCTGGTGAAGGACGAGACGAAGAATATAGAACTTATTTTACATTACCACTTTGACTTAAACTGTAATATATTATTTGTTTGTTTACCTCACGTAATTTGTTTGTATTTAATTGGAAAACAACAAAACAATTCGCTCCGTTTTCAAGTTCTTAAAAAAATTTCTCATTTTTCTTCTGTTTCTTCTCTTCTTTCTTTTTTCTTTTTTTTAATATATCACCGTCATTCCGTTCAGGTCGTAATTACTGTACTGTAGTAACTTTGTATAGCCAATGACCAAGAAGTTATGCCGAGGGTGTTTACAAAATTGATTGTGATTGGTCGATTTGCGTTATGTAGCGCCACTTCATCACCAGTCAACGTGCTCGGTACATTTTCACCCACGATCCAATATGGCCGCCCAAACACACACAAAAGGGGAGCTAAGCTACTATACATATTATTATTATTATTTTTTTTTTTTACGGGAATTAGCCCACCCGGGTACAGGTCAAACGACCCACAACGGAGCCTGGGAGGCGAGAAAAAAAAAAGAACGGAAAGAAATTGTAAATATAGAGAAAAAAAGGTTATACTGTATTAATCTACACCACGAAGATGCCGTATTGGTGTATTGTAACTGTGGCGGATACATTTCTTTATATCGAAACATTTCGTGTTGGTTTGTAACGTCAAGACATAATACATAGTTAATTTAAAACACACATGGCAAGTTTTGAAACGAGCATGGGTCTGTTGTCGATAAAACTAAAACACACAAAAAAGGGGGACAATATGTTGTTAATGTGGCCACGAGAAGTCTAGACTGTATGCTTGATGTAAATATTAAAAATTTTTGGCAAATCTATATCAACGTTCTTTAGGTACAGTAGAGCCCAGGTACAAGGAGTTGAATAATAATAATAACAATAACAATAATAATAATAATAATAGGTCAGATTAACTTATTGTACGTTAGGTTAGGTTACGGGAAGTTAGAGTTAGTTACAGTGACAGAATTAGGACCCCCCCAACATTTTCCAGGCACCCAACTTAAAATGTAGAAAGGAAAATAAGAAAATATAAAAAGCTATATATTTTAAGTATATTTTTATTATGTCACTGGTTGGCTGTTAGTTTTTCTGTCTGAACTGCATAGGGCTCCCACAAGCCTAAATCCGACGCTGGTTGGTTAAGTTAAACCAGATTGAATTTGGATTGTAACTTCTAATTACCCATTGTAATCACTGATGAATGGTCCTGGGTTTAGAATGGACCTGGGGTTAGAATGGTCCTGGGGTTAGAATGGTCCTGGGTTTAGAATGGTCCTGGGGTTAGAATGGTCAAGGGGTTAGAATGGTCCAGGGGTTAGACTGGTCCAGGGGTTAGAATGGTCCTGGGGTTAGACTGGTCCAGGGGTTAGAATGGTCCTGGGGTTAGACTGGTTCAGGGGTTAGAATGGTCAAGGGGTTAGAATGGTCCAGGAGTTAGAATGGTCCAGGGGTTAAAATGGTCCAGGGGTTAGAATGGTCCAGGGGTTAGAATGGTCCAGGAGTTAGAATGGTCCAGGGGTTAGAATGGTCCAGGAGTTAGAATGGTCCAGGGGTTAGAATGGTCCTGGGGTTAGAATGATCCTGGGGTTACAGTTTTGTTGTTAATATAAAAATACATACAATAAATGTTTTGGGATAAGTATGCAAACACAAAACCACCAATTGTCTTTTCTCCTTTTATTAAGAAAATATTCTATGCACAGTTAATGTAAGATATCAATGTAACTAACACTACGAGTGTTAGTGTAGCTGAAGCGAGTTATAGCGAGCATCGTGAACACACAGGTGGTGTGTCTGAGAGACTTGCGATGACTGAAGTAACCAGCGAATAACCTGATGACCCTGCTGGACAGAGGTGCGCCGAGGTCATTTAAAAGATAGTGAGGTTACGTGACATACTGTACATCACTTGCTTCAGTATTAGAAAGTATTTACTAGACAGTATTTACTAGACACTTGCTCATGTTTAATTACCGAAGGAGATGTAATTACATAAACAATGTTTGCAGCCCATATTTATATAACCATTACTGTCTGTTAGACAGGAGCTAATACAGGATACGCTAGGTTAAATCAGGAGGTAAATTATAGTAAGAGTTAAGTTAGGTTAAATTGTATTAGGTCAGGGGAAGTTAGGTTAAGTTATATGTTGGTGTGGTCATGAGTCATCCAGCAGCCAGCCTTGAACTTTAGTGACGGTTCCCTTAAGACTTAAACCTACCTCCCTTCCCCCCACCCCGCACTATACATGACCTTTACCACACTACCGACTACAATCTGCTCGTAAAGTCTACAGGGGGATCGGTGGTATAAGCGGAACCGTTCTTGCCTCGCAAGCGAGATGTCACGGGTTCGATTCCCGGGCCGGTGGAAGTTGTTTGGACTTACTTCCTAGCCCCCATTAGTCCCTGTTCACCTAGCAGTAAAGTAGGTACCTGTTGTAAGACGAAAGATGCGAACTCGTATTCAGGGAAAGTTGTTGGAGCTTCCAATAACTTGATGACATAAACCACTGACTCTTCAGGCTTCTACGCCCTTAACTCATGAGACATAAAGGCAAGTATGAACTTAGCATGCTTTCCTGTTGGGCGCTGTAAACGCTTCTGCGCTTCACCTTACACAAGGATGTAGGGGAGTGCCCAATAAATAAAAAAAGAAAAGAAAAAAAGTCTACAGCCGATATTGAGGATGACCGTAAAGCTTAGAGCTGATATTGAGGATGACCGTAAAGTCTAAAGCCGATATTGAGGATGACCGTAAAGTCTAAAGCCGATATTGAGGATGACCGTAAAGTCTAGAGCCGATATTGAGGATGACCGTAAAGTCTAAAGCCGATATTGAGGATGACCGTAAAGTCTAGAGCCGATATTGAGGATGACCGTAAAGTCTAGAGCCGATATTGAGGATGACCGTAAGGTTTAGAAACATATTCAAAGTGTCCGGAAGAATTTAAATCGTTATATAAAAGGTTATCCCAAAAATTATTGAAACTGACGTGTCCGAAAATAAAAGACTTCAGCCTTAAGGGTATGAACAACAACAACACGTAAAAGCAATATAGTGTCCGAAAATTAAATACATATTAGTGTATGAAAGAAATTAATATTGAGGTTGTATGAACAAAATAAAATGCTTAAGCCTACACTACCTACAGCATGTCCAGAAATCAATATACTGTATATGGTGTCCGAAAAAGCCCAAACAATATTCATAGAAAAAACAAAACATGATATCTTTGAAAAAAAGTGTGTAGAAAAATTAATATATAATGTGTCATAAGGACTAAAATAAATACAGGGTGTCCTCAAAGGTACAAAGACAGGTTATAAAAAATAAAATAAAATAACCATCAAAACAGTGTCCGAAAAAATATAACTTTTATATACAGTGCAACAAAAAAACAGTGAATTCGATCTACAGGGCAACCCAAAAATAAAATGTAATAAAATCAGAACACAGGGTGTACAAAAAAATTAAAACCGATAACAAATAGATGGGGATAACACAGGGACATAAGAATGGAGGAAACTGCAGCGGGCCTGTTGGCCCGTCCTAGGCAACCCCGTTTACACCCAACCCATCTCGCTCATATATCCATCCAACCTATATTTGAAGCTATCCAGCGTGTTGGAGTTAATGATGATGTTTGGTAACTTGTTCCACTCATCAACTACTCTATTTAGCAGTGTTTGCCTGTCTCGCGCCTAAATTTAAAACCTTAGCTACAAGTTCGCTCCTGGTTGGATAGTTTGAGTACATTTGTTATATCCCCTTTTTTTAACCCTGACTACCATTTATACACCTCGATCATATCGCCCCTCACTCGACGTCTCTTAAGGAAGTGTAAATTAAGACGTTTTAACCTGTCTTTATACTCATAGTTCCTAATGCCCTGGACTTGTCCTGTCATCTCCCTCTGTATGGTTTCTAGGGATTCGATATCCATTCTGTAGTACGGTGACCAAAACTGAACCGCATAATCTAAGTGAGGTCTCACAATTGCAGGATATAGTTTTATGAAAAGTAATTTATATTTGTCAACATTAAATTTCGTCTGCCATTTTTCAGACCATGCGATTTTTTTTTTTAGATCTTCCTGTAGTTTTGCAGTCTTCGTCAAGTTTAATTACGCGCCCTAATTTAGTGTCGTCAGCAAATTTACATGTGTTGCTATCGACGCCTTTATCTATGTCGTAATGTATATCATAAATAGTAATGGTCCAAGTACTGAGCCTTGGGGTACTTCACCAGTGACCTTACCCCAATCGGATTTAGTCCTGTTAATGCTGACTCTGTTTCCTGTCCTGTAACCACGCCCTAATGCAGTTTACAATGTCTTTTAGATTTCCACGTGCCTCCACTTTCCGTATTAGTCTTTCGTAGGGGATCTTGTTGAAGGCTTTGCGAAAGTCGAAGTATACCACATCATAAAACAATTGAAAATAATAATAATAGATTTGTCAGACATGAACTCCCACTTGTTAAGCCATGCTGGGAATCATTGATCAATTTGTATTTCTTCAGGTGATTTTGACTGGAGTTTGAAATTATTGTTTCCAGTAATTTGCCTACAATTGATGTCGAAATAATTGGACACTAATTAGATAGTTAGAGGATAGTGATCTATCTCCCTTCTTGAAAATCGGTATCACATTCTATATCCCCGTGGATTTTGGAACTTCACCGGTTTTTAATGACATGTTAAACAAGTTTCCTAAAGACGTACAAAGTTCTTCCTTACATTTCTTTACTCTGGCAAATATCTCATCGGGACTTGGTGACTTAATAGGTTTTAGTTTATCTATTTGTTTACTAGTAACGTTATTAGTCACTACTATCTCACTTAATCTATTTTCTTCACTATCTCTGTATATAGTCGGTGTCTCGGGTACCATGTTTAAAGTTTTGGTTGTGAAAACTGATGACAAATATCTGTTCAGATTATTGCTCAATTCGCCTTCGGTATACGTTAGTTCGCTGGTATTTGACTCTATTGGTCCGATCTTCCCTCGAGTTTTAGTTTGATACATTTGGACGAATCCCTTGGGGTTTGATTTCGCCTCCCTTGCTGATTCGAAAAGAATGTTAATAGATTAGTTAGACTTGAACATCCGCTTGTGAAATGATTGCTTCCAGTAATTTGCCTACTGTTGATGTTAGACGGATTGGACGGTAGGTAGAGGATAGTGATCTATCCCCCTTCTTGAAAATCGGTATTACATTCGCTATCATCCAGCATTCTGGTACTACACAGGTTTTTAATGACATGTTAAACAAGTTTGCTAAGGGCATACTAAGCTCTTCCTTACATTCCTTTAATACTCTGGCAAATATCTCATCGGGACCAGGTGACTTATTAGGCTTTAGTTTGTCTATTTGCTTACTAACATCGTTACTAGTCACTATTATCTCGCTTAATTTATTTTCTTCACCATCTCTAGAGATAGTGCACATGTTTCTCTTTGTGTGTATAACATATAAAAATACCTGTATCGTGTCCTGCTTATGGATGTACCGCTAGGTTCGACAAGGAAATTTAGTTCAACAGTGTTTACCTAAGCTTCATTCAGCATGTGTTACTGTTATATCCCCAACTTTTGACGGAGTAGCATCAAATTTGTCTATGATTAAGCACTTTGGTTGCACTCTCGAGCATGCCAGTCTAAAACCATCTTTTCCACACAGCAGCCAATTTATGTATTTCTTGATCGTTGTCACATGTTAAAGCTTGTGAGAAGTTCTTTCGGAGATAAGAAAGCCTTCATTGATGGTCATGGTAAGTTTGTGAAATGGGAGTACATTGAACAGTTGCACAGCCTCCAAGAACATGAAGGACTTAATTTAGGCAATAAACCGAGAATTGCACACATTGCATAGATAAAGAAAAGAATGAATGTCAAATTAGCTGCACAGCTACTTACTGAATCAGTTGCAAAGTCTTTGACGTTTTGTCTTGATGAAAAAATAAGTGAATTTCAGGGCTGTGAAGCTACTATTGAATTCATTATGATTTTTAATACACTTGGGCATAATGAACTCAAGGAATTTGCATGCCAATAGCTATAAATGTCCAATTCAAAAAAAGAATGCTGATGAAATCATAGTTTCTGAGAAAAGCAGAAACATATATCAGATCATTAAAACTCCCCGATGGTCAAGAGCTACTGAAGTCCAATCGTAAAACTGGTTTTCTTTGTTTCATATTTTGGATACGGAGTTTGCAGAGCTATATGAAAATTTGGTGGCAAGTCCGAATCACGTTTTAAGCTTTTTGTTGACATACAAAATGAGTCAAGATCATATTGGATTGTTTTTCAGAAAAAATAGAAGCTTGGTAGGATGTAATAGGCAGTTTTCCGCTGCTTATAAAAAGATCATGGTACATAATGACATGGATGATATAATTCGTGGCAACCGTTTACTACTAGAAACTGTACCAATACTGACTGTGCCTAGCAGCTGTGCAAATAATGTTAGGGTAGACACTCTCTCTGCGAATGCTATTATTACTTCTGTTTTGAAACAGAGAGTTATAGATAACGTGTTGTCTGAGTCATCTTTAGCTAATGAGAAGGAGCATGATTATACTTATGTTCCTAGCAGTTTCCATTTGTCCCAGTGCTCCAACAAAATTGTTTCATATATAGCTTGCTTCGTTGTGTTTCCGTTAAAGAAATCTCGACACTGTGAAGCTTGTGTTGATACCTTAACAAGCACTAATGTTGGCCAGATGCATTCTCTGATTATGTTGAAATCCATAGGGGGCCTGATAAATCCTTCGGATGATGTTATAGATATTTGTTAATTGTGAAAAAAAAGTTTAGAGTAACCATGACAAGCAAACAAAATACAGATCTAACTTTAGGAAGAGTAGATTTTCACGGACTTGTTCATTCTGTGTTATCAAGTTACGCTAACAGAGAAGTATTTCCTAAACTATCGCACCTATGGAAAATCACATACTGTACATTTATTGATTGAAGCAGTTGTCGAAAGCTCTTTGCAAGTAAGATATGCATAAGTTGCAGAACAGTGCACTGCTAAGTTGCAAACTCAGGTTAAGATTGAGTCGTCGGATATACTCAAAGCTCATTCATTTCAGTGGCCGGTAGGATTATGTACTATACATAAAGACATCGTATTTACACAGATGTTTATTGTATTATTTGTATATATTTTTGTGAATAATAAAGGTTAATGAATTTTCTCACTAGCTTACACATAAGCAAATGTATTTATGAATGAACAGTAGGACAATAATTCATGTAGACGAGCAGTACGTAAGTCGTTGACTGGTGAGGTCGGACGCGGGCAGCGGGCTCTTGCCAACCACAGTATAGCGGCAGCTCGGCTGGCTGGCTTCACTCCCGACAGCGCTATACAAGTACACTGTTCACGCTGCCTCCACCCTATTATACCTCCATGACATACTGTAGAGTGTAGACGGTGCAGGTATACAGTGTACATGGACGGTGTAGGTATACAGTGTACGTAGATAGAGCAGGTATACAATGTACACAGACAGTGCAGGTATACAAACATTACACTTCATCACATACCTAAGGCATATCAACCAAACTGATTCCGAATCACCAAAACTTACCAAACAACTTCAAATTGAATCCGTTAATGTTATAAGAATATCAACATACAAAACCGTCCCATAACCCGCAATTCACTTGTTACGTTGACCTAATGTATATCCTAAGCATGGTGGACCCCCTGCTGCCATTCCTCTGTTACAATCATTATTAACATTGATTTAACCCTATTTTCACATTATTGTTATAGGTAAGGTCAAGTTGTTCTGGATGTTTTGCTTATACGATTGTGCAAAAAAGAAGAGTGATATTTTCAGGAACATAATAATTTGGTACACTTGTCAGGCGAACATTTACAAGTGCCTTACCCGGTCATAGGTTTATAATGTGTTGAAAAATAACATTGTCCCTGATCGATGTAAATGTGGATAAAGTGATGAAAAACATTAAGTATTGAGTATTTGGGTCGACCTTGTATTGGCAGAAGTTATAAGAGAACTCTGGTTTTAGAGAGAGAGAGAGAGAGAGAGAGAGAGAGAGAGAGAGAGAGAGAGAGAGAGAGAGTAACACGTCATGTGGACAGCTGCCATAAACTATTTTGTTCCGAGACGAAGAAGAAACTTTCTCCATCCATCACTGTCATCAATTTCTTAGTGTTGTGCGAGTGGCATTTTTTTTTTGAGACAGTGCCAATGTTGTGTGACAGTGCCACTGTTGTGTGACAGTGCCAGTGTTGTGTGACAGTGCCAGTGTTGTGTGACAGTGCCAGTGTTGTCGTTTGATAGTAAAAGTGTGATGTGACACAGACAATGTTGTGTGCCAATGAAATGTGTCCTGTATCCCGATATTTCCATCCAGGTGACCAGATTATAGATACCAGGAACTGTGCAATGAGGGTGGGGAGGGGTGGGGTGTGGTAGGAGGGAGGGGTGCGGTAGGGGTGGGTATGGTAGGGGTGGGTGTGGTAGGAGGGAGGGGTGCGGTAGGGGTGGGTATGGTAGGGGTGGGGTGTGGTAGGAGGGAGGGGTGCGGTAGGGGTGGGTATGGTGGGGGTGGTAGGAGGGAGGGGTGCGGTAGGGGTGGGTATGGTAGGGGTGGGGTGCGGTAGGAGGGAGGGGTGCGGTAGGGGTGGGTATGGTAGGGGTGGGGTGTGGTAGGAGGGAGGGGTGCGGTAGGGGTGGGTATGGTAGGGGTGGGGGTGGTAGGAGGGAGGGGTGCGGTAGGGGTGGGTATGGTAGGGGTGGGTGCGGTAGGAGGGAGGGGTGCGGTAGGGGTGGGTATGGTAGGGGTGGGTATGGTAGGGGTGGGGCGTGGTAGAAGTGGTGTATTCTCTCTCTCACATAATAAATTCAGAGCTGACCTTTCCCTTGTACAATCGTCATATTCACATCACGAGGAAATAAAGACAGTGAAGGCAAGGCAGTTTGGTTTAATATTTATCTTCGCTTTAGTAAATGATTATGATATTCTGTTACCTCCAGCCAGGGTTATCACAGGTGGATTAGGCTATAACAGGTGAAATAGACTACATTACACTACAACAACTACATGAGACTACAACAAATACATTACACTACAACAAATACATGAGACTACAACAAATACATTACACTACAACAACTACATGAGACTACAACAACTACACGAGACTACAACAACTACATTAGACTACAACAATTACATGAGACTACAACAACTACATTAGACTACATCAAGGTGAACAATATGAGTTACAAAATACCTGGTTAATGTATGAAATTTTGAGGTCTTCAGGTTTAAGTTACAGGTTAATCCAAAAGTAAATTCATGCGTGTAAACTGTTATGTTTTGAAGTGTTACGTCATGCTGTGTTACGTCATGTTGTGTTACGTCATGTTGTGTTACGTCATGTTGTGTTACGTCATGTTGTGTTGTGTTGAAGAAGTGTTTTATAAAATTATGTCGTTAAGATCATCCTTCATAGATTCTAGTTCCTAACTTAACCTAATATAAACCAGCGTAACTTAACCTTTACTTAATATAGCCTAACTTAACCCGACCTGATATAGCCTAACCTAACTTAACCTAGCCTAACTTAACCTAACCTAATCAAATCTATCCTAACTTAACTTAGCCTAATATAGCATAACTTAACCTAACCTAATATAACCTAACCGAGCCTAACTTAACCTAACATAGCCTAACTTATCCAAACCTAACATAACCTGACCTATCTTTAATATAACCTCACCTAACTTAAACTAACCTAACCTATCCTAACTTAACTTAGCTTAATGTAGCTTAACTTAATCTAACCTAACCAAATAATGCCTACCTTAACCTAACATAATATAACCTAACCTAACATAACCTAACTTATCTATACCTAACTTAACCTAACCCCCCCCCCCCCCCCGGGAAATTTTATGGTTTTAATACTCAGGTGAATAAGATGACGGCAGCCGGGGGGGGGGGGGGGGCTAATCTTCAGGTAAATTTAATGATGATAATTTTGCGACATTGTGAACTATCGAAGTTAAAAAACCATTATCGACTAAATTTTTACCTGTATGCCAATAACTTTTAGACATCACGTACGCTCAGGACTTTCAGACATCACGTACACTAAAGACTTCCAGACATCACGTAAACTAAGGACTTCCAGATATCACGTAAACTAAGGACTTCCAGACATCACGTAAACTAAGGACTTCTAGACATCACGTAAACTAAGGACTTTCAGACATCACGTAAACTAAGGACTTCCAGACATCACGTAAACTAAGGACTTCCAGACATCACGTAAACTAAGGACTTCCAGACATCACGTAAACTAAAGACTTCCAGACATCACGTACACTAAAGACTTTCAGACATCACGTAAACTAAGGACTTCCAGACATCACGTAAACTAAGGACTTCCAGACATCACGTAAACTAAGGACTTTCAGACATCACGTACACTAAGACTTTCAGACAACACGTAAACTAAGGACTTTCAGACATCACATACACTAAGACTTTCAGACATCACGTACTCAAAGAACTTTCAGCTATATTTTCTAAGTTCTATAAATCATCTTCACTACATTATACTTTTATGGGCTGATATACCCCGATATATTAACACTACAAGGAGCAGGTGCGTTTGTTGTCATCCTCCACACCTTGTGTTTTTTAAGTTAATATCCGCTGCCCATTGTGTCTATGTGTAAAATAACCCCGGGACTGTGTGTGTGTGTGTGTGTGTTGGTAGCAGACTCCTCACATGTGATGTTTGAGCTTCTCGTACACTTCTCATTTAACATGTAAGAGCCTGAATGACTGACTGACTGACTAAATGATTGATTAATTGACTGACTGGCTGCTTGACTAACTGACTGAGAGCATTACTTGGTCCACTAACTGTTATGGGCAAACTCAGAGGAATAATTTGGAGATGTCTTAGCTACCTGTTAAAAACATTTCCATCTACCACCATACAGCACAAAATTCTACCGCGCAAACATACACACACACACACACACACGTACACACATACACACACTCATCGTTACAAGGCACCATGGACAGGCTACAGGCATGGACTACAGAGAACAAGGTCACCATCAATCACACCAAAACCGTAGTCATGCACATCAACACCGCCACCACTCCTATGCAAGCTCCAGCAGTCACAGTGGGTGCCCATCCTCTCCAGTTAGTGCAGTTTGCCAAACTCTTGGATGTAATTATGGATCACAAACTGGACTGGAAGGCCCATGTAAACAACACAATCAAGGCAGCCTCGTACCAACTCTGCATGCTACGACGACTCAGGTCACTTGGGGCACCCACATCAGAGCTGAGGACTATCTACAGCGCATTTATACTCCCCAAATTAACGTATGCGTCACCAGCCTGGTCCTTCTCTCAACTCTACCCAACAACGTCAGCTAGAGAAGGTACAGAAGAGGGCCTGCAGAATTATGCTCGGCGCAGACTACTCCAGCTACAACAACGCTCTCTCCACCCTTGAAATGCCATTCCCCAGTGACCTCCACGCACTAGCAGGGTTTGGTAGTGGACTACTGCACCATCCTCGTCATCGCCACTTACTGCCACCTGCAGTTCCCCGCCCACCTCGCGCAGTCCGCCACTGCAACAAAATTCAGCCCATAAGATCCTGCACTGATAGATATAAGAATAGCACCATCCCATCTATTCGTAAAATAATACACAGCTCCTGATTTATGTACTGTACAGCCCTGTAAATGTATTGAACGTATATTATTATTGTCTAAATCACATGTAAGTTTGCATATTTCAGCTACCGGCTGTAATTCTATTAATAAACCGTTTATTATTATTATTATCACACACACACACACACACACACACACACACACACACATATACTTACTACTACTACTTTGCTGTCACTCGGAATAGAGTATGGTGAGTTCTGAGGTGACTAAAGAGGCCGATACGGGACTGGCAGGCTCGTTCACAGAAGTTGCACACGCATAAGGAGGGCTACATCTGGTGCGGGAGGGGCAGCTGCAGCATCTTTCCAGCGTTGGTGCTTGTCTGGCTCAGTATGCAGTCGAGCTAAATAGAAAGTATGAACAACTTGTGTGGTGCTCCTTCAAGCATTAAAATTGTGAAGTAATCGTGTCCCATGTAAGGTGGTGGATTTGGCGCTTTTTCAGGTTTATCTTAAGACTATCCTTATACCTTTTTAGTTGCCCACCAGCGATGCATTTACTATTCGTTAGGTGACTGTAAAGTAGCTGCTTTGGCAGTCTACTGTTGTCCATGCGGGTAACATGGCCAGTCCAGCGTATTTTTTCATGGATAATGTTAGCTTTGATGCTCCTACAATTGGTGCCTTCCCATCGAACTCGGATAATGGAATGTAGACTACGTTGGTGAAAGTTTTCAAGTGCCTTGAGGTGCCACCTGTCTGTGACCCATATCTCGCTGCCATAGAGCAGGGCGGGAAGGACCACTGCTCGATATACGTTCAACTTTGTAAATAATTTCAGTTCCCTACAGCTGAAGACACGGGTTCGGAGTCTGCCAAAAGCTTGAGATACACATCTGATCCGATGTTGAATCTCTTCATCGATGTCCGCAGTGATGCCGAGATACCGAAAGTGGGTAACATTAGACAGGGTAGTACCGTTAAGTTGAATGGATGGTGGAGGTGTAGCTGAACCAGGGGCAGGCTGAAAGAGAATCTGAGTCTTAAGTACATTCACCTCAAGGCCAAAGTATGCGTACGCATCTGCGTAGGTGTTCAGGTTCTCCCGTAGGTCGTGGTCAGTGTGAGCAACAAAGGTGAGGTCGTCTACATACTGAAGTTCAGCAATGGAATCTGCCGACACCTTTATTCCTGTCCGGAGTCGACTTATGTTGAAATGACCCTTCATCCGGTACTCGATGTCCACCCCGCTAGCTAAATTGGTATTGGTGCGAGTAAGGAAGGTAGCCAAGAAAATGGAAAGAAGGGTTGGTGTCAGTACACATCCTTCTTTTACCCTCGATTGGATGAGGAAGAACTCAGACTGGGTGCCGTTGTGCAGGACACTGCCGTACATGTCATCGAGGAGTTGTCTCACAATGGCGATGGAGTTTGATGGGCAGCTAAAACGGCTGAGGGTCCGCCAGAGGGCTTTCCTGTTGACCGAGTCGAAGGCCTTGGTTAGGTTGATGAAGGCCATGTACAGGTCACGACGCTGTTCTTGACACTTTTCCTTTGTCTGTTAGGCAGTAAATATCATGTTGGGGGTGCCACCCGATGGTCTAAAGCCACATTGAGATTCTGGGAGGAAGAGGTTTGTTTAGGAGGACTCGGCATTAATCTGGCCAGCTATGGACAGCAGTGAGATCGCGCAGTACAGGAGTTGCCACAGTCTGACCGGTCTCCCTTGTTGTTATAAATATTAACAATGGAGGCGTGTTTTAGAGCTTTGGGGATTTCCTCCTTTTCCCATATATTCTCCAGGAGAGAGTGGAGACGGCTGGTAAGCAGAGGTCCTCCTGCTTTACACACCTCGGTTGGGATTCCATCAGGCCCTGAAGCTTTGTTATTTTTCATCTGTTTGTTGGCAGTCGTTACCTCATCCAGGGTTGGAGGATAGCTGAGGTGAGTCAGCTCTGGATGCTGAGGGACCTGCTGGGTAGTCACGACATTCACATCGGTGTTTTGATTGAGCAGCGAATAATAGTGCTCTTTCTAGTACTTAAGGATTTCGTCTTCGTCTTTAATTAGAGAGTTATCATCAGATGAGCACAGGGGGACTGCGCCATGAATAACTGGCTCATAAAATGCTACAGTGGAATTGAAAAATTCGCGCATCTTGAGTTGATCTGCAAGTTAAGTTTCACATGCTCTATTTTTAACCAATCGTTGTTTAGATTCCCAGTTCACGCTGGGTCGCCGCTTTCTTCTTATGGAAGGTATCAACTTCGGTTCGAGACTGAGGGTTGTTCTGCCAATCAGTTAAAGCATCACGTTTATCATTGACGAGTACCTTGATTTCAGGGTAATTTTCATCAAAGCGGTCCTGGTGTATTCCTTCTGTCTCTATAGCCGAGGGTCTCTCTGCAGGTTTTTGGCATGACAGTGTCGAGAATATCCCATTCGGCACTGTGTTTTGTATTGTTGGTTTTCGGCTTGTTTGTCAGCCCATGTTCGAGCTGCTCTCTGAAAGCATGTGCTACTTCTGGAACCTCCAGACGCTCAGTGTTAAAACCTCTTCTGAAGGCTTGTTGCCTTCGCTGTTTTAGGGCTACTTAAGTCCCGAACTGATGATAGTGTCGCAGTGGTCTGACATCTCAGCGATCTTTTTTTCCGACAATCATGTGGTCAATGAGATCGTAGGTGTTGTAACGAACCCTTGAATTTGTCGGCCTGCTTTACCATTTCACAGTGGGAGTTTATGATTATTATTATTATTATGATTATGATTATGATTATGATTTTTATTAATATTGTTATTATTATTATTATTATTATTTATTATTGATTAATATTAATATTAATATTAATATTAATATTAATATTAATATTAATATTAATAATAATAATATTATTATTAATATTATTATTATCATTACTATTAATTCGCTTCCCCCCTCCCCAGGCCCCGATGTGGGTCAGTAATCTGTGCCCGGGAGGGCTAATCCCCGTAAAAAAAAAAGAAGAAAAAAAAAGCCGAATAAAATCGTCTGGCGGTAGTCAGAATAAAATGGCAAGTGCGTGACACGCGATGAAAGGGTTAAGCAAGGTATTGGTGATAGTGAGGTTGTGTGCAGCACACTTGCTGAGGAGGAGTAGGCCGATGAGGTTACACTGGCCTCGTCCATTTCTCCCAGTGGTTCCCTCCCAAATCTCAGCTTCTTTGCCAACTCTGGCATTGAAGTCACCTAGGAGCACAACCTTATCTTCTCTGGGGATAGAGGATAGCACTGTCGAGGTCGGCATAAAAGGCCTCCTTGATGTCATCCTCTGCATCCAGTGTTGGGCCATATGAACCGATGAAAAAGGCATGGTGTGAGTGGTTCAGTGGGACTCGGAGTGTCCTGAGGCGCTCTTTGATCCAACAGGCATTTCAGTTAGTCTGTGTAGGATGCGTTGGCGGATGGTAAAGCCAACTCCATAAATGCAGTTTCTCTCCGCAGCAGGCTTACCTTTCCAGAAGAAGATACAGCCAGACCCCTATTCTGTGAGTCGACCCTCGTCGGGAAGCCGGAGGTCACTAATGGCTGCTATGTCGATGTTATACCTACCCAGCTTTTTTGCTACAACGGCAGTTCTTCTTTCAGTGCGCTCATTTGTGCCAGTATCCAGAAGGGTCCTGACAGTCCATGCAGCAACCATAAGAGGTTGTATAGTTTGCTATTGTTTTGTTCCGTGATTTTGATTGTGTTTTAGACTCCATAAGGATGACCTTACTGGGTATTATTGCCCGGTCAGATTGGTTCTTTAAGTAGGCTATGTTTAGAGCACCCTTTTTAGCTCCCTCCCAATGTGGGGTGAGCAAAGTGGCTCCTGAAAAGGGCTGCTCAGTCTTACAGACAGAACCGGATTGCACTGCAGCCTGGATCCCATTTCATAAACGACCATCTTATCTATGCCGCCCATGTGCAGAGTTGTGACTTAGAGTCTCCCGGCATTCATCTCTGGCTGTCCCCGTCGCTACTCGTCTGGTGCCAAAGGACTTTTGGGGTATAGGGGTTTTGATGATGATGAGCACTGGCTGCAACCACACATCTTGAATCTCTATTTTCCTGATCCAGTGGTGCAAGTGTTGCAACGACTGGGGAGAGGGAGTTGCAATGGACTGCCGATAACCCAGTTTGTTGGGTTTAGCCTCAGTAGCCTGTCCTTCAGACATTGCCTTCATCCGAGCGAACTCGTAGCAATGATTTTAAATTAGACAAATTTAGATTTAGGCGTGAAATAGGTAAACACTGGTTTGGAAACAGAGTAGTGGATGAATGGAACAAGTTACCAAATATCATCATTAACTCGAATACGCTGAATTGCTTCAAACATAGGTTGGATGCTCATATGAGCAATAGGGGTTGGGTGTAAACGGGACTGCCCAGTATGGGCCAATAGGCCCGCTGCAGTTTCCTCCATTCTTATGTTCTTATGTTCTTATGTAGTCGTTGGGATCCCATGTTGGTCACCTCTTCCGCCTATACCGCCGTTGGGGTTTTACTGGAGCCCTGTAAGCATGTCTGCCTAATGCGGGGCTCCACAGCAGATTATCATTCGAGGCTTACTTCTGTAGTCTTATACCTACCAAGGTTAATCTGCAAGGTAGCGGGGCAGTGGTTGGTAGTCACCTGGACGTTTCCACATGCCAATGGGCCTGTGCGCCATTCAACTGGGGCTCACTGTTGCTCCGAGACCCCCTGCTGGTCTAGCCTGGGCCCACGAGGCACCCAGTTACCGTGTGATGCCACGAGGAGGCACAACAGGAGTCATGATGGTGAAGAGGCTGTGTACTGGCAGGGGAGGACTTATGCAAGTTGTTTCCCCTGTTCGACACGAGGGCTAGCCAGCGGCGGTAGCTGATAGCGAGAGGAGGCAATCAGTGTTTGCACCTCAACACAAACATAATGGTGCCACACTAGACGCATTTCACCACCCTGTGCACACACACACACACACAGCTCCATTCTTGAACTTAGAATTATGACTGGGATATCATAGTAGCTGTAATAGTTGTAGCGGTGAACACACCTGCAGGCCAAACATCAACATTTACGAGTTTCGCTGGGGAGAGTCTTGCTTAAAGTCAGACACACACACACACACACACACGCGCGCGCGCGCGCCACTGACCACCCTCCTCCTGCGACCCCAGGTGGCGAGAATAAAGGTACAGTAGTTGCCTCTATGAATGACCCGCCGTGAAACCACTTTGTTCAGACATTTTTTTTATAGCGTTGCATACAGCTGTTGCCAACATTATCAAGGAATACAGGAACAACTAACTAACCCTTCTAGCTAAGCATTACTACCTGGAACACGGTCCGCCAATGGATTTGCTTCCCTGCAGGTACCCTATTTACTCCCTATTGGTTGGACCGAGACAAATAAGTGAATCAATTAACCAGAGACAAATCCAACCTGACTATCGAAGCCGAACAATCATGCCAGTACACCACGCTCACACAGACCACCAGTACACCACGCTCACACAGACCACCAGTACACCACGCTCACACAGACCACCAGTACACCACGCTCACACAGACCACCAGTACACCACGCTCGCACAGACCACCAGTACACCACGCTCACACAGACCACCAGTACACCACGCTCACACAGACCACCAGTACACCACGCTCACACAGACCACCAGTACACCACGCTCACACAGACCACCAGTACACCACGCTCACACAGACCACCAGTACACCACGCTCGCACAGACCACCAGTACACCACGCTCACACAGACCACCAGTACACCACGCTCAAAAAGACCACCAGTACACCACGCTCACACAGACCAGTACACCACGCTCACACAGACCAGTACACCACGCTCACACAGACCAGTACACCACGCTCACACAGACCAGTACACCACGCTCGCGCAGACCAGTACACCTGGCTCACGCAGACCAGTACACCTGGCTCACGCAGACCAGTACACCGCGTTCACACAGACTAGTACACCACGCTCACACAGACCAGTACACCACGTTCACACAGACCAGTACACCACGCTCACACAGACCAGTACACCACGCTCACACAGACCAGTACACCACGCTCACACAGACCAGTACACCACGTTCACACAGACCAGTACACCACGCTCACACAGACCAGTACACCACGCTCACATAGACCAGTGCACCTGGCTCTCATAGACCAGTGCACCTGGCTCTCATAGACCAGTACACCACGTTCACGTAGACCGGTACACCACGTTCACGTGGACCAAAAAAGCAATACGAAACGAAAGAAAATTAAAAAAGAATCCTTACTTCTCGCAGGCCGTAGGTAAGAATGTGTGGAGATGGCAGTACATTTGTTTTATACTTGACATCTAGTGCAGTGTGTGTGTGGTCGTGGGGCAACTGTGACAGGCCCCAAGTCAGCTGATTTATGTTTGTAAGCAAACCGAGCTTTACTCATTTCCAGGAATATTTTCGTTCATTGTAGTACAGTGGTGGTAGATGGTCCTGAGCCACCATTAATATTTGAGCTCACTGGTTGTGTTGCACTACTGGGAAACTGTTGTGTATATTACCTGACTGTACTGTAGGTGTCATACAGTATGCAAATTGTTCGTTTCATTGGAACTAAATGTAAAATTTAGTGTGTGTGTGTGTGAGGCAGAGGGGGTATACATGCACAGACCCACATACGTGCATACATACATAAGGAAACATCTAAGTGTAAGAGTGCGCATGCGCGTGCACACAGACACACACACACACACATGGGTAATAGGGTGTGTCATACGGAGGCGAATTTTTTTTTTTTGAGTTTGAAAAATCGGCCCATGGTATTAATGATGTAGTTCTATGTGCAGAATCATGTGATATCTTCAGATTTGAAAAGTTTTTATTTTTTGCTAGGTAAATTTTAACTTGAAATCTTATGAAAATTCAGTATTCCCACCCTTTTACCAACACCACTAAATAGCTTATTTAAAGTAAGGTAAATGTATCAGGTTAATTTATTAGGATGAAAATGATCCAGAATAGTGAAACGAATGATCTTGACACATTTATTAAATTTAATATTCCTTTAGAAAACAAAATCATCAAATACAAAAACCGGTTTTACTACTACGACCCGGTGTTGCTGCACACCATAGAGAACATGTCTTTCTTGCTTCTGTTTCTACTCATCACCTCCCTGCTGACCACCAGAGCTCGGATGTAGCTTTCCCTCCTCTCCTGGCTGTACACGTGACTGCTGGCCTCGCTCACTTGTTGTACACAACGCTCTATACTTTGGGTGTGCGAGGGCCAGGCAGGGACATGCATGGGGTTGTCCAGGAGAGCTCTGACTTGAACATTGGTGAAGCTGCAGGTAAGAGGGGGCTCACTGCCAGCCTGGATGTTATCCAGATCTATGACATGAGTGAGGGTCTTGGCACCTAGATTGACTTCAGGAGTCTTCCTGACCCTGAAGGAATCGTCACCAACTCATTCGTCATGCCCAGATCCTCTCATAAGTCTCATATCCAAGATCTTTTTGACTGCCACTCTTCTCTCCTCCTCATCCTTACTGCAGAGCATTGTCTGCAGAACTGCCTCGGGATGAGCATACCAGGAAGATCTCCTCACAGTCTGCTCCACAATCTGAACAACCTTCCTTGGCTGACTCCTCAGGAGCTCAAGCTGGAAGAGAACATGCCTCGGACCTTCGGAGAACGATGACTTGACCTTGGTGTTGAACCAATTTGGCAAGTAGACACTCACGATGAATTGGACAATAAGTCTCAGGTTGTGAAGCTGGTTCCCATTCAGTTTATGATGAGCGACCCAAATTCTGCAGAACCTGAGAGCCGTTGTGAGCCACCTAGAATGTGAGACTGGACCTATCTGCAGGTATGCACGTCTATCAGGCATGACCCCAGTTTTGATGGCACTGCAAATCATGTAACCATAGTAGTGGTCAGTACTCAGGTCGTCAATGACAGTATGTGCAAGCTCAACTAGTGGAGGGCCATCTGTGATTTTTTCAAAGCTCGGATATATTTCTAACTCAGTGGCAGAGTCCAGCATCTTGCCAAGAGGACCAGACCATCTGTTGTTTGAAAGAGTCTTGCCATCCAGCTCCTGGATCAGATGTCTGAGTGGCAACTCGTTGGTGTGGAGGACACAAACAATCCAGACCAGCTTCCTCCCAATCTTCCGCTCTATCCACTGTATGACCCCCCCTTGCCACCCTGTGTTCGTGTTGGTGCTGTCCCCTCCAATGGCTTGCAGGGTCTGGTCTACGTTCCTCTCTCTGAGCCAGTTCACAATGTTATCTGCCACTATCTCAGCTGGTTTCCTGATGTCATCTTTCTCTGGAGTGAAATGCCACAAATACTTCCCTCCTGGTTCACTGCAGCAGGAGTAGTGTTCCTCCTTCACCATGGCAGGGAACAACTTGTCAGAATCTCCAACTTTCATGAACACTTTAGTGTCATCCCTTCTCCCATCAAAGAACAAACAATTGATTCCATTTTCTCTTATCCCCTTATCAAACTCCTCTTCTAGGTTACTGACAAGTTTCTCCTGAGCTCTCCTTACTTTGTTATGATCTATCACCAGGTGAACATCATCAGGTGTTATCAAACCACCGTCAACCCAGGCAGCTGTTGCTATCTCTGCAGTTTCTCTGAGACCAGTGTGGTGTCGCATGCTGGCCAGAGATATGCTCGGGATATCTTTCCTATTTCGAATCTTATGCCTGGAAGGTTTGGGATCATTATTTTCTGGGTTAAGGACAAAGTCACCATTCTCCTGGCCAGCACTCGGATCAGCCATGGGGAAGTCATTAAACTCTGAATCAGCTTGACTCCAATCATCGGCCTTTTTTACCTCACCCTGGGCCTTCTCAAGTCTCTTTTCCTCGGCAACTCTTCTCTTCTGTCTCTCTGTGGCAGCCTCCTGTCTCTTGGACTCCGGAATATCTTGGCTAGAAATCATGAGAGCCCCTATACTGCCAGTCTTCTCTCTCTGTGCTTTGAAAAATGCCAGTTCGATCACAGGAATCTTCAGTTCACGCTTGCAAATACAGGAGATGTGGGCCTCGGATTTACAGTCACGATCGCATCCAAACTCAGGACAGAGAACAATTGGGCACTTGCAAGTAATTATGTCAAATAACTGGTCCAGTTGCTTGGCAAAGCTGTCCTTAACTGCAAGTTTTCCTCTCCCAAGAGAGATATCTCTTGCCTTTTCCCAACTGGCTAGCAGTCTCTCACTAATCTTCTTCTGACTTGTTATGACTGGAGGCTTGAACTGAGCGTTAGCCAGAGTGTACTGTGCCAAGACAGCTTTGGTCATATCACTGGCAATGTCTTTGTTTGTGTAAGTTCTTTGGTTCTTTTCACTGATTTGCCTGATTAAAATACCGTATCTCAAAGCATCTCTCAATGTAGGCAACTCCGACTTCAGGAGCTCTCTCCCAGACCCAAGATAGTGACTGAGATGGCTGGATTTTTGGTTCCTCGTCCTGACACAAGCAGCCATCGCAAATATTATCAACTTATAAATGCATCAGAATCTGAAACAGAAAAAAATATTGTTAGTTGGGTTGTTAAAGAATGAAGTCAGAAAGCAATGTTCACTATTTAATTGTAATGCACTAATGCAGCTGTACGTAAGATTTTCGATAAATTTCACGCTAAAATTTACCTAGCAAAAGGTTGCAAAATATTGAAACTGAAATTATTTTCTGTTTATATACACTAAAATCTACAAAAAAAGTGATGGGCCATTAGTTTTAGCTGATCTTCCCTCCTATGACACACCCTAATGGGTAATGACCCACATCAAACTTATCTTTACGTAACACAAATATTGCCACGGAAGTACTAGACTAGAGTACAGTATTTGCTTCACACAGTTACCCTCGTGAACCTCCCCGTATATTAGGTGGTCACTTGTCACCCGGAGTCCTGTGCATAGTGTCAGAAGAACGGTGGGTGGGGTATTAAAGTAAACTGTACATTTGGGGTCACGTGAATATTAGACGCCCCTCTTATTTCATCTGACTATTACCTAACGTCCCCAGGTAGCGCCTATAGGTGTTAAATCATCGGGCGAAATAAGCTAGGGTATCTAATCTTCACTTGATCCCTTGCCTCCTATGATGTGACTCCGGTAACCACGTTGTGTAAAGTTACTATTTTGTACTTAAATATATATTATATTATGAATTCTGGTGTTATGATGTGTCTGTATATGTATTATGTAGTCGTCATAGTCATCATCACTTAGTCGTTCTGAAGGTCATCATAGTCATCATCACTAAGTCGTTATGAAGGTCATCATAGTCATCATCACTAAGTCGTTCTGAAGGTCATCATAGTCATCATCACTTAGTCGTTCTGAAGGTCATCATAGTCATCATCACTTAGTCGTTCTGAAGGTCATCATAGTCATCATCACTTAGTCGTTCTGAAGGTCATCATAGTCATCATCACTTAGTCGTTCTGAAGGTCATCATAGTCATCATCACTTAGTCGTTATGAAGGTCATCATAGTCATCATTATATAGTCGTTCTGAAGGTCATCATAGTCATCATCACTTAGTCGTTATGAAGGTCATCATAGTCATCATCACTTAGTCGTTCTGAAGGTCATCATAGTCATCATCACTTAGTCGTTATGAAGGTCGTCATAGTCATCATTATAAGGTCGTTCTGAAGGTCATAATAGTCATCATCACTTAGTCGTTCTGAAGGTCATCATAGTCATCATTATATAGTCGTTCTGAAGGTCGTCATAGTCATCATCAATTAGTCGTTCTGAAGGTCATCATAGTCATCATCACTTAGTCGTTCTGAAGGTCATCATAGTCATCATTATATAGTCGTTCTAAAGGTCGTCATAGTCATCATCACTTAGTCGTTCTGAAGGTCATCATAGTCATCATTATATAGTCGTTCTGAAGGTCGTCATAGTCATCATCACTTAGTCGTTCTGAAGGTCATCATAGTCATCATTATAAGGTCGTTCTGAAGGTCATCATAGTCATCATCACTTAGTCGTTCTGAAGGTCATCATAGTCATCATTATATAGTCGTTCTGAAGGTCGTCATAGTCATCATCACTTAGTCGTTCTGAAGGTCATCATAGTCATCATTATACAGTCGTTCTGAAGATCATCATAGTCATCATCACTTAGTCGTTCTGAAGGTCATCATAGTCATCATTATATAGTCGTTCTGAAGGTCATCATAGTCATCATCACTTAGTCGTTCTGAAGGTCATCATAGTCATCATCACTTAGTCGTTCTGAAGGTCATCATAGTCATCATTATATAGTCGTTCTGAAGGTCGTCATAGTCATCATCACTTGTCGTTCTGAAGGTCATCATAGTCATCATCACTTAGTCATTCTGAAGGTCATCATAGTCATCATCACTTAGTCGTTCTGAAGGTCATCATAGTCATCATTATATAGTCGTTCTGAAGGTCGTCATAGTCATCATCACTTAGTCGTTCTGAAGGTCATCATATTCATCATCACTTAGTCGTTCTGAAGGTCATCATAGTCATCATTATATAGTCGTTCTGAAGGTCATCACAGTCATCATCACTTAGTCGTTCTGAAGGTCATCATAGTCATCATTATATAGTCGTTCTGAAGGTCGTCATAGTCATCATCACTTAGTCGTTCTGAAGGTCATCATAGTCATCATCACTTAGTCGTTCTGAAGGTCGTCATAGTCATCATCACTTAGTCGTTCTGAAGGTCATCATAATCATCATTATATAGTCGTTCTGAAGGTCGTCATAGTCATCATCACTTAGTCGTTCTGAAGGTCATCATAGTCATCATTATATAGTCGTTCTGAAGGTCGTCATAGTCATCATTATATAGTCGTTCTGAAGGTCATCATAGTCATCATCACTTAGTCGTTCTGAAGGTCATCATAGTCATCATCACATAGTCGTTCTGAAGGTCGTCATAGTCATCATCACTTAGTCGTTCTGAAGGTCATCATAGTCATCATTATATAGTCGTTCTGAAGGTCGTCATAGTCATCATCACTTAGTCGTTCTGAAGGTCATCATAGTCATCATTATATAGTCGTTCTGAAGGTCGTCATAGTCATCATTATATAGTCGTTCTAAAGGTCATCATAGTCATCATTATATAGTCGTTCTGAAGGTCATCATAGTCATCATTTTATAGTCGTTCTGAAGGTCATCATAGTCATCATCACTTAGTCGTTCTGAAGATCATAGTCATCATTATATAGTTGTTCTGAAGGTCGCCATAGTCATCACTTAGTCGTTCTGAAGGTCATCATAGTCATCATTATATAGTCGTTCTGAAGGTCATCATAGTCATCATTATATAGTCGTTCTGAAGGTCATCATAGTCATCATCACTTAGTCGTTCTGAAGGTCATCATTGTCATCATCACTTAGTCATTCTGAAGGTCATCATAGTCATCATTATATAGTCGTTCTGAAGGTCGTCATAGTCATCATTATATAGTCGTTCTCAAGGTCGTCATAGTCATCATCACTTAGTCGTTCTGAAGGTCATCATAGTCATCATTATATAGTCGTACTGAAGGTCGTCATAGTCATCATCACTTAGTCGTTCTGAAGGTCATCATAGTCATCATTATATAGTCGTTCTGAAGGTCGCCATAGTCATCATCACTTAGTCGTTCTGAAGGTCATCATAGTCATCATTATATAGTCGTTCTGAAGGTCATCATAGTCATCATTATATAGTCGTTCTGAAGGTCATCATAGTCATCATTACATAGTCGTTCTGAAGGTCGTCATAGTCATCATTATATAGTCGTTCTGAAGGTCGTCATAGTCATCATCACTTAGTCGTTCTGAAGGTCATCATAGTCATCATTATATAGTCGTACTGAAGGTCGTCATAGTCATCATCACTTAGTCGTTCTGAAGGTCATCATAGTCATCATTATATAGTCGTTCTGAAGGTCGTCATAGTCATCATCACTTAGTCGTTCTGAAGGTCATCATAATCATCATTATATAGTCGTTCTGAAGGTCGTCATAGTCATCATCACTTAGTCGTTCTGAAGGTCATCATAGTCATCATTATATAGTCGTTCTGAAGGTCATCATCATTATATAGTCGTTCTGAAGGTCATCATAGTCATCATCACTTAGTCGTTCTGAAGGTCATCATAGTCATCATTATATAGTCGTTCTGAAGGTCGTCATAGTCATCATCACTTAGTCGTTCTGAAGGTCATCATAGTCATCATTATATAGTCGTTCTGAAGGTCGTCATAGTCATCATCACTTAGTCGTTCTGAAGGTCATCATAGTCATCATTATATAGTCGTTCTGAAGGTCGTCATAGTCATCATTATATAGTCGTTCTGAAGGTCGTCATAGTCATCATCACTTAGTCGTTCTGAAGGTCATCATAGTCATCATTATATAGTCGTACTGAAGGTCGTCATAGTCATCATCACTTAGTCGTTCTGAAGGTCATCATAGTCATCATTATATAGTCGTTCTGAAGGTCGTCATAGTCATCATCACTTAGTCGTTCTGAAGGTCATCATAGTCATCATTATATAGTCGTTCTGAAGGTCATCATAGTCATCATTATATAGTCGTTCTGAAGGTCATCATAGTCATCATTATATAGTCGTTCTGAAGGTCATCATAGTCATCATTTTATAGTCGTTCTGAAGGTCATCATAGTCATCATCACTTAGTCGTTCTGAAGATCATAGTCATCATTATATAGTCGTTCTGAAGGTCGCCATAGTCTTCACTTAGTCGTTCTGAAGGTCATCATAGTCATCATTATATAGTCGTTCTGAAGGTCATCATAGTCATCATTATATAGTCGTTCTGAAGGTCATCATAGTCATCATCACTTAGTCGTTCTGAAGGTCATCATTGTCATCATCACTTAGTCGTTCTGAAGGTCATCATAGTCATCATTATATAGTCGTTCTGAAGGTCGTCATAGTCATCATTATATAGTCGTTCTCAAGGTCGTCATAGTCATCATCACTTAGTCGTTCTGAAGGTCATCATAGTCATCATTATATAGTCGTACTGAAGGTCGTCATAGTCATCATCACTTAGTCGTTCTGAAGGTCATCATAGTCATCATTATATAGTCGTTCTGAAGGTCATCAGTCATCGTCACACCGTTAAATATAATACAAATATAATATTACCTTAAAGTAAATTCATGAGTACCTGTGTGTGTGTGTGTGTGCGCGAACAGAGGAGCAGCAGTAGGTGTTGCTTAAGGAGTATAAATTTAATGTAGACAGACTGTATGTTGCAGGTGTTCTTCATCGGCGTCTAAGAACTCTCTGAATGGCCGTCCGTCCTTCGCTCCTCCTCTTTGCTTCTCCCCCTTCCGTCCTTCCTCTATCCCAGGGGTTCTCAACCAGGGGGGGAATTCCCCCCAAGGGAGGAATTTCAGGTTTTCAGGGGGGGGGGGGGGGAACTGATTCGGGAGCAAGAGATATGTTCGATGAGAATTTTGGCCCTTGATGTGCAATTCCTACCCAAAAGTGGCAGAAAGAGCTATCCGTGCATTGCTTCCGTTTGTGTCGACATATCTTTGTGAGTCAGGCTTTTCAACTCTGTTGCAAATTAAAACGAAGCAACGTAGTAGATTAGAGGTAGAAAATGACCTGCGTTGTGCCCTTTCAAGCACTCCTCCGCGTATCCCAGAATTGGCGAAGAAAAAACAATCACAGGTTTCTCATTGACTGTAATCTTCATCTGAATAAAATTAATTACAAATTTACAATATCCTGGTATTCTATTGAACTTTTTGTTTATTGCATTATGCTTCAGTTTGGTCTGTTAAGTAATTCATTATAAATATAAAAAAAACTATTTTACTTTTATTCAAGTTTTATAAATCCATCAACATTTTCAATTGGCATTTAATTTGTAAAACTCCACTATAAAAATAATCCATGTAAAATTGTAAATGTATATGTACTAATATGGAAAAAAATAAAGGATTTTCAGTATTATATTCATATTATTGGAATGCACATTTTGAGGCAGACAATCTTGAAAGGAGGGGGGAATGACATTCTGACATATGGTGAAAGGGTGCATGGGGCAAACAAGGTTGAGAACCACTGCTCTATTCTATCCTTCAGGACCGAATTAGAGGATGTTTCTTTCTAGCTCCTTCGCCCGGCTCTAACCCCAGCCCCCTGCACCCCCCCCCCCCCACCTTGCACCCCCAGACCTAACTTGTACCCCCAGGCCCAAGTTGTACCCTCAGGCCCAACTTGTATCCCCAGGCTCAAGTTTGCACCCCCAGACCCAACTTGTACCCCCAGACCTAACTTGTACCCCCAGACCTAACTTGTACCCCCAGACCTAACTTGTACCCCCAGACCTAACTTGTACCCCCAGACCTAACTTGTACCCCCAGACCTAACTTGTACCCCCAGACCCAACTTGTACCCCCAGACCCAACTTGTACCCCCAGACCCAACTTGTACCCCCAGACCCAACTTGCACCCCCAGACCCAACTTGTACCCCCAGACCCAACTTGTACCCCCAGACCCAACTTGCACCCCCAGACCCAACTTGTACCCCCAGACCCAACTTGTACCCCCAGACCCAACTTGTACCCCCAGACCCAACTTGTACCCCCCAGATCCAAGTTTCCACCCTCCAGCCCCTCCAACTTGCACCCCTCAGCTCCACGCTCTCTTCCTAACGCAGCACACAACCAGATATTTTCATCAGCCTTGTTGTGGAAGAGTTCGATTACGTATCAAATAAAATCACTCGGGAAAAGTAATCCGTCTGTGTTATTAATGATGTGTTTGTATTTTTATTTTTGTTTTTTAGTTTGTGTTATCAATATTTATCACTACTCCCAGAATCTATAAAATCATTAAGGCGTTATGTCGGTCACCATGGAGACACCAGAGTATTGATGCTTCTGTTGTACACCTTACCGGATCACCTGAAGATAAGGCAGGCATCCCAGTTTATTTCATCTGGTGATTATTCTTCCTTACGCCAACCTAACACTAATTTAACGCTAACAAAATCTAACCTAACGCTAACGTAACCCTAACCTAACCTACGCTAACATAACCCTAACCTAACCAAACATAACGTTCACCAAACCTAACTTAACCTTATACTTGGGTGGGAGGGGGTCCCACCCAAGTATACTTCAGGTGATCTGATTTATACCATAACACTGTTTCCCTTAACTGGAGATAACAGACGAATCTTAAGAGAAATTGGATTAAGCCACGTTAGTCTGTCTCACCTGACACGATTCTTCATGAAGAGACGAATCGGTTCAAAATTATTATGGAGCCATTACAGATTATGGCACTAGTGAGAACACCGTTAACACGTAGCTAGTTGGCTCGTGGGGATCATGGTGCTTATTTTACTGTTATTATCTAACGGCAATACTGTACAATAACGAATACACTGTAGACTGATGTCTGCCGTTGTTTCTATACACCCGCACATGTCTAGATTCATTGTTTGTATACTTATACCATGTATAGTGTATACCTTCATTGTCTATATACATGCTGAAGGTTTTTTATTATTTATTTATTTATTTATTTATTTATTTATTATGGTGCATCAAATGCCACAATGTCGAATACGTTCTTTGTCCCTAGATTTAAAACTTTACATATGTTCTGGTAAATGTTCTTTTGAATTTTCTTGGGATTCTAAAACTATTACAGTAATGTGTCCCACCTCAAGGTCAAAGTTGTACCCGCCCAGTTCCTCATTGGATATGGATTGTTCATAAGCTTGTCGCTCTACACCGTGACTCGGAACTTCGGTCCACATTATCCAATATTATTACAGAAGAACGACTTGCAATTGTGGCAGGAGATGTACACGAACTGAGACTCCCTGGTGTTCCGCAGTATCAGCGTACAGCAAATCAAAATTCAGGTGATGTCACTGCTGATCTGACATTTTAACTGTTGAAGTTAGTAAACTGTGTTGACTCTTATTATCGGCGTGACATTTTACTACAACATCCAATACAGGGCAGGTCACTGCAACCTGTGTAACAATCCAACAGCATGTAAAACTGGCACTTCTATGGACAACCTACAATTAGAAAACTCCAATTCACTAGACATTACTCTCTTCTCCCGTTTTCGCAAGAACTTTGCATTACTGTTAAAGAAAATGGGTGAGCCACTTTCACGGTTTGATGCAACTGTATTCGTTGAAACAGCACAAAATCTGCTAGAGGACTGTAGAGCCAACGTTTTAAAGCTTGCGCGTTCAGAGCTCTCACTTCAAAGAGGTGATTATCGTTGTTGTTGTTGTTGTTTAGATTGTCGGACCGTAGTCCGACACGGGCCTTTGCCTATAGGCGGCCCGTTTGGTGGTTCCGGCTGGAGCTCCAGGAGCAGCCAGACCGGATTGGTAATGGAGGTGGTCCCACCTGCAGATGGAAGGATACTGCAGATTGCAAGTGTGAGCGGACCCCCGATCAGTGGACGCTTACCACCAACCCCCACTCTTGGACGTGGTCAGTTTCGGAGTGGCGCGCCCCCGGAACTGGGGTCCGCACTTGCTGGGAAAGGATGCTTTCTAAGCTATCTGGGTGGTGGGTATCGTGTGATGACCCGGAGTAGGTGGTGAATGTGGTCTGTATGGGCCTTTCGGGTTAGAGTGGCCGCTGGTGTTGTGTGTGTTTCTGGGGAGATTAGAGCTTTGTTTCGGAGGCTTTGTGTGACCTCGCAGTCGAGGAGATAATGCTCAAGTGGGTTGGCTGCTGGCTCCTGACAGTAGGTGCAATCCATGACGTCATTGCCGATCATCTGCCAGGAGCACTTGTACCCTAGTCGTAGTCGATGAAGGCTGACTTGGGTTTGTCTTGGGGTTTTCCTGTCAGCGAAAGGTGGTTCCCCTTTTGTGGCCGCCAGGTACCATTTGGCTGATTGGGACCCGGCGTTGAGTGCATGAAGGAAGCTCTTTTTGATGTGGAGCTTGCTGGTCTTTCTGAGGTGATTCTTTATCTGTTGCACACTTGCTGGAACTTGGATGTGTACGCTACTGGAACGTGTAGCTGCCTTGGCTGCTTCGTCTGCCACGTCGTTTCCTCCGATCCCTACATGACTGGGAATCCAGTGTAAGACGACTGGTCGGTTTTGGCTTTGGAGTTCCTGTAGCTGTGCGAGGATCGAGTACAGCGCTCCTCAGTGGAGAAGTGGCTGGCCAGCCAATCACCTTCAAACGATCAAGTGCATTGCACAAGGCCAGATGGGTGGCAAAGTTCTAGTATTCCATCAATATCTACATGTTTGAGAAACAATTTCGGCAGCTTCCGCCTTACACAATCACCACAAGACAACAAGTGTCGAAAATAAGGGACTTTGTCACCTTTGCCACCTTAACCTGTAGTTCTTGGTGGATGACATGCACGTTTCAGTGGATGCACCATGGCATGACATAAAGCTGTTCCATAAGTCTGCTGCTGCACGAGGCTGTGAACCCGTTAATCTCCCAGAGTGCAATACGTGCCGAGATGGTGCCTCTTGCACTTTTCAGCAACAAGTGCCAGCACAAGAACATCGTGTACTTGCCGACAGTCTCCTGACAATCAAACCAGGCAATAAACTGCTCAAACCCTAAGTTTACACATACAGTCATTCTCTCAACAGCACTTACAGATTTGGTTGGTCAGACTCCTGGTTCACTATTCATGTTCTTCAGCTCGACCCTAAATTTCTTACAGATGTTAACGACTGGCCACCACCCACTGCGTACCAGACATCTACAATCAACTTGAAAGCACTATATGTTATCAATGACTGCTGAACGTGGAGTTAAACTCGGTTCATAATATCTACCATCAGCCAGGAGTGAAGAACACTTCCAGAATGTGCTCCAAGTTGTTATACTGGACCGTAAGAAGCTCCCAACCCTATATAAGCGTGACTCAGTGTAGCTAAAATGTTCCTCCCCAATATTCTGCTTATAAAATAATTTCTTGAAATTACAAATATTATTTCATCCTCAAACTGATGGAGTGGTCTTATTCAACTCATGCTTTAACATGCTGGCCGTATTTTATGCCAAGCAGGTAAATCTGTCACTGTAAGAAAGTGTAATTCAGTGTGAAGTTGGGTAGAAAAATTATATTCATACTTGAATTTTACTTCTCCCACAGTAAACATTGCGTGATGGCTGATTATTATTAAACGCGGTGAGTCCTGGGAGTTGTGTACTCAACTGTACAAGTGAAGATGATCAAAATAACAAAGGAATATTATTTAAACATCTATATCAAATGAAATATCAAATTATCGACTATTATATATATATATATATATATATATGTATCTTAAAAGAAAACGATCACTTAGGTACTATAAAGAAACTGGGAAAAGGGGAACAATTCCCCTTTACTTCCTCACAAAGAAAATCAATGGCTGCATTATTTAGTTCTCGGCGTCTTATTGCATTGCTCTTCATCTTTCATTAGTATAGATTTAAGGAACCGTATCGACACTTATACTTGGTGGCCCAGACGTTGCCTAGTTTACCAGGGGTCACTCACACCAACGGTAGCCATGTTGGAGTGGTTTGTGCTTAATAACCCTGCAGCCAGTTGAAGTATTTAAGATATCGTGAACGGTGCTGAATAATCCTGACAGTTGAATCAACGTAAACTTAAGACGTAGTAAATGATGTTTAATAATCCTGACATTAGAAGTAGCCCCCCACAATCTTTCTCCAGCAGACAAGTTTTAATAATTCAGAAATATCTGTCTTTCCTGGAAGATGTTACGAGATCACACCTGCAGAAAGCGGGGCCGTAGTACAGGTGAGGCCGTGCACCTTCAATGTACTATACCTGCATAAGATTAGCAACTGTAGCTTATTTCACCTGATGATTAAATATCTTAACGCCATCCCAACCCAACCCAATCCAACCCAACTTAGCCTAACCAAAATTAACCTACCTCCCAAGTCGTGTTAGAATGTTAAATCATCAAGTGAAATAAGCTGGAGGAAAATCTTCTTTCGGTCTCTCTATATGATTAACGAACTCAGCACGAACACGCATGATGAACAAGGTGATATAACGTTGTCTGTTGGAATCGATTCATTCTGAAGATTCGAATTCTGATTTGGATCCAGTTTAGGTGTTGACATAAGTACTTTAATGATGTTATCCTGATGTAATGCTAACGTAGCTGGTTGTTATAGTGTCACGATCAGTTATGACACAACCAGTTATTTAGTATGACACGACTAGTTATATAGTATGACACGACTAGTTATATAGTATGGCACGACTAGTTACTTGTGGAAACAGGCAAATGTAGTACCCATATTCAAAAAGGGAAACAGAGCATCAGCGTCAAATTACCGGCCGATCAGTTTGACGTCAGTAGTGGGGAAATTTCTTGAATCAATTATAGCAGATAGCATCCGATCGCATTTAGAGAAAAGCAAATTAATCTAAGACTCTCAACATGGGTTTACAAAGGGAAAATCTTGTCTTACAAATCTGCTGACGTTTTTTTGGAAAGTCTTCGAGGTAGTAGATAATGACGAAATTTTCGATGTTATTTACTTAGACTTTAGCAAAGCATTTGACAGAGAACCACATCAGAGGCTTCTGAGAAAAATTAAGGCTCATGGTATCGAGGGGAAAGTTTTAAATTGGATAAAATCATGGCTCACCGATAGAACGCAGAGGGTCAGCGTAGATGGCGTTAAATCTGAGTGGGGCCGTGTAACCAGTGGGGTTCCCCAGAGGTCAGTACTAGGCCCACTCTTGCTCATAATCTACATAAACGATGTAGATACTGGGATCAGCAGTGACATAAGCAAGTTTTCGGATGACACCAAAATAGGGCGGCAGATTAATTCAGGGCAGGATGCAAATGCATTACAGGAGGATCTAAATAAACTGCAGGGGTGGTCTGAAAAATGGCAAATGAAATTCAACAACAGCAAGTGCAGCGTACTTAATATTGGAAGAACAAATGCTGTCAATGAATACAGCCTTAACAATATCAACCTTGAGAAGTCGACTTGTGAAAGAGACCGAGGGGTACTTGTAAGCCCGGACCTACGGCCTAGAAAACAGTGCGATAATGTTCGAAATAAGGCAAACAGAGTATTGGGTTTCTTATCTAGAAGTGTAAGTAATATGAGTGCAGAGGTCTTATTGCAATTATATCTTGCGCTAGTCAGGCCGCACCTCGATTATGCGGTTCAGTTCTGGTGCCCTCATTATAGAATGGATATCAATTCACTTGAGTCGGTGCAGCGAAGAATGACGAAAATGATTCCGGAACTTAGAAACCTTCCATATCAGGATAGGTTAAAGAAACTAAACTTGCATTCCCTAGAAAGACGAAGAGTGCGGGGAGATATGATAGAAGTATTTTAATGGGTGAAAGGAATCAATAAAGGGGATATAGATAAAGTTCTTATAATATTCGAGCAGAATAGGACTCGGAGCAACGGATTTAAGTTGGATAAGTTTAGGTTTAGGAGGGAGATAGGAAGGAACTGGTTCACAAATAGGGTGGTGGACTAGTGGAACAAGCTTAGCAACTTTGTAGTAAGTGATGGAACGCTGGAAAGTTTCAAAAGGAGGCTGGATAGATTCATGGATGATAGAGAGTGGTAGTAACTCTCGACAGGAGCTGCCATGCACAGGCCAATCGGTCTATTGCAGACTCCTTATGATGTGTTTAACCCTGACTTTAGCAAAGCCTTCGACAGAGCCCCCATGAAATACTAATGCGTAAAGTAGAAGGACGTGGAATTGGACGATATATCCTAAACTGAATTAGGGTGTGGTTATACTGTAGGATAGGAAACAGAGAGTCAGCATTATCATGTTTAAATCTAAGGCTATGAAAACTGACGAAAAATGGCTGTTCAGATTACTGTTCATTTCTCCTTCGTTATCAGTTAGCTCGCCGATATCTGGCTGTATTGGCCCAATCTTGTCTTGTGTTTTAGTTTAATACATTTCGGAGAATCGATAAACAATTATTTAAAGAATATTATTGCACAAATAAAGGATATAGGTAGGAGAATCAATCGTGGTGACGTTTGCCTCCGAGATTAATGTAAAATATTGGTCAGTAGGATATAAACGGAGCTGCCTGTAGTATGGGTCAATAGATCCCCTCACACTGGTACTTACTTCCCTCTTCACCTGAATTAACCAACTTGCAGGTGATTAGTCGCTTGATTAACGGCCAGATGATGATGATGATAATGAAGTAAAGTGGCAAATGACTTTGCACTGGGAAAGGAGAGGGGAGAGAGAGAGAAGTAAAGCGTGGAAACGGGAAGAAGAGTGGGAGGGGTAGATAGCAGGTGGGCTGTCCACCTAGCGGAGACGAGTTGAAATGATTGGGTGGTGGCCGCGCGCAGCACAAGCCCGTCCGCTCAGGGAGGAAGGTTGAGGATGGAGGGGGGAGGAGTTAAGCTAGCTAGATATTCATTATTGTAATGGGTGTTAATTTTTATTTGTCCGGTGGTAGTGTTATTTGTTTACCTCTTTGTGTAGAGTGGTTCTTGTTCTGCAATGTCAGCATGGAAGCTCTTAGGCCACCAGCTGTGTGTTTTAGTTGTTCCTTCTTCTTTTAACTTGGAGAATAATGGGTCCTCCATCTCTTCAAGTTTGGTCCATACTCTCTGTGCTTGGTTGTGTGTACGTATGTTCAGTGGTTCGATATTGAATAATTCGTGAAGTTCTTGTATTTTGGTGGTGTATGGCGGAAGTTGCTTTGATGCTCTACGGATAGCTTTGTTTTGTACTGCTTGAAGTTTAAGTTGGCTGGATTTGCTGATCGTGTTGAGTGGTATTGGTGGATATTCTAGGTGTGGGCGGATAAGTGCTTTGTATAGGTGTAGTTGAATTTTGGTGTCCATTTTGCTGAATCGTCGTAGTTTCGTGAGTTGTGATTGGGCAGTCTGTTTGCGTTGATTTACGTGTTTTGCTATGCCTGTTCTTGTTATTGTGAGTCCCAGAATTTTACCTTCGTTGGAGTATTGTATAGGTACGTTGTTGACTGTAATTGGTGTAGGGTTTTTTCTAGCAATACGTATTATCATTAGTTTCTGTGTATTGGTTTGAATTTTCCATTTTTTTCATATTCGTTGATTTGCTCGATGGCGTGGGTTGTTATCCGTGCCATCATCTGTTTGCCCTTGCCTGGATGTCGGATGATTTGTGTGACGTCATCAGCATAAGCTACGTACTCTCCGTGTACAGGAGGTGGCATGTCCGCCGTATATATTGTGTAGAGTGTTGGCGAGAGGTTGCTTCCCTGTGGTACTCCGCTGTATAATTTGAAGCTTGGGCCTGTGTGGTTACCTATGATAATTTTGGTCTCTCTATTGTCGAGGAAGTTGCAAAGAAAGGAAGTAAAGTTGTTGGAAAGTTCTTGGGTGGTAATTTTGTATTTGAGTCCTAGGTGCCAGACCTTGTCGAATGCTTTAGCTACGTCCCTTAGTACTACGTTACATTGCTCGTTGTTGTGCATCGCGTTTGCTATGTTTTCGTAAATTAGGGCTAAGGCTGTATGGGTTCCTCTATGTTTTCTGAATCCATGCTGTCTAGGGTTGTATTTCTCCTCAAATTCGAGGTGTGTTCGCAGTCGGCGGTTAATTATTTTTTCTAGGATTTTTCCCGGTATTTCTAGAGAGAGATTGGTCTGTAGTTTGCTACTTGGATTGGGGATTTGCCTGGTTTTGATATAAGTCTGATGATTGCTGTTTTAAATTTTCTTGGGAAGTAGCCAGAGGCAAGTGCTGCATTAAAAATGTGACTGAGTTGGTGTATCATGTTGATTGGTAGATGCTGGAGTATGGGTTTGATAATTTTACTGATGCCCGGGGCCTTGTTCTTGAAACTGATTATTGTTTTCTGAATATCCTCTGCGGTGATTGGTTGGATCAGTGTGGAAAGATCGTCCAGAGCGTTTGTGTCTATGCTGGGACTTGGTTGCCAGATGTGGGTTGTGTGTGTCATGTGATTGGTTACTTGTTGCTCGGTATTCATACAGAAGTTCAGGTTGTCTTCTTGGCTTATTTGAAAAATTTTGCTCCAGTATTTTCTGAATTCAGGTTCTTGTTCTTTGGGTTCAGTTAATTTGATTTGGTTGCTATTTAAAATGTAGTTTGACTCGTTGCTTGAGATTCCCATTAGGTTTTTAATTTTTCGCCAGAATTTTATCGGGTTGTGGTAAGTTGCTTCTGTGTCTGTTATTAATTTTTCCCAGTTATTCACGTATGCTTCTTTGGACATGTCTCTTAGTTGATCGTGTATGGTGTAATGTTGTATTCTGTATTCTGGCGTCCATCCTTGTTCTAGGATTAATTTGAATAAGTTACTAAACTGTGTCTGTAAAATTCTTGATTGATGTGAGTATTGGGGGTGTGGTAATGTGCGGTGAGTGGTCGTGGGTATGTGGTGTTCCATTGCTTGGATCACGTTTCCGTACCATGTCTCCAGTGTGCTGTCTATTTGGGAGGTGTGTTTCTTGTTTAGCCGTGTTAGGTTCTGAATAATAAGTTCTATATACAGGAGAGAACACAAACACCTGTATAGTTTTGTAGGTTCGGTTTACTGGATAAGAGTATGTACACAGAGGGAAGCAGCACTCTCCCTTGGCTAGGCTCCTTGTCAACTGCTATAGGCGACGTATGGCAAGTGATACATTAGCAGCTTCCATACGTCGCCAGGCACATTAATTAAGCATGTGGGATATGGTAATAACATTGCCACACGCTGCTAGCTAGGCTGAATAAATAATACATAAATGGAGCACATACATAATATACATACATGATATATAATCCAGCATACATAATATACATACACCTCCCTCCCCCCTATACGCTCATAGCAAAGTCTTGAGCGGACCTTTTCTTTTGGATCCGTTCTGAGCGTCGAGGGACTTCATCACTGGGAAGGGTATGGGACTCAACACTGGTGGCGGGGCCAGCAGAAGGCATTGTTACGGGTCGGAGAAAACGGCGGTTCCTCCACCACACACGACCACTGGGTAACCGCACCTGGTAGTCCCGTGACCTGCCGAGACCCCTGACTACGCCTACTTTGTCCCAACGTAGGGAGGTCGGGTCCTGAACACGGACTTGGGTGCCGACACTCAACCTGGGGAGAGAACGGGCGTGGTCATTGTAGCGGGCGACGACGTCCTGAACACGTTCGGCGGCTCGGCGATCACAATCCTCTGTCTTGGCCTGCCACTCCTTGGAGAAGGATTGAGGGTGAGCAGGGACACAAGAACGAAGGGGGCGTCCATACAAAACCTGGGCAGGGGAGCGTCCGGTGTAGTTAGGTGTGTTGCGGAGTTCAAGAAGACCCCTGTCGAAGGCCTCGCAGTCAATGTTCCCAGAAGGGGCCACCTTAAGGATGAGGTGCTTCAGGGATTTGACAGCAGCCTCAGCGTGGCCATTGGACTGCGGGTAATGGGGCGATGACAACACATGCCGGACTCCCCATCGGTCAAGGAACGCAGCAAAGTCCCGGCTTGTGAACTGAGGCCCTCCGTCGGTTCGCAGGCGTACAGGAACGCCCACGTCACGGAAGTAGTGGCGGAACTTGCTGATGGTGGCGGCAGACGTCGTGTCATTACCGCACTTGATGACAACCGGCCAACCAGAGAGACGGTCGACGATAACGAGGAAGGACTTTCCTGACACACAGAAAAAGTCGGCCGACACAGACTCAAAGGGGCGGGTGGGGTTGTCGTCACTCATAAGGGGTTCCTGCTGCTGGCTGGGTTGTAATACTTGGCAGGGCTCACACGCACGGACAACATTGGAGATGTCGGAGTTGATGCCGGGCCAGAACACAGTCTGTCGTGCACGTCGTTTGGTGGCCTCAGCTCCACGGTGACTGTCGTGAAGGCGGGCCAAGGCGTGGGGACGTGATGCAGCAGGGACAACTACACGTGCTCCGTACAGAACAAGGTCTCCGTCGCAGTAGAGTTCATCGCGGAGTTTCCAATACGGGAGCAGGGTGTTGTGAAGATCGTAGCGGTTGCTAGGAAATCCATTCCTCACACACTCGACAAGTCGGACGTAGGAAGGGTCATCTCGGGCCGCTGTTCGAAGGTCCTCCATTGCCTTGTCGTCATCTGGTGACAGGTCCGAACGAAGGGATTGGACGGCATGGAGAGTGACCACAGTACTGACGGAAAGAGCGAGGTCGGCGTCGAGTACATGGTCTTCTGGAGTAGGGCGGCTGACAAGGGAGCGGGATAAGGCATCAGGGATGCAGAGCTCCTTGCCAGCACGCCACACTGCAGTGAAGATGTACGCCGAGAGCTTCTCTTTCAGACGCTGGAGGCGAGGGTTCTCAACGGCGTCTAGCGTGTAGTGGTTGAGGATCGGGACAAGCGGGCGATGGTCGGTCACTAGGTGAAAGTGTTGCAGGCCTATGAGGTAAAACCTGCACTTGGACATCGCCCAAACCACAGCCAACAGCTCCAACTCAAAAGTGGCGTAGCGCGTCTCAGTGTCAGAGAGGAAACGCGAGCCACACTGGAAGAGCCGGAACTGCCCTCCACCATGATCCTGCAGTAGGGCGTATCCCACGCCATACAAGCGTGAGGCGTCTGTCTGCAGAACTGTCGGCAAGGCTAGGTCGAACGTGGCGAGGACAGGTGGACGAGACAGGGCCTGTTTCACTTGCTGGAAGGCCTTGTCGTGGTCGGGGGTCCACAGGAATGTCCTCTTGGGGCTCATCAGGGGGCGAAGTGGTTGAGCAGCTGCGGAGATGTCCGACGAAAACTCTGCTAACTGGTTGACGAGACCAATGAAGGACCTCAAGTCGGTCAGGTTAGCAGGGGTGGGAAAATCCGTAATGGCGCGGACCTTTTCCGGGTCAGCTGCGATACCATTCCCTGAGAGGGTGTACCCACAAAAGTCAACTGAAGAGCTGGCCAGAACAAACTTGTCGGCATTTAGGGTAATGCCGTGCTTCCGGCACCTGTTGAGTACCTCGTAGATACGGCAGAGGTGATCCATATAATCCTCGTCGTACACGAGTATGTCGTCGACCACTTTCACGCAGTTTGCCAGACCCTGTAGAGCCATATCACCTCGAAGACAGAAAGCGTCTCCTGTAGCGGCGAATCCCATGGGGCCACGGCAATAACTGTAACGTCCATGCGGGGTGATGAACGTTGTGAGTGGTCGGTCTTCTTCGGCAAGCTCTATCTGCCAGTATCCACACAGGGCGTCCATCGTCGTGAAGAAGCGCGCCTTCGGGTTCACGCTGCGTATGGCTGCAAAGGGCGTGGGAGAAGGGTGCGCAGGACGAGACACCTGGTTGTTGAGCTTGGAAAGGTCAGTGGTGATCCGAACACCACCTTTAGGTTTTGCGACGACAACCATCGGGTGACACCATGGAGACGGGTCATCGCCGGTTGGTACAATAATTTCTTGGGCGACCATGGAGTCCAGCTCGTTTTTGACCGCCTCGCGGAAGGCCAGGGGAACCAGTCGAGGGGTGTAAATAGCGAATGGCTTCGCGTCGTCCCTCAGGTGGATCCTCATGGGGGGGCCTGCCATCTTCTTGAGAGGCTTGGATTCCAGAGCGGACTTGGTCACCAGAACGTCGCTGAATTCCTTCAGGAAGTACTTCCGAGCATCCGAAGGAGAGGTGTCACTGGCAAGAGGCAGGGGTAGGGCGGCAGCAGGGTCGTTGCTGCTCCCTTTTTGCACCCTGTTGGCGTGTTTTACCTCAAGAATAGGTTTGGGGAAGTCCTGGGAGATGATGGCCAACTCCTGACAATGTCTGTAGGACAGCAAACGAATCTGGACACCGTTATGCACATCAATCCAGGCTTGACACGACCTGTTGCCAAAGGTGACTTGTGCTTGGAGTGAACCCAGGGCCGGGGTCATCTGTGAACCATCTGCCATAAAGCGGAGATCCTTGGGGAGCGGTCCTAGATCACTTGGAGAGAGTCCCAAGCATTGCAAATGCTGGGGACCGATGACTGTAGCATCAGCGCCGGTGTCGGGCAACATCTGAAGACGGGATGACACACCGCCGTAGGTCACGATGACGCTGATGTACTGGGGGACTTTGGTCCTGGGACGCGGGGGGGAGCACACATTCCTAATGTGGCTCGAGCGTTGTCAAGAGTCGTCGTACCTCTGATTGGAAGACTGTGGGCGGCCCTCTCTGGTGGAAGGGGGCTGAAGCTTCCGCCGACGCGGTCCCTTGGGTATGTTGGAAGGGCAACACTTGTCATAGTGGCCCAGACGACCACACACATTGCACTGGACGCGTTTGGCTGGGCACCGTACTGTGAGTGACCAGTGGCCCTTACGGTCACAACTGTTGCAGGTAGACTGAGCAGCTGGACACACCTGTGTTCCGTGCTGCTTACCACAGTTGTTGCAAAATAAACCGGGCGTGGGCGTGGTGGGCGAAGGCGTAGGAACAGACTTCTTGTCCTTCTTGTACCGGGACACAGCGCGTACAGCTGTAGGGGGAGCACGGATGGCAGAGGTGGCACACCTGGCAGCCTCATAGGAGCGACATATCGTCAACACATCCTTAAGAGAAGAGGAAGAGTCGAGGGAGGTGAGGCGTTGGACAAGTTCCTCGTCCTTAACACCCATCAGGATCACCTGCCTCAACTGGGTCTCCTCGCACTGCTGGTGGTGGCCTGGACATATATCTACCTCTTCCGAGGCTCTCTTAAGACGCACGTAAAAGGCATCAAAAGACTCACCCTCCATCTGTCTGCAGCTAAACAATTCCCTCCTGCGCAGAGCTTCATTCTGCTGTCCTTTGATGTGCCGTTGTAGAACGTCCAGTACCTCCTCTACAGACAGCAAAGAGGTTGGGGGTACCTGCAACGTATGTTCCGAGACACGCTGAATTTCCAAGGACAGGCACATACGCAGCTGGATGAGTTGTTTAGGCTGTGACAAACTCTGGAGATCCACCATTGTAGAATAATCAGTCCACCGTCGCCGCCATTCACGAAAAGTCTGGAAAGTCTCATCAGGCTTCAAGATGGGCGGCGTTTGAGCTGCTGCTTTAGGTGGGGCTGGGGGGTGTGAAGGAAGCATGGTTGATGTATCTGAACCAGTCAGTACCGAGGCAGTGTTAGAGCCAGGGGCTTGGTTAACAGTGAGGCGAGATATCAAGGCTTCAAACCGTTCACTGTCTTCCAATCTCCGTTGGTTGTCTCGTTCTGCCTCTGCTTGCCTTCTGTGCTCATCCGCCAAACGTCTGTGAGCTTCATCCTCGCGTTTCTCATCTCTCATAAACTTCAGTAAAGCAATTATCTCTGGAGACAACGCTGAATATTGAGGTGAGGGACTGCGCGAAGTGGGGGCTGGAGCGTCGTGGCCGGCCTGGTCATCCATCTCTGCGGGGCTATCACCCGCCTGACTCATCCAGACGCTGGGTCCACGGCTACGTAAGGCGTGAGACATAACTACTTCCTCTGTGTACTATGTCTTAAATCAGTGTTGACCGGTCAGCCAGTCGTATCAACAAGATTTCAGACAAAAAATCAATTAAATACACAGATAAGTAGATTATATATATAAAATATATATAAGGAAGCCGCGCGGTCAGCGAGTGTTAGTACGTGTATGTGTGCGTGTGTGTGTGTGAGGGCAGTGGGAGCGGTCTCCTCGAGCTGTGAAGGGGTGTGGAGACGACACTGTGTGGGGGTGGAGGGAGAGGCGCGGCGACTCCCAGTCAGTCCAGTTACCCTCAGAACGCGGTCAGAGACGGGTGCACTGAACTCTACTCCTTACAAATGCCCAGAACGTGCCGAATACCTTGGGAATCCTTTAGAACAAGGTCACACATGAATGGCACGAAACGCACAATGCACTAAACACTTCACAGAAAATCACTGTCACTGACACTGCTCAAAGTTGCGAAATTCTTCGAGCAGGGATGACGCGCGGGAGTTGACCCAAGCGAGAGTTCATAGCCGGCTTTCCACAGACTTTGCACTTTCACTCGTAATTATCCAGTAAGATCGGATCACTGCGCCATGTTAGGTTCTGAATAATAAGTTCTATATACAGGAGAGAACACAAACACCTGTATAGTTTTGTAGGTTCGGTTTACTGGATAAGAGTATGTACACAGAGGGAAGCAGCACTCTCCCTTGGCTAGGCTCCTTGTCAACTGCTATAGGTGACGTATGGCAAGTGATACATTAGCAGCTTCCATACGTCGCCAGGCACATTAATTAAGCATGTGGGATATGGTAATAACATTGCCACACGCTGCTAGCTAGGCTGAATAAATAATACATAAATGGAGCACATACATAATATACATACAAGCCGGGTTATTTGGTGGTTGCTTAGCTCATTTTGGAATTCCTCCCAGTTGGATCGGCTGTAGCTGTATCTCGTCCTGGCAGGGATCTGAATTGGCGACGTGGAGAGTGTGGCTACGATAGGGAGATGGTCACTGGTGGTTATTGGGCCGGGTTCCATTTGCAGGTTAAGATGGTGATGCTGGTTTGTTAGTACTATGTCCAGATGTCCGATTTGACCTGCTCTGATGTATGTGGGGAACTCCGGGCCGAGGTGTATTGCGTTGCCGTGACTCAGTAATGTGTTTAAAATCTTGCCCACGGCGTTGTTGTCCTGGTGTCCCAAGACGCGATGTCGAGCATTTAAATCACCCAAGAAATATGCTGGTATGTTTCTTCTCAGGAGTTTGAGCATGTCTGCTAGTGGGAATATGGGTCTTCTCGGAGGGAGGTAACAGGTGCCGATTATAATAGGTCCTGTTGGGCAGTTAATTTCGATCGCCAGAAAGTTTTCTTGAAATGAGTCGTGTATCTTGTGTTGTATGTTTCGTTTGATGGCTATGGCTACTCCATCATGTGGTGTGTCTTGGTTGTTTTTTTGGTAGACTGTGTAGTTAAATAGTTTTTCTTACCATGCGAATTTATGAGAATAATATCTGGGTCTATGTTACGGTATGTGTTGTATAATTCGCTTGCTCTTTGTGGGATCCATGCTGAGACATTATGTTGGATTATTTTTAGCTTATTTATTATGAAGGCTGGTGTCTAGAGCTGGTTTGCGCCATTTTTGCTGACCGGTGCTCCCCTGACAGCCTCCTGTCCAGGCCCAAGCGGATCTTTTTATATGTTGACTGATCAACTCTTTCTATTCTGTTGTGTCTTGTGAGGATTCTTCCCTTCTTGATTAGTGTTTCAATATGTGTGTCATCTAGGTTTTTGTCTGAGTATGTGTATTTGATCTTGCCTTGCCTTATTTCTGCCAATAGTCTTTCTGTTGAGACTATGGGAGGAGCTGTAGTGGAGTAGAATCGGATACCAGTTTCATGCACTAGGTCTTTGTTCTCCGTAGCAGGTGGTGTCTTAGTTCCTGCTTGGTTCTTTTTTGGGGTGTTGTCTCTGGCGGCTTGTTCTGTTATTGTGGTGGTTTCATCTTCGCTTGAGTCTTCCATTGATTCTTCCTCGCTTGCTGGCTCGGGTTGTATGCCTGAGGTAGTCTGTTCTTGTGTTGATGGTTCGTGAGTTGATGGTTCGTGAGTTGATGGTTCGTGAGTTGTTGGTATTTGAATTTCAGTGCTCTCTGATTTGTAAATGAAGTTGAAGATTTCAGAAGAAGGCACATCATTTGGGAATTCCATGTCTGGCAGGTTGTGGCGGCGAACATGTCTCTTGCTGCCTTGGCGAAAGTTCCACGTCTGGCTATATTCATGATGTGGGCGTGGATTATGGACGTCATTATTTTTACGGAAAGATTATTTCCAAGCTGAAGAACAATAGATTGGTTTGCGGGGGGTGGTGTGGCGACTTTTTCGAGGATCTTTGTCGTTTCTCTGGTTAGTTTGGTTACAGCTGAGTATGTCTTGTTTTGCTGTTCCTGTGTCTTCTCCCTCTCCTTCTCCTTCTTTTGATTGACTATCGCTTTTCGTATGGGGCAGCGAGTAGCCAGTGTTCTGTGATCTCCTTCGCAGTTTAGGCATTTGGGGTTATCTTTGTTTTTGCACTCTCTGAAGGTGTGCCCCTTATTTCCGCACTCTGAGCAGTGCTTGGTGTCCTTGTTAGGGCAGTCTGTTGCCATGTGTGAATATTGGTAGCAATTCCAGCATGGAGTTATGGGGAAGACTTCCTCCTGCTCCACCTGGCTGCTGCTGACGTGGTAGTAGGAGAGACACAGTCCCTCCTGGATTGCTTTTTGGGCCATGGCTATTTCAGTGAACCGCATTTTCAGCATGGATGGCAGTCTGGGCAGCTTGACAACTTCCTCCACCTTGGCCCATTCATTTTTGTCTTCTATATCAGATGCCAATTCCTGTTCGCTAGATTCTTCAGTGATTGCTTTATCTTATTTTTTGATCACGATTGACTTCCTCGCTCGGAGTTGAGGAGGGATTGCAACTTCGAATTTCGCGGACTTCAGTTTCCTTGTGCTGTCGTTCGATAGCAGTTGGTCAACATCATTCTCAGTCAGGCACAGGGCGATGAAGGAGTCCTTGGTCGCGATAAGGTTGGAAATTTTGATCAGTAATGTTGTAGTAAGGAGTTTTGCTAATTCATTTTTTCTTCCGTCAGTCACGCCCCCTTCATGGGAACGTATCCGTATCCGGTGTGCCCTCATTCTAGAGGGTGTGTGGTGGACATGCCACCCTTGCGTGATTTCAGACTTGAGACCTACCTATTCCAGGACAGAGTTTGTTACAAGAATTACAACACTCCCCACCGCCACTTGTTGGTCGAGTGGTCGTAGAGTGGTTCCCGCAACACTGTCCCGAAAGCCCCATCAGGGGATCCTACTTCCCTAGTGTTACTGAATGCTCACTTATAGGCGTGAGCTAGTGTACCTAATTGGGTGGGGGGGGGGGGGGTAAGGATTCAGGATTGCGACCCCCTTCCCAGGTGGAACACGCACGATCACGGTTTCCCAGGAAGGCTCGGCGGAGGGGGGAGTTCTGCTCCTGCCCCCTTTCGTGTTCACAATCTCCTACAGTGGAGGTGAACAGTTACAGGGGGGACCCAAGGACGAATACACCTCTAGGGTGCAGGTCCCCAGGCCAGAGCGAAAAAGAAGGAAGATCAAGGAGAAATAGCCAATGGTGCAAGTGCACTAGTGGGATCGCGGCCCAAGTCCGCTGCAGAAAACCGTTACAGATCTCCCAGTCAGGGCCGCCTCTGATCAGGAGTCACCCCTGATCAGTAGGGAGGCACAGAAAGGGCGTTGTCTGGAACGAGCTTCCCTGTTGTATGAAGTAATGGCAATGAGGTTGATGATTGAGTTCAGTTTGTCAGTGGTAAGAAATAGGCTGGCTGGCTTTGCAGTGAGGGGTCTAGAGAGACGTCCGTTCACAACGAAGGCTGGCTGGCGAGTGAGTTGATTAACGGCCATGAAGTCAAAGTTGTTGGGGATTACTGGCCTCTTCGCCGTTAGGCTATTTCGGCCGAAGCTGATTGATTGGACTTCTTTCTTTTCTTGTTTCTTATTTTGCTTTTCACTTTCCATTCTTCTTCTTGCTGGTCTTCTTCTTTCTGGTCTTCTTCTTTCTGGTCTTCTAATGGGATATTATCGTACACATCAATAAGCGATGTTACAGATAGTGTAATGATATCGGGATCTTGGATGTTGTTCTTGTCCTGCTTTTTCTTTTCTTGATTTTTGACTTCAAGGAGGGCCTCCTTGTAGCTCAATTTTTCTTTAGCCCGCAGCTTGGCCACCCTGCACTCCTCCCTCCACTTGGGACACTCCCGGTCGGAGGAGGAGTGAGGGCCACCACAAGCTGCGCACTTCTTCGCGGCCGCCTGGCAGTCAGCGTCAATGTGGCCGGGTGTCCCGCAGCTCGAACACACCTCCTGAGCACGACACTTCCGCGCCAGATGGCCATACTTCTGGCATTTGTAGCAGCGAGTAGGTCTTTGCTGGTATGGTTATAATGGGATTTTCTCCCAACCCAGTAAAACGGAGCTAGGAAGTTGTTTTGGGAAGCCAACCAGGGCAGCGGTGCTGGTCAGCTTCCTAACTATTGACAGCTGATCTCCAATCAGCTCAGCAAGTTCATGTTTTTCCAGATGCTCAATTTCTGTGTGGGAAATGACTCCCAAAACCAAGTTGTCCTGAAGGCAGGCTTCAAAATGGACGTCGACTCCATTGATATTCACATGGGGTGGCAATTTGTGGCCCTGTCCCCATTCCGCGAAGGTGATGATAAGGGTACCGCCTTTACTGCGGACAACCCCTGTCACCCCCGTGATTCCGAGGTTGTCAAAAAATTTTCTCATGAGAAGGAGATTGAGTTCCTTGCGCGAAGGGTGCTTGACCGGAATCAGTCTAACAACCTTCGCCTGGTCTAAGGTAAACATGGTCACGCGGTACCTCGGGAGAAAGGAGCGTAGAGCAGAGAACCTACCTCGTCGAGGTTCAGTTCTCAAGTGAACGGCCATCAAAGTTCAAAGTTGTTGGGGATTACTGGCCTCTTCGCCGTTAGGCTATTTCGGCCGAAGCTGATTGGTTGGACTTCTTTCTTTTCTTGTTTCTTCTTTTGCATTTTACTTTCCATTCTTCTTCTTCCTGGTCTTCTTCTTTCTGGTCTTCTTCTTTCTGGTCTTCTGGTAGGTTATTCTCGTACACATCAATATACGATGTTAAAGATAGTGTAATGTAATCGGGTTTTTTTTGGTTATTCTTGTCTTGGTTGTTCTTATCTTGGTTGTTCTTGTCTTGGTTGTTCTTGTCTTGGTTGTTCTTGTCTTGGTTGTTCTTGTCTTGGTTTTTCTTTTCTTGGTTGTTCTTGTCTTGGTTTTTCTTTTCTTGATTTTTCACTACAAGGAGGGCCTCCTTGTAGCTCAATTTTTCTTTAGCCCGCAGCTTGGCCACCCTGCACTCCTCCCTCCACTTGGGACACTCCCGGTCGGAGGAGTGAGGGCCACCACAAGCTGCGCACTTCTTGGCGGCCGCCTGGCAGTCAGCGTCAATGTGGCCGGGTGTCCCGCAGCTCGAACACACCTCCCGAGCACGACACTTCCGTGCCAGATGGCCATACTTCTGGCATTTGTAGCAGCGAGTAGGTCGTTGCTGGTATGGTTTTACTGGGATTTTCTCCCAACCCAGTAAAACGGAGCTGGGAAGTTCCTTAGGGAAGCCAAACAGGGCAGCTGAGCTGGTCAGCTTCCTAACGATTGAGAGCTGATCTCCAATCAGCTCGGCAAGTTCTTGCTTTTCGAGATGTTCAATCTCAGTGTGGGAAATGACTCCCAAAACCAAGTTGTCCTGAAGGCAGGCTTCAAAAAGGACGTCGACTCCATTGATATATTCAAAAGGGGTGTCAATTGGTGGCCCTGTCCCCGCTCCGCGAAGGTGATGACAAGGATACCGCCTTTGCTGCGGACGACCCCTGTCACCCCCGTGATTCCGAGGTTGTCAAAAAATTTTCTCATGACAAGGAGATTGAGTTCCTTGCGCGAAGGGTGATTGACCGGAATCAGTCTAACGACCCCCGCCTGGTCTAAGGTGAGCATGGTCACGTGGTACCTCGGGAGAAAGGAGCGTGGAGCCGGGAGAACCTACCTCGCCGAGGTTCAGTTCTCAAGTGAACGGCCAGATGATGATGATGATAATGAAGTTAAGTGGCAAAAGACTTTGCACTGGGAAAGAAGAGGAGAGAGAGAGAGAGAGAAGTAAAGCGTGGAAACGGGAAGTAGAGTGGGAGGGGTAGATAGCAGGTGGGCTGTCCACCTAGCGGAGACGAGTTGATATGATTGGTTGGCGGCAGCGCGCAGCACAAGCCCGTCAGCTCAGGGAAGGAGGATGAGGAGGTAGGGGGGAGGAGTTAAGCTAACTAGATATTCATTATTATAATGGGTGTTATTTTTATTTGTCCGGTGGTAGTGTTATTTGTTTACCTTTTTGTGTAGAGTGGTTCTTGTTCTGCAATGTCAGCATGGAAGCTCTTAGGCCACCAGCTGTGTGTTTTAGTTGTTCCTTCTTCTTTTAACTTGGAGAATAATGGGTCCTCCATCTCTTCAAGTTTGGTCCATACTCTCTGTGCTTGGTTGTGTGTGCGTATGTTCAGTGGTTCGATATTGAATAATTCGTGAAGTTCTTGTATTTTGGTGGTGTATGGCGGAAGTTGCTCTGATGCTCTACGGATAGCTTTGTTTTGTACTGCTTGAAGTTTAAGTTGGCTGGATTTGCTGATCGTGTTGAGTGGTATTGGTGGATATTCTAGGTGTGGGCGGATAAGTGCTTTGTATAGGTGTAGTTGAATTTTGGTGTCCATTTTGCTGAATCGTCTTAGTTTCGTGAGTTGTGATTGGGCAGTCTGTTTGCGTTGATTTACGTGTTTTGCTATGCCTGTTCTTGTTATTGTGAGTCCCAGAATTTTACCTTGGTTGGAGTATTGTATAGGTACGTTGTTGACTGTAATTGGTGTAGGGTTTTTTCTGGCAATACGTATTATCATTAGTTTCTGTGTATTGGTTTGAATTTTCCATTTTTTTTCGTATTTGTTGATTTGCTCGATGGCGTGGGTTGTTATCCGTGCCATCATCTGTTTGCCCTTGCCTGGATGTCGGATGATTTGTGTGACGTCATCAGCATAAGCTACGTACTCTCCGTGTATAGGAGGTGGCATGTCCGCCGTATATATTGTGTAGAGTGTTGGCGAGAGGTTGCTTCCCTGTGGTACTCCGCTGTATAATTTGAAGCTTGGGCCTGTGTGGTTACCTATGATAATTTTGGCCTCTCTATTATCGAGGAAGTTGCAAAGAAAGGAAGTAAAATTGTTGGGGAGTTCGTGGGTGGTAATTTTATATTTGAGTCCTAGGTGCCAGACCTTGTCAAATGCTTTAGCTACGTCCCTTAGTACTACGTTACATTGCTCGTTGTTGTGCATCGCGTTTGCTATGTTTTCATAAATTAGGGCTAAGGCTGTATGGGTTCCTCTATGTTTTCTAAATCCGTGCTGTCTGGGGTTGTATTTCTCCTCAAATTCGAGGTGTGTTTGCAGTCGGCGGTTAATTATTTTTTCTAAGATTTTTCCCGGTATTTCTAGGAGAGAGATTGGTCTGTAGTTTGCTACTTGGATTGGGGATTTGCCTGGTTTTGATATAAGTCTGATGATTGCTGTTTTAAATTTTCTTGGGAAGTAGCAAGAGGCAAGTGATGCATTAAAAATGTGACTGAGTTGGTGCATCATGTTGATTGGTAGATGCTGGAGTATGGGTTTGTTAATTTTACTGATGCCCGGGGCCTTATTCTTCAGACTGATTATTGTTTTCTGAATATCCTCTGCGGTGATTGGTTGAATCAGTGTGGAAAGATCGTCCAAAGCATTTGTTTCTTTGCTGGGACTTGGTTGCCAGATGTGGGTTGTGTGTGTCATGTGATTAGTTTCTTGTTGCTCGGTGTTCATACAGAATTTCAGGTTTTCTTCTTGGCTTATTTGAAAAATTTTGCTCCAGAATTGTCTGAATTCAGGTTCTTGTTCTTTGGGTTCAGTTAATTTGATTTGATTGCTATTTAAAATGTAGTTTGACTCGTTGCTTGAGATTCCCATTAGGTTTTTAATTTTACGCCAGAATTTTTTCGGGTTGTGGTAAGTTGCTTCTGTGTCTGTTATTAATTTCTCCCAGTTATTCATATATGCTTCTTTGGACATGTCTCTTAGTTGATCGTGTATGGTGTAATATTGTATTCTGTATTCTGGCGTCCATCCATGTTCTAGGATTAATTTGAATAAGTTACTAAACTGTGTCTGTAAAATTCTTGATTGATGTGTGTATTGGGGGTGTGGTAATGTGCGGTGAGTGGTCGTGCTGTCTATTTGGGAGGTGTGTTTGTTGTTTAGCCGGGTTATTTGATGGTTGCTTAGCTCATTTTGGAATTCCTCCCAGTTGGATCGGCTGTAGCTGTATCTTGTCCTGGCAGGGATCTGAATTGGCGACGTGGAGAGTGTGGCTACGATAGGGAGATGGTCACTGGTGGTTATTGGGCCGGGTTCCATTTGCAGGTTAAGATGGTGATGCTGATTTGTTAATACTATGTCTGGATGTCCGATTTGTCCTGCTCTGATGTATGTGGGGAATTCCGGGCCGAGGTGTATTGCGTTGCCGTGACTCAGTAATGTGTTTAAAATCTTGCCCACGGCGTTGTTGTCCTGGTGTCCCAAAACGCGATGTCGAGCATTTAAATCACCCAAGAAATATGCTGGTATGGTTCTTCTCAGGAGTTTGAGCATGTCTGCTAGTGGAAATATGGGTCTTCTCGGAGGGAGGTAACAGGTGCCGATTATAATAGGTCCTGTTGGGCAGTTAATTTCAATCGCCAAAAAGTTTTCTTGAAATGAATCGTGTATCTTGTGTTGTATGTTTCGTTTGATGGCTATGGCTATTCCATCATGTGGTGTGTCTTGGTTGTTTTTTTGGTATACCGTGTAGTTAAATAGTTTTATTTTTTCTGAGTTTTTCTTGCCATGCGAATTGATGAGAATGATATCTGGGTCTATGTTACGGTATGTGTTGTATAATTCGCTTGCTCTTTGTGGGTTCCATGCTGAGACATTATGTTGGATCATTTTTAGCTTATTTATTATGAAGGCTGGTGTCTAGAGCTGGTTTGCGCCATTTTTGCTGATCGGTGCTCCCCTGACAGCCTCCTGTCAAGGCCCAAGCGGATCTTTTTATATGTTGACTGATCAACTCTTTCTATTCTGTTGTGTCTTGTGAGGATTCTTCCCGTCTTGAATAGTGTTTCAATTTGTGTGTCATCTAGGTTTTTGTCCGAGTATGTATATTTGATTTTTCCTTGCCTTATTTCTGCCAATAGTCTTTCTGTTGAGACTATGGGAGGAGCTGTAGTGGAGTAAAATCGGATACCAGTTTCATGCCCTAGGTCTTTGTTCTCCGTAGCAGGTGGTGTCTTAGTTCCTGCTTGCTTCTTTTTTGGGGAGATGTCTCTGGCGGCTTGTTCTGTTATTGTGGTTTCATCTTCGCTTGAGTCTTCCATTGATTCTTCCTCGCTTGCTGGCTCGGATTGTATGCCTGAGGTGGTCTGTTCTTGTGTTGATGGTTCGTGAGTTGATGGTTCGTGAGTTGTCGGTATTTGAATTTCAGTGCTCTCTGATTTGTAAATGAAGTTGAAGATTTCAGAAGAAGGCACATCATTTGGAAATTCCATATCTGGCAGGTTGTTGGCGGCGAACATGTCTTTTGCTGACTTGGCGAAAGTTCCAGGTCTGGCTATATTCATGATGTGGGCGTGGATTATGGATGTCATTATTTTTACGGAAAGATTATTTCCGAGCTGAAGCACAATAGGTTGGTTTGCGGGGGGTGGTGTGGCGACTTTTTCGAGAATCTTTGTTGTTTCTCTGGTAAGTTTGGTTACAGCTGAGTATGTCTTGTTTTGCTGTTCCTGTGTCTTCTCCCTTTCCTTCTCCTTCTTTTGATTGACTATCGCTTTTCGTATGGGGCAGCGAGTGGCCAGTGTTCTGTGATCTCCTTCGCAGTTTAGGCACTTGGGGTTATCTTTGTTTTTGCACTCTCTGAAGGTGTGCCCCTTATTCCCGCATTCTGAGCAGTGCTTGGTGTCCTTGTTAGGGCAGTCTGTTGCCAAGTGTGAATACTGGTAGCAATTCCAGCATGGAGTTATGGGGAAGACTTCCTCCTGCTCCACCTGGCTGCTGCTGTCGTGGTAGTAGGAGAGACACAGTCCCTCCTGAATTGCTTTTTGGGCCATGGCTATTTCAGTGAACCGTATTTTCAGCATGGATGGCAGTCTGGGCAGCCTGACAACTTCCTCCACCTTGGCCCATTCATTTTTGTCTTCTATATCAGATGCCAATTCCTGTTCGCTAGATTCTTCAGTGATTGCTTTATCTAATTTTTTGATCACGATTGACTTTCTTGCTCGGAGTTCAAGAGGGATTGCAACTTCGAATTTCGCGGACTTCAGTTTCCTGATGCTGTCGTTCGAAAGGAGTTGGTCAACATCATTTTCAGTCAGGCAGAGTGCGATGAAGTAGTCCTTGGTCGTGATAAGGTTAGAAATTTTGATCAGTAGTGTTGCTGTAAGGAGTCTTGCTAATTCATTTTTTCTTCCGTCAGTCACGCCCCCTTCATGGGAGCGTATCCGTATCCGGTGTGCCCTCATTCTAGAGGGTGTGTGGTGGACATACCACCTTTGAGTGATTTCAGATTGAGACCTACCTATTCCAGGACAGAGTTTGTTGCAGGAATTTCAACGCTCCCCACCGCCACTTGTTGGTCGAGTGGTCGTAGAGTGGTTCCCGCAACACTGTCCCGAAAGCCCCGTCAGGGGATCCTACTTTCCTAGTGTTACTGAATGCTCACTTATAGGCATGAGCTAGTGTACCTAATTGGGGGGGGGGGGTGGGTAAGGATTAAGGATTGCGACCCCCTTCCCAGGTGGAACACGCACGATCACGGTTTCCCAGGAAGGCTCGGCGGAGGGGGGGGGGGGGTTCTGCTCCTACCCCCTTTCGTGTTCACAATCTCCTAAGTGGAGGTGAACAGTTACAGGGGGGACCCAAGGACGAATACACCTCTAGGGTGCAGGTCCCCAGGCCAGAACGAAAAAGAAGGAAGATCAAGGAGAAATAGCCAAAGGTGCAAGTGCACCAGTGGGTTCGCGGCCCGAGTCCGCTGCAGAAAACCGTTACAGATCTCCCAGTCAGGGCCGCCTCTGATCAGGAGTCACCCCTGATCAGTAGGGAGGCACAGAAAGGGCGTTGTCTGGAACGAAATTTCCTGTTGTATGAAGTAATGGTAATGAGGTTGATGATTGAGTGCAGTTTGTCAGTGGTAAGAGATAGGCTAGCTGGCTTTGCAGTGAGAGGTCTAGAAAGACGTCCGTTCACAATGAAGGCTGGCTGGCGAGTCCGAGTGAACGGCCATCGGGGGAACTCGCCTCTTTCTAGTCGAGTCGCGTTCTAATTTTTACGTCATTTTGGTCGCAATTACTGTTCTGGCAATATTCGCCAGATTGGTCCTTTTTCTTTTCCTTGGTAGTGTCTGCTTTTGTACTTCGTGATGTCTGTTTTTGTACTTGGTAATGTCTCTATTGTACTTGGTAGTGTGTCTATTGTACTTGATGTTGTCTGTTATTGTACTTAATAATAATAATAATTAAAAGTTAAATACGCTGTCTTACCTTCTATTACGGGGCAAAAATATCGTAGGAGCAATGGAGAATCATGAGCCAGAGTCTCTCTCTCTCTCTCTCTCTCTCTCTCTCTCTCTCTCTAACCTTAGCTTCGTTAGTTGTCTTCGGAGTTAACATTGAGAGTTCTATCTCTTATAATTTTTAATGGTTGATGAAATAGAGCAATTACTAACCTTGTTACGCACTTAAAGACCTTAGTTGTTTAAGCGCAGTAATAACATTATAACAACAATAGGAGTTGGGAAACATCGGATATATGCTTTCTAAGCTATAACGGCCCGTCACAGGCTTTCTAAGGTAAAATGTTCCGTTCAAAATGGTTAGTGTTCGACACATTCAGAACTGAAATGTTAGTGTCTGAAACGTTGAGCAAAAATGTTCTCTTTAAAATTCTGTCCAGGCAAGACATTGTGACTGAAACATTCTGAGCTACATCGTTCAGAAATTTTTCAAAAGCTAAAACTTTTACCGTCCATTATATTCTAAACAGTACTGTCAGAGTTGGATACCACACACTACTTAATACTTTGCTGTCACTCGGAATCGAATATGACGATCATCCGGCTATGATACAGTGATATGAGTTATTGAGGATGTCACCTTCGTTGGGGAGCTCTGAGGTGACTCGAGAGGCCGATACGGGATCGGCAGGGCCGTCCACAGATGTTACATGTGTGGAGGGCTACATCTACTGCGGGAGGGGCGGCGGCAGCGTTTTCCGGCGCTGATGCTGATCTGCCTCGGTATGCAGTCGGGCTAACTCGAAAGTATTCACACCTTTCCTTGTGATGCTCATCCAAGCATTGCGGTGTGGAGTATATCGTCTCCTAGGTGAGTGGGTCGATTTGGCACTTTTTCGGGTTTGTCTTAAGACTATCCTTTTACCTTTCCCGTTATCCGCAGTCTACTGTCGTCCATGCGAGTAACATGGCCAACCCAACATAGTTGTTTATGGATAATGGTAACCTCGATGCTCCTTACATCTAGGCGATCTCTTTCTCTGACAATGATGGAGTCAATGAGATGCCAATGATCGGATCGAGGGCTTTGCCTAGAACCCTTGAACTTGTCGGCCTGCCTAAACAAGGGGTAGGTGACAGTGAGGTTGTGTGCAGCGCACTTGTTGAGGAGGAGTCTGCCTTTGGGATTACACCTTCCTAGTCCATTTCTCCCTATGTTTCCCTGCCATAAGTCAGCTTCTCTGCTAATGCTGGCATTGACTTTACCTTGAAAAACAATCTTATCTTCTCTGGGGATAGAGGTTTGCACTCTGTCGAGGACGGCGTAAAAAGTCTTTTTGATGTCATCCTCTGCAACCAGTGTAGGAACGTATGCACTGATGAGCGTGGTAAAATCCCGACCATTTTTTGGTATTTAAAAAACACGGCTGGATGGAGATTTAAGAGCCGAAAAGGAGGACATGTCTGGGGAAAACCGGACGTATGGTGCCTAAAAGAGAGCCCAGGTTCTCAACTGGCTCAGCCATGTTAATATTGTTATTATTATCCACACTGTATCTGTGTTTTTCTGGCTAAATAAACTGTTTCAATTCAATTCAATATAAAGTTGGGCTTCAGGAATGAACGTGGTGAGGAACACTACCAGCCGTCCCAAACTGTCGTACAGCAGGAGGGTTACACTGAAGGTACTCGGGCAAGTAATAACAATAATAAGAGTGACAACATCCCCAGGGAACCTATCATTTGCGCCAACGAGTCTAGAATAAAGGTGAAGGACACACACACTTTGGCATTAGTGCTAAATTTGAGTCCTAGCCTGAGTAGTTCTTCTTCCTGTTGAGTACGGAGATATACCAATACCCATGTACAGACATAACCATTATCTTGAGTAAAATAAGACACTGAATTATCTTGACAGAAAAAGAGACATTGACCAAGAAATAAACTGTCCATCCCGCCCTTGACCATCATATAGAGAAATTTATAACTGACCTGCTGGAACCTTCAGACCGACCAGCGCTCAGTGATCAACAGGAGGATGAAATATAAGAACATAACATAAGAAAGTGGGATACTGCAGGAGGCCGACTGGCCCATACAGGGCAGGTCCCTTTCACACCCATCCCAGCACTTCCATGTGCCTATCCAACTTCGTCTTGAAGCTCCCTAGCGTCCCCAATCCTACTATAGCACTCGGTAGCCTATTCCACATATCCACAACTCTATTACCAAACCAGTGCTTGCCTATATCCTTTCTGAATCGGCATTTATCTAATTTAAAGCCATTTGTTCTAGTTATTTCGTTATTACTGAGCTTCAGAACATCTTCCATTTTACCCTTGTTAATCCCACTTACCCACTTGTACACCTCTATCATATCTCCCCTAACTCTACGCCTCTCTTATGAATGTAAGCCTAAGCTTTTCAGTCTTTCTTCATATGGAAGGTTTCTAATATTATGGATCATTTTTGTCATTCTTCTTTGTACTCTCTCCAAAGAATCTATGTCCATTCTATAATAAGGACACCAGAACTGAACCGCATAATCCATGTGTGGCCTCACTAATGCTAGGTAAAGTTTCAAGATAACGTCAGCAGTTCTGTTACTCACAGACCTAGATATGAACCCAAGAATCCTGTTTGCCTTGTTGCGAACGCTAATACATTGTTTTCTAGGTTTCAAGTCGTTGCTAACAAATACACCTAGATCTTTTTCACAAACTGAGTTTTCTATTTCTGTGTTACCTAGTTTATACTTAACGTTTGTATTCATCTTCCCTATCTGTAGTGCCTTGCATTTATCAGTATTAAAATTCATTTGCCAGTCTACTGACCACTCATGTAAGGTATCTAGATCTCTTTGAAGGTGTTCAAAGTCACTGTCTGAATTTATCACTCTCCCCATTTTGGTATCATCTGCAAATTTACTAATCCTACTAGTTATGCCTGAATCAAGATCATTAAATAGAGAAAATAATTAAGAGCAAATACAATCTGAGAATATAAGAGTAAATATGTTGGAAATACAGAAATGGAACATGGGGATGGATGGTACTACACCAGGGTACCGTGAGTTGATTTCGAAATTATACTAAATTAAGAATCTCGATTGTAAATAAGGAGTTTTGAAGTTTTAATTGGTTGGTAGGCTAAAGTAATTTCTAACCTTTGAAGACTTTAGTTGTTGAAGCGCAATGATAATAAAAGTGTGAACGTGGACTGTAAACAAGAGAAGACACGCGAAGCAGGATTCGGCTAACACAGGCGTCTCCCCGAAATAGATTTAATGACATATTATTTACGTTTTATTTTCAATGAGTAACTATATTTACCGTATCCCTCCCCGCCCCTTACCCAGCACCCCGTCCCTTACTCAGCACCCCACCCCCTTACTCAGCACCCCGGCCCTTCCCCAGAACCCCGCCCCTTACCCAGAACCCCGCCCCCTACCCAGCACCCCGCCCCCTACCCAGCACCCCGCCCCCTACCCAGCACCCCGCCCCCATAACACATCATTGGTAGAGTGTTCACCTCGTTTGGGTTTAATTTTTCCCCAGAGACGACGATTGGGCTTCCTTCTTGTATAATAACAAGAAAATGAGCTCACTGTCAGGGTGCACCTGATTTGTAGAACCTCAGAAACAGTGATCTGAAGAGCATTTTTACAATACTCAGTTTAATATAATAAGAATGTCAGTAATATATGTAAACACGCTCAAATTATTACTTATACTTTTCTGATCAATCAACTTTTGGTAAAAAAACTGAACGTGTATAGTGGTGGTTTGTGCAAAATCTAGCGCTGCCCGAAAAGATTAGGTAAAACGGATAGAGTTTAGGTTAGTTCACTGCCTTTAGCAATAGTAGTAACAGCAGCAGACTCAACCTCTTGTGACAATGCGCGAAGGTACTTGAGGTCTACCACAAATTGAAAGATTTATTCCGAAAATTAAAAGTGCGGTAAGAAATAGAACTTATAATTCATTTAAAAACTTCAGACTTATTTAACCTGCCATTTTCTGCCTTTAGTCTTCATTGTTATGTATCTACATTATTCATTTATACTGTACTGGTATTAAGAAATAAAAGTAAAATGACACACAGGGGTTTATCGAAAATAGCTAGATTAGGTTTATTATTATAGCTTATAATGAACACTGGGACACTGGTAGGTAGCCGTTAGTTCCTGCCCATTGTTGTTATCAGCTGTACTGGTATAGTGACAATGAGTGATTTGAACACTTTTATAACGAGTTCGTATTAGATTTAATGGGCCATCATCACTCATGCTAGTGTCTTTCTGCTCAGTCGATGGGATAACTGGTGATAAGAGAAGGCGACATCTTTCTTCGTCCATTCCAAGATCGTGGTTAGTAATATTAACCGTAAGGCTCGAGTTGTAATTTTGCTAATAAATTTTTAGGATAAATATGGTCTCTGCAATAGCTGTTTAGACAACTTTCTTTTCATTTTAGTTTCGTTGACTTTTTTCACATTGCATATGCCAGAGCACGAATAAATAGCAGCTATTCTTCTGCGGTAAACATGCTCTTCTGAAATCTGAGAGCGAACTGTTAGAGCAGACATAATCGTAGTGTGGAGAAAACATAGTTCAGGTTTGTTTGCACAGACAAGTGTGATCAATAATCTATTGCGTACACCGGGCTTTAGTGTAATTGTCGTTTCTACGTCGTGTTAAACATGAGTTTTGTGGTGAGCTGTTAACCTTTAACGACAAAATAAGACATGCGTGTTACAGCAAAAAGTTTAATGGCTTTGAAAAAGTCCAACTCTCGACATGGGCTGTTGATCCTCGCTCTTACATCATCCCTCGGTAGTGTGACTATGCTCCCCACCTTGGCAGCTTATGCCGCCGCTCTCAATGTTTTACGTCTGATGTGTTGTACTTGGTAGAAAATGAACAAAATTACTCTATATAGTGAGCACTTCAACAAAGGCACAGTCTCATCTCAAGAAATGCCATATTGTAACGTCTAATATTTGGGGCACTCTTAACTTCTTAACTCATGGTCAGAAACCCTCTCGTCACTTCTCAGGAAAGTGAAGGGAAAAACGATAAAAATTTTTTTTTTTTTGCTGAATGCATATTTTGTTTCTTCTGAAGCCATATATCTGACCACAGCACAATGAATGACACACACAAACACACACATTGTATATGTATAGTAAACTTGAATGTCAATGTACGAAACACAAAGGTATAAACCTGACTAACCTTTATTGGTGTTGTGGCCGCTTTCCTGACTTTGCCGAGAATAACACTCACGATGGTCCTGGGTTGACTCACGACAAACACGAGGTCCTCTACCTGTGTCTGTGGATGAGCGGTAGTGTTGTGCTCCACTCAACGTAAGGTCAGGCAACGGACGTCAGGCGGACAAAGCAGTACACACCCACCTCTGAGGAGCCTCGAGCGGTTACTGGTAACTGGTTCCGAGTTTCCGACAAGTTGTAGATGTTCTTTTAGTGGTCGAAGCAAGGGGAGGAGCCACCGCCACGAGCTCCACCCACATTTTTATTTTTTTTTAGCTCCTCCCACAATTTTTTTTTAGTATTCCCCGAAACTTTTGTAGCTTCGCCAACAATATATCTGCTTCCATCATCATTTATAGATCGTCCATAGCTTTCTCCAGCGTTGCCCATAATTTATCTCGCTCCACCCATAATTTATCTCGCTCCCCCCATAATTCATCTCGCTCCACCCATAATTTACCTCGCTCCCCCCATAATTTACCTCGCTCCACCCATAATCTACCTCGCTCCACCCATAATTTATCTAGCTCCACCCATAATTTATCTAGCTCCACCCATAATTTATCTCGCTCCACCCATAATTTATCTAGCTCCACCCATATTTTATCTCGCTCCACCCATAATTTATCTCGCTCCACCCATAATTGATCTAGCTCCACCCACTGTTTATTTAGCCCCACCCTTAATTTATCTAGATTCACTCACAACATATTAAACCTCCCCATAACTTATCTAGCCCCGTCCATAGCTTATCTAGCCCCGCCCATAACTTAGCTAGCCCCGCCCATAACTTAGCTAGCCCCGCCCATAACTTAGCCAGCCCCGCCCATAACTTATCCAGCCCCGCCCATAACTTATCCAGCCCCGCCGAAAATTTATCCAGCCCCGCCCATAACTTATCTAGCCCCGCCCACAACTTATCCAGCCCCGCCCATAACTTATCCAGCCCCGCCCATAGCTTATCTAGCCCCGCCCATAACTTGAGTAGTTCCACCCTTAATTATTTATCTCCATCCATAACCTTTCAAGCCTCTTCCAGGTTGTACCTAGCCTAAGCATCCCACACCCAGCCCCGGCTATACTCCCCGCACACTTTATCCCCACCATGGAGATAGGAAGTTTGAGGAAGTCTGTCTGTTTGTGTCTGTCTGACTGTCTATCCGTTTACCCTTGCCATATATTTGGTGCTGACTGACATGCTCTTAGTATCTGTAAAAGAATTGACGTTGAGGCACCTGAGCTGTCCTGTAGTCTTTATTGAAGGTCAAAGGTCACTGGTCACTTTATGAGCTAATACCTGAATCATACGGAGAGAGAGAGAGAGTTTAATAATATAATAAATTATATCCTTATTGACCATACTAAAACTTTTTAAAGCAAATCACTGCATACAGTATATACTTGAATAAGAAGCCAACCTCAATACGCTGCTACGTTGAGTGAAAAAATTAGTGGATCTACCTTTTAATAATATTTACATTTATCTTTCTAAGACTGGAGTACTGTATGGCTTGACCAAATACATTAAGCGGATAATTCCTTTCGAGTCATTGGAATTTTTAGTTATAGTTTAGCAAAATTTCAAGTACCAATAATTTCTCAATTTACGCATAATGAATGCACGTCAGACAATTCAACTATTTTTGTCATAGAATTTGTTTCATGTGATTTACCCCAGGATCTCGTCATGGCTAGCTTTGATGTCGAGAAACATTTGATGGTGGTTTTGACTTTCGTGGCTTAAATAATGAACTAGCCAAAATCTTAAGCTCGCTGCCTCAGAAACACTTTTCTAATTTAAGAACAAACTTTATTCACAAAAGACAGAGTTTGTATTGGATCATGCTTCATGATTTAGACCGACATGAAAACATTTTTTTTTCATTATGAGATAATTTTAAACCTGTATATTATACGGTAAACGTTTTTAGATGATACGTTTTCAATTTCCAATGTTTCTCAATTCAGCAGTTTTAAAAGTAATTGAACTATAAACATGCCATTTTTCGTTTTCGCCACACTGCTGCCGTTAATCACATGTAAGGCAAGTGTTGCCATTTTTCGTTTTCGCCACACTGCTGCCGTTAATCACATGTAAGGCAAGTGTTGCCATTTTTCGTTTTCGCCACACTGCTGCCGTTAATCACATGTAAGGCAAGTGTTGCCATTTTTCGTTTTCGCCACACTGCTGCCGTTAATCACATGTAAGGCAAGTGTTGCCATTTTTCGTTTTCGCCAGACTGCTGCCGTTAATCACATGTTAGGCAATTGTTGCCATTTTCTGTTTTCGACCCACTGGTGCCGTTAATCACATGTAAGGCAATCATTGCCATTTTTTATTTTCCCACCCACTGCTGCCGTTATTCACATGTAAGGCAAGTGTTGCCATTTTCCTTTTTAGACCACACTGCTGCCGTTAATCACATGTGAGGCAATTGTTGCCATTTCTCGTTTTTGCCACACTGCTACCGTTCATCACATGTAAGGCAATTGTGCCATTTCTCTTTTTGCCACGCTGCTGCTGTTAATCGCATGGAAGACAAGTGTTGCTATTTTTCGTTTTCGCAATACTGCCGCCGATAATCACATTTAAGGCAATTGTTGCTATTTTTCGTTTTTGCTCTAATGTTGCCGTCAATCACATATAAGGCAATTGTTGCCATTTTTCGTTTTCGCCACACTGCTGCCGTTAATCACATGTAAGGGAATTGTTGCCATTTTCTGTTTTCGCCAAACTGCTGCCGTTAATCACATGTAAGGCAATTGTTGCCATTTTTCGTTTTTGCCCCACTGCTGCCGTTAATCACATGTAAGGCAATTGTTGCCAATTTTCGTTTTCGCCCCACTGCTGCCGTTAAACACATGTAAGGGAATAGCTGCCATTTTCTGTTTTCGCCAAACTGCTGCCGGTATTCACATGGAAGGCAATTGTTGCCACTTTTCGTTTTCGCCCCACTGCTGCCGTTAATCACATGTAAGGGGAATTGTTGCCATTTTCTGTTTTCGCCAAACTGCTGCTGTTAATCACATGTAAGACAAGTGTTGCCATTTTTCGTTTTCGCCATACTGCCGCCGATAATCACATGTAAGGCAATTGTTGCTATTTTTCGTTTTTGCTCTAATGCTGCCGTCAATCACATATAAGGCAATTTTTGCCATTGTTCGTTTTCCCCCTACTGCTGCCGTTAATCACATATAAGGCAATTGTTGCCATTTTTCTTTTTCGCCACACTGCTGCAGTTAATCACAAGTAAGGCAATTGTTGCCATTTTTCGTTTTCGCCCGACTGCTGCCGTTAATCAAATGTAAGGCAACTGTTGCCATTTTTCGTTTTCGGCACACTTCAACCGTTATTCACATGTAAGGCAATTGCTGCCATTTTTCGTTTTCGCCATACTGCTGCCGTTAATCACATATAAGGCAATTGTTGCTATTGTTCGTTTTCCCCCTACTGCTGCCATTAATCACATGTAAGGCTTTTGTTGCCATTTTTCGTTTTCACCACACTGGTGCCGTTAGTCACATATATGGCAATTGTTGCCATTTTTCGTTTTCGTCCCTCTGCTGCCATTAATCACATGTAAGGGAATTGTTGCCATTTTCTATTTTCGCCAAACTGCTGCCGTTAATCACATGTAAGGCAATTGTTGCCATTTTTCGTTTTCGCCCCACTGGTACCGTCAATCACATGTAAGGCAAATGTTGCCATTTTCTTTTTAGACCACACTGCTGCAGTTAATCAAATGAGGCAATTGTTGCCATTTTTCGTTTTCGCCAAACTGCTGCATTCCGTGCATTCTTTATTACCCATAATATTTAACAGTGTTCGTTAAGTGACAAATACAACATGATAAATAATCCTCTAGGTTAAGACGACTTGTTAGTTATTTAGATTGTAAAAGCCGATTACTCAATGACGTAAGCCAGCAGACGACTTTGTCCAATCAAAGTTATTTCTATACATATCCTTGGCTGAGTTTTAAGTTGTGTTTTATTGGTGGCGATGTGACAGAAGCTGTGTTTGTTTTGTTTAGCTGGTAGGACGCTGGTCGACCCTGTGACAGAAGATGTGTTTGTTTATGTTTAGCTGGTAGGTAAGCTGGTCGACCCTGTGACAGAAGATGTATTTGTTTATGTTTAGCTGGTAGGACGCTGGTCGACCCTGTGACAGAAGATGTGTTTGTTTATGTTTAGCTGGTAGGTAGGCTGGTCGACCCTGTGACAGCTGTGTTTGTTTAGGTGGTAGGAGGCTGGTCGAGTCGGTCGACCCTGTGACAGAAGCTGTGTTTATCTTTGTTTAGGTGTTAGAGGCTGGTCGACCATGTGACAAGTTGTGTTTGTTTATGTTTTAGTTGGTAGAAAGCTGGTCGAGTCGCTCGACCCTGTGGCAGAAGCTGTGTTTGTTGCTATACTTACTAATCTTTAGCTACATTTAACACCTCTATGAACACAGTCTGACGAACTCCCTAACACCATTTTTCTTTGACACTCAACTCAAAGCTCAGGCTCAAGCTCAAACTGAAATGATTAAGAGCCTCTGTGATACACTAAAGGAAAAAAAACACCACCAACACAGTGCAGCAACTTCGGAAAAATTACAGTCAACTGAAGACATTCAGATGTCAGTACCAGATGTGGAAACTCAAGACCCACCAGGAACTTGTGTCCACGCAGAGGAAAATAGTGATACTGGTAACAGTTCTACTGATGCCTCTGTGGACATGGTCAGTGAAGATGAACAAGCACAAAGAGAAAATGGTGGTGATGTCGAGTGTAACCAAAGTGAGTTGTTGTCTGCCACTGAAATACAACAATTGTTGAGCCGTACATGCTCCAGAAATGTTTCCAAAAGGTTAACTGGCCTACTGCCTGCCGAAGGGACAGGCAGCGCAGAAAAGAACAGTATCATACAGTGCCTTTTGCTTCTTTCCAAATACATTTCATAATGGCCAGTGTTAATACCAGATAAAATTCCAAATACATTTCATAATGGCCAATGTTAATACCAGACAAAGATACAGAGCGGTGAAGGTGATGAGTTGGAACATCTCATCCCTTAGAAAACGATACCCTGACCTACACCACAAAGTTGTGACTGAGGACATCGATATTGTGTGTCTGCAGGAGTGTCTCACACCTAATGGTAAGCCCCCACCCAGTCTGCCCAATTATGTGTATTATGATCCTAGTTCTACTCACACATGTTTGTTGTATGTTAAGAAGTCACTCCCGCATGTACCTCTTGTATCCAAAAAGACTACCAACCTTCAGTACCATGGGATCACTATCCACCTGGGCAACTCCACACTCAACGTGCTAAACGCCTATGCTCCCTCAGATCAGCTTCAATACACAGATCTCCCAGACTTTTTACACACTGAGCCCACTGTCCTGATGGGTGACCTGAATACTAGACACAAGAAATTAGGTGACTCCACCACTAACACCAATGGTAGGAGACTTATCTCACTTCTCAGCGCATATGAAGATGTTCAAATTATAGGTAATAATGAACCAACACACATCTATGGCGGGGGTCTAGACAAATGTATTGGCTTTAATCTATCATACACAACTCATAGCTCTGATGTTGTCACTGATCTTATGTCTGACCACAGCCCAATCCAAGCTAGTATACATGTAGCCAATGACACCCCCACTGGTGGTAAACTCAACAGACGTAGAATCACAGTCAAGCAAGAACATGAAAGCCAGTTCATAGACTTCATCCATGACTGGTACAAGGACTACAAGCCTGACAATTACCAAAGTTTCCATGACGATCTGATAGATAGGACTTATGTATACTTCACCAACAATGCCTCCACCAAAAAAAGGAGAAAACGTGGTCAGCATAATGGGAACAGGCAACAGCAGTGCTATAATGACCCTGAGCTTAAAAAACTCAGGGCTAGGGTCAGGAGGGTGGGTAAGGGTTACAGACAATTTAGAACACCTCAAATGTTACAATTGTATCAAGCTTCCCTTGCTGCTGTCAGGGAACGTGTAAACGAACTCAGACAAAATGCATGGGAGACATATGTCAACAGCCTGAACCAACACACATCCCTCAGCAAAGCCTGGAAAGACATAAACATAATCAGAGGTAAAAACAGAAGACACGTCTCCCATCCAAACCCTCTGCAAAAGTCGAATGAGCTAATAACAAAGTGGGCTCATGTGTCGAGCTATGACATGTTACCAGCTGGGACTCGGGGACTCCTTGATGCGAAGTCTGTAGAGAGAAGTAATCTTATTAGCTTTATGCTGGGCAAACAGCACGATGAGTGTGATGTTCCATATACTGAGTGGGAGCTTGACGCCGCCCTCGCCAGGGGTAGGTCTACTTCTCCTGGAGAGGACGGGGTCACCTACAACATCATTAGACTACTAAGGCGCGTGCCAGGCAATCCATTGTTGGTATTGTACAATATGAGTCATGCCGGGGGCCGACTACCCACATCATGGACCAGCAGTATTGTTGTACCAATGCCGAAACCAGGACAGCCTGATGCCTTTCGTCCCATATCACTAACCAGCTGCCTGTGTAAAACCTTTGAGAGGATGGTTCTTGGCAGACTCTTATATAGAATCAGAGAACACATGTCTCCTAACATAAATGGCTTCACCCATGGTAAAGGTGTACATAATTGCATCACCACATTCCTAACTGTGCATGGTGATGAAAGGCACAGATACACCACATTTCTTGACCTAAAAGCTGCATTTGATATTGCCAATATGCAACTGATATTGTACGAACTAGCCAAAATGGATATAGGAGGTAGGTTGTTACACTGGATAAGTGGTTACCTAACCAACAGAAGGGCTGCTGCACTGTTTCAGGGATACAAAAGTGAAGTTAAAGATATGCAACTTGGTACCCCTCAAGGTGGAGTACTTAGCCCCACTTTGTTCAATGTTCTTATGAATGCATTATTAAATTTAATACCAGACAACCCCAGCAATATCTCAATCAGCTATGCTGACGATATTCTTATACATACTAAAACTCATCGTGAAATGCAAACCACCCTGAACCATGTATACGCAGCCTGTGAACACCTCGGTCTTATTATCTCCACTGACAAAACTAAGGTGTTCAACAAACAAGCTGGGAACCGCAAACGCGGCCCCGCCAAGTTCAAGATAGGTAACAACACTATTGACTATGTTTCTTCTTTTAAATATCTTGGTGTTTCCGTCCCTTGTACCCTACCTGCCATACAACAGCTAACCCGCCAATGTACTGACAGACTGAGACCTCTTAGAAGTGTAGCGGGGTACAGCCCGCACTATGGTGCTAATATTAGAATTGTTAAAACAATGTACCTAGGCTATATAAGATCTCTGATAGATTACCACGCACCAGCCCTGGTCATTCGTGACGGGAAAGGCGTTGACAAGCTCGAGAAAATGCAAAATAAAGCCCTCAGAATTATCCTAGGATGTCCCATGAGCACTAAAGTACTTAATATGAGGAAAGAACTAGGTATACCCAGTGTTAAAGATAGAATAATTGAAGTCAACCTAATGATAGCCCTGAGGCTTCTGCGTGGTGATCCTGACAACATTGTTTCCTTAAAATTGCTAGAATGTATGAACCATGGGACTACTGAGTCTAAATGGATCCAAACTACAGCTACACATATGAAGATATTTGGACTAGACCACCTGTACAAAGTTGAGACACAACAGCGCTTCCTGCCACCCTGGCGGACATTTCCCTTCGATATCACAATACCGACGTATCCGCCTAAAAAATTAATTATACAAAGCATTTATCTCCAACACACTGCCAAATTGAGAGCTCTTGAACACATACACACTCTACAGACTGATGATAATATCACACAGACCATCTACACTGATGGGTCTCTCAACACCGCCTGTGGGAGGGCTGGAAGTGCTATTGTTGTGACTCAACCTGACGGTAATATAATTGAGAAAGGAGTTAGAATTAACAACTGGGCATCCACTCTACAAACTGAATTAGTTGTCATACTCACAGCTATTAAATTCATTGAAACCACTGTTACTGACAGTCTCATCATCACTGACTCTCTATCCTCACTACTTGCCCTTGGTACCCTCGACTCAGGTTGTCACGCTCTTGTCTCTGAAGCCAGACACAAATATGCGTGCCTTGTTGACCGGGGTGTCAGGGTCAAACTGTTGTGGATCCCCTCTCACATAGGCCTCATAAAACATGACAGAGTTGATGCCCTTGCCAAACTCGCGTCTAACAAAGACACCGTTGAATACAATTTGGGTCTGTCAAAAAGAACCCTTAAAACTGTAATTAGGAAAGAACTTATTGATGAGTTTGACGCAAGTAGACAAGTGCAAACAGGCACTAGTCAATCCATAGTTAACCATGATGAGATGTATCAAGTGAAACATGTTTATGGAGCAAGTAACAAGATCACTAGATTACAAGATGTTGTAACAGCTAGATTAAGGTTAAGATATAAGTACCTTTGGCAGTATGTTCCTCAAGCAGATGTAAACAAAACTAAATGTAAAGTGTGTGGCCATACATATGTATGTATATTATGTATGCTGGATTATATATCATGTATGTATATTATGTATGTGCTCCATTTATGTATTATTTATTCAGCCTAGCTAGCAGCGTGTGGCAATGTTATTACCATATCCCACACGCTTAATTAATGTGCCTGGCGACGTATGGAAGCTGCTAATGTATCACTTGCCATACGTCGCCTATGGCAGTTGACCGGGAGCCTAGTCAAGAGAGAGTGCTGCTCTCCTTTGTGTACATACTATTATCCAGCAAACCGAACCTACAAAACTATACAGGTGTTTGTGTTCTCTCCTGTATATAGAACTTATTATTCAGAACCTAACATGGCGCAGTGCGTAGTCTTACTGGATAATTACGAGTGACAGTGCAAAGTTTGTAGAAAGCCGGCTAGGGTCCCCTCCCGTCTTGGGTCAAGCCTTGGGTCAACTCCCGCGCCATCTCTCCTCGAAGAATTTCAGCAACTTTGAGCAGTGTCAGTAACAGTGATTTTCTGTGAAGTGTTTAGTGCATTGTGTGTTCGTGCCATTCATGTGTGACCTTGTTCTAAAGGATTCCCAAGGTATACGGCACGTTCTGGGCATTTGTAAGGAGTAAAGTTCAGTGGACCCGTCTCTGACCGCGTCCTGAGGGTAACTAGACTGACTGGGAGTCGCCGCGCCTCTCCCTCCACCCCCCCTCACAGCGCCGCCTCCACCCCCCTCACAGCTGGGGCGAGACGCTCTACCGGCCCAGGACACACTCACTCACACACATACATGTACTAACACTCGCTGACCGCGCGGCTTCCTTATATATATTTTATATATATAACCTACTTATCTGTGTATTTAATTAATTTTTTGTCTGAAATCTTGTTGATACGACGGGCTGACCGGTCAACACTGATTTAAGACATAGTACACAGAGGAAGTAGTTATGTCTCACGCCTTACGTAGCCGTGGACCCAGCGTCTGGATGACCCAGGCGGGTGATAGCCCCGCAGAGATGGATGACCAGACCGGCCACGACGCTTCAGCCCCCACATCGCGCAGTCCCTCACCTCAATATTCAGCGTTGTCTCCAGAGATAATTGCTTTACTGAAGTTTATGAGAGATGAGAAACGCGAGGATGAAGCCCACAGACGTTTGGCGGATGAGCACAGAAGGCAAGCAGAGGCAGAACGAGACAACCAACGGAGATTGGAAGACAGTGAACGGTTTGAAGCCTTGATATCTCGCCTCACTGTTAACCAAGCCCCTGGCTCTAACACTGCCTCGGTACTGACTGGTTCAGATACCTCATCCATGCTTCCTTCACACCCCCCAGCCCCACCTAAAGCAGCAGCTCAAACGCCGCCCATCTTGAAGCCTGATGAGACTTTCCAGACTTTTCGTGAATGGCGGCGACGGTGGACTGATTACTCTACAATGGTGGATCTCCAGAGTTTGTCACAGCCTAAACAACTCATCCAGCTGCGCATGTGCCTGTCCTTGGAAATTCAGCGTGTCTTGGAACATACGTTGCAGGTACCCCCAACCTCTTTGCTGTCTGTAGAGGAGGTACTGGACGTTCTACAACGGCACATCAAAGGACAGCAGAATGAAGCTCTGCGCAGGAGGGAATTGTTTAGCTGCAGACAGATGGAGGGTGAGTCTTTTGATGCCTTTTACGTGCGTCTTAAGAGAGCCTCGGAAGAGGTAGATATATGTCCAGGCCACCACCAGCAGTGCGAGGAGACCCAGTTGAGGCAGGTGATCCTGATGGGTGTTAAGGACGAGGAACTTGTCCAACGCCTCACCTCCCTCGACTCTTCCTCTTCTCTTAAGGATGTGTTGACGATATGTCGCTCCTATGAGGCTGCCAGGTGTGCCACCTCTGCCATCCGTGCTCCCCCTACAGCTGTACGCGCTGTGTCCCAGTACAAGAAGGACAAGAAGTCCGTTCCTACGCCTTCGCCCACCACGTCCACGCCCGGTTTATTTTGCAACAACTGTGGTAAGCAGCACGGAACACAGGTGTGTCCAGCTGCTCAGTCTACCTGCAACAGTTGTGACCGTAAGGGCCACTGGTCGCTCACAGTACGGTGCCCAGCCAAACGCGTCCAGTGCAATGTGTGTGGTCGTCTGGGCCACTATGACAAGTGTTGCCCTTCCAACATACCCAAGGGACCGCGTCGGCGGAAGCTTCAGCCCCCCTCCACCAGAGAGGGCCGCCCACAGTCTTCCAATCAGAGGTACGACGACTCCTGACAACGCTCGAGCCACATTAGGAATGTGTGCTCCCCCCCGCGTCCCAGGACCAAAGTCCCCCAGTACATCAGCGTCATCGTGACCTACGGCGGTGTGTCATCCCGCCTTCAGATGTTGCCCGACACCGGCGCTGATGCTACAGTCATCGGTCCCCAGCATTTGCAATGCTTGGGGCTCTCTCCAAGTGATCTAGGACCGCCCCCCAAGGATCTCCGCTTTATGGCAGATGGTTCACAGATGACCCCGGCCCTAGGTTCACTCCAAGCACAAGTCACTTTTGGCAACAGGTCGTGTCAAGCCTGGATTGATGTGCATAACGGTGTCCAGACTCCTTTGCTGTCCTACAGACATTGTCAGGAGTTGGCCATCATCTCCCAGGACTTCCCCAAACCTATTCTTGAGGTAAAACACGCCAACAGGGTGCAAAAAGGGAGCAGCAACGACCCTGCTGCCGCCCTACCCCTGCCTCTTGCCAGTGACACCTCTCCTTCGGATGCTCGGAAGTACTTCCTGAAGGAATTCAGCGACGTTCTGGTGACCAAGTCCGCTCTGGAATCCAAGCCTCTCAAGAAGATGGCAGGTCCCCCCATGAGGATCCACCTGAGGGACGACGCGAAGCCATTCGCTATTTACACCCCTCGACTGGTTCCCCTGGCCTTCCGCGAGGCGGTCAAAAACGAGCTGAACTCCATGGTCGCCCAAGAAATTATTGTACCAACCGGCGATGACCCGTCTCCATGGTGTCACCCGATGGTTGTCGTCGCAAAACCTAAAGGTGGTGTTCGGATCACCACTGACCTTTCCAAGCTCAACAACCAGGTGTCTTGTCCTGCGCACCCTTCTCCCACGCCCTTTGCAGCCATACGCAGCGTGAACCCGAAGGCGCGCTTCTTCACGACGATGGACGCCCTGTGTGGATACTGGCAGATAGAGCTTGCCGAGGAAGACCGACCACTCACAACGTTCATCACCCCGCATGGACGTTACAGTTATTGCCGTGGCCCCATGGGATTCGCCGCTACAGGAGACGCTTTCTGTCTTCGAGGTGATATGGCTCTACAAGGTCTGGCAAACTGCGTGAAAGTGGTCGACGACATACTCGTGTACGACGAGGATTATATGGATCACCTCTGCCGTATCTACGAGGTACTCAACAGGTGCCGGAAGCACGGCATTACCCTAAATGCCGACAAGTTTGTTCTGGCCAGCTCTTCAGTTGACTTTTGTGGGTACACCCTCTCAGGGAATGGTATCGCAGCTGACCCGGAAAAGGTCCGCGCCATTACGGATTTTCCCACCCCTGCTAACCTGACCGACTTGAGGTCCTTCATCGGTCTCGTCAACCAGTTAGCAGAGTTTTCGTCGGACATCTCCGCAGCTGCTCAACCACTTCGCCCCCTGATGAGCCCCAAGAGGACATTCCTGTGGACCCCCGACCACGACAAGGCCTTCCAGCAAGTGAAACAGGCCCTGTCTCGTCCACCTGTCCTCGCCAGGTTTGACCCAGCCTTGCCGACAGTTCTGCAGACAGATGCCTCACGCTTGTATGGCGTGGGATACGCCCTACTGCAGGATCATGGTGGAGGGCAGTTCCGGCTCGTCCAGTGTGGCTCGCGTTTCCTCTCTGACACTGAGACGCGCTATGCCACTATTGAGTTGGAGCTGTTGGCTGCGGTTTGGGCGATGTCCAAGTGCAGGTTTTACCTCATAGGCCTGCAATACTTTCACCTAGTGACCGACCATCGCCCGCATGTCCCGATCCTCAACCACTACACGCTAGACGCCGTTGAGAACCCTCGCCTCCAGGGTCTGAAAGAGAAACTCTCGGCGTACATCTTCACTGCAGTGTGGCGTGCTGGTAAGGAGCTCTGCATCCCTGATGCCTTATCCCGCTCCCCTGTCAGCCGCCCTACTCCAGAAGACCATGTACTCGACGCCGACCTCACTCTTTCCGTCAGGACTGTGGTCACTCTCCATGCCGTCCAATCCCTTCGTTCGGACCTGTCACCAGATGACGACAAGGCAATGGAGGACCTTCGAACAGCGGCCCGAGATGACCCTTCCTATGTCCGACTCGTCGAGTGTGTGAGGAATGGATTTCCTAGCAACCGCTACGATCTTCACAACACCCTGCTCCCGTATTGGAAACTCCGCGATGAACTCTACTGCGACGGAGACCTTGTTCTGTACGGAGCACGTGTAGTTGTCCCTGCTGCATCACGTCCCCACGCCTTGGCCCGCCTTCACGACAGTCACCGTGGAGCTGAGGCCACCAAACGACGTGCACGACAGACTGTGTTCTGGCCCGGCATCAACTCCGACATCTCCAATGTTGTCCGTGCGTGTGAGCCCTGCCAAGTATTACAACCCAGCCAGCAGCAGGAACCCTTTATGAGTGACGACAACCCCACCCGCCCCTTTGAGTCTGTGTCGGCCGACTTTTTCTGTGTGTCAGGAAAGTCCTTCCTCGTTATCGTCGACCGTCTCTCTGGTTGGCCGGTTGTCATCAAGTGCGGTAATGACACGACGTCTGCCGCCACCATCAGCAAGTTCCGCCACTACTTCCGTGACGTGGGCGTTCCTGTACGCCTGCGAACCGACGGAGGGCCTCAGTTCACAAGCCGGGACTTTGCTGTGTTCCTCGACCGATGGGGAGTCCGGCATGTGTTGTCATCGCCCCATTACCCGCAGTCCAACGGCCACGCTGAGGCTGCTGTCAAATCCCTGAAGCACCTCATCCTTAAGGTGGCCCCTTCTGGGAACATTGACTGCGAGGCCTTCGACAGGGGTCTTCTTGAACTCCGCAACACACCTAACTACACCGGACGCTCCCCTGCCCAGGTTTTGTATGGACGCCCCCTTCGTTCTTGTGTCCCTGCTCACCCTCAATCCTTCTCCAAGGAGTGGCAGGCCAAGACAGAGGATTGTGATCGCCGAGCCGCCGAACGTGTTCAGGACGTCGTCGCCCGCTACAATGACCACGCCCGTTCTCTCCCCAGGTTGAGTGTCGGCACCCAAGTCCGTGTTCAGGACCCGACCTCCCTACGTTGGGACAAAGTAGGCGTAGTCATGGGTCTCGGCAGGTCACGGGACTACCAGGTGCGGTTACCCAGTGGTCGTGTGTGGTGGAGGAACCGCCGTTTTCTCCGACCCGTAACAATGCCTTCTGCTGGCCCCGCCACCAGTGTTGAGTCCCATACCCTTCCCAGTGATGAAGTCCCTCGACGCTCAGAACGGATCCAAAAGAAAAGGTCCGCTCAAGACTTTGCTATGAGCGTATAGGGGGGAGGGAGGTGTATGTATATTATGTATGCTGGATTATATATCATGTATGTATATTATGTATGTGCTCCATTTATGTATTATTTATTCAGCCTAGCTAGCAGCGTGTGGCAATGTTATTACCATATCCCACACGCTTAATTAATGTGCCTGGCGACGTATGGAAGCTGCTAATGTATCACTTGCCATACGTCGCCTATGGCAGTTGACCGGGAGCCTAGTCAAGAGAGAGTGCTGCTCTCCTTTGTGTACATACTATTATCCAGCAAACCGAACCTACAAAACTATACAGGTGTTTGTGTTCTCTCCTGTATATAGAACTTATTATTCAGAACCTAACAACATATAGCCACACACTTGAACACTACGTCCTCGACTGTGTGAAGATAGAACCTTTTAGGGACAGGTCCAAGCACACTGTGTGTGAAATGGCACAACACTTCATCTCTAATGGCAAGATAGCCGACATATTAAGATTGTATCCATTTTTTTGCACTTAGTATCTATGTCAGTTCTCATGTACAGAACCAAATACGCAATGTGGTCGAATACCTCCCACGTAAATGTGAATAACAAAGTGTGAGGCCAGACATACTGCCTCACACGCCTGTTCTCACGCATTTGTGAATAAGTTACCCTTTATGTATAGAACTAAACAAATAATGTAAATGAAATACTGTGTAACTTTCAGTGCCATAATATCCTGACAACCGGGGTTAATTATTATGACCCTTTGTAAACCCTACTCTGTAATCCTTTTGCGCTACCGCTCACAGGATGAGTGTGGGGTGCACAATAAAGTAGCCGCTGCAAGCGGCAAAATAAAAAATCAATCGGCTCAGCCACCCCGTCGCTCGTTCGGTGCTGGCTGGTGTACGACTAGCCTGGCCCTAAACATAGCTCATTATCAGCTCTCAGTGATTCTTGTTTTATTGTATTTATTCATTTACCTATACCACAATGATGTCTGTTGGTAAGAAACACGAGAATAAAACTCCGAAATGTGGGAAGTTTTCACCTAATAAGAATATTAACAGCATCAGACTGGATAAAGAGCGGGAGTTAGCGCAGTAGACATTCATGAAGCTCTCTTTTTTTCATGGAAATACAACTGTTGTAGCTGCCTTTGACAACCCACAGTTTATTACAAAGTCCTTGAAGTCATAGTGCACGAGTAGGTGTAAAAAAACATTTCTGGTGGTGGTGGACTTTGCCATTTTTTTTTTTCGGAAACTTATGGAATTGGCCGTCCACCTCACCAGACAGAGAACACCATATGCTAGTGACGTAATAAAACAGCCGAAATGACGACGTACACAGCCCCTTTAAGAAGAAAAGACTCTATCGGACTGTTGTTTTCAGGTAAGCCTGAATATGAAAATGTATGTAAGGTAATATTTGACAAACTGAAAATATAACAGGAACAAATAGTTGGCTTTCAAGTTTTAAGAAACAATAAGGTGGTGATGATATTTGGGGAAAATACTGTTTTTGACAAATTTTGTGAGGAATATGAAGACGAAACTATAAGAATTCCTAACTGTTAAAGTGATGAATTTTAGTAAAACTTTAACTTATGTATCAGTTAAAGATGCTCCCTTTGAAATAGGAAATAAAATTATAATGGACATCATAAGTAAATATGATAAAGTGGAAGGAATGAGGCTGAACAAGTATACAAAAGGACCAGCGGCCGGACTGTTGAATGGGACAAGAACCTTCAAGGTAAATTTAAAGAACACCATTCCATCATTAGTAACAGTAGGTGGCCATAGTTTAACTTTCCTTTATGCTGGACAGAGGAAAACTTGTTACAAATGAACATTTTTAATGAGGAAGACTTCCCGGAGATACAACTTTCCGGTGAGATCCACAGCTCAAGGGCAGATAAGGAAGGAAAAGAGAGTGTCACAGCAAGTCAGGTTCCAGCAACATCCCGGTATGGGGTAGAAAGGGAAGAATTGCCTGCTGTAGATCCAAATGGTACCACACACCCAGGTGGTTCAGAAAATGCAGTACAGGAAAGGCCCACTACATGTGAGGCCGAGATTCATACAGAGAGGAATAATGCGAATCAAACTGAAGGTAAAATATCTTATGAAAATATGGAATATGATAAAGCAGATGACATGGAAGCAACAAATATGACAAGGACAGAGTGCGAAGTGGCAAGAGGTGAAAACATGGATAGAATGGAGGAAATTGTAGAGGTTACCTGTATTATGTCGTCAAGCAGAAACAAGAATGATGCAGACAAGAAAGATCAGAACAAACCGGGGAAAATGAATAAGAAATGAACGGCGGTGATGATGAAAAAATCAGGTAAAAGTGAAAAAAGATGGAGGAACGAATGGTGATATTTCAAAAATTTCTGGAAAAAAGGATCGTACGAGGCAAAATAAAAATAATGAAAACCAAAGTGATTTGAGTGGTCAAGTGAACAGCCACACAGAAAATGGATTAGAATTTGGGAAAAGAAAAAAAAAAGTTGATGGGAAGAAAATGGATCCAATTGGAAAAGATGATTCATGGTGGGAAAAGGTTGAACATGTACAAAGCTGGACAGTACGAGCAGTTAGTGGTTGTAAGGTGATGTTGAGTAGGAGGGATGGAAAAGAAATAGCCAAAAAAGAGGTGAATAAAGGGAATGATAGTACTGATGAAGAAGGGAAAGAGACGTCAAGAGGAAAAAAGTAAATAAAATATATTTTTTTTTACAATATTATAACAAAAATTATTATGTATATGATGTTTGCAACATTAAATGTCAATGGTCTAAATAGTTTAGGTAAGCAAATGCAATTATTATCTGTTGTTAAGTACTATAATATTGACATCCTTATGATACAGGAACATAATGTTAAGATCCAGGGAAATTATATTACCTAAATGATTATTTAGAAATTATTATAAACAGTACACATTTGTTAAAAGGAGGAAGGCCTCAGGGCTGTGTATTCAGGTCTTAACTGTTATCTTTATATTGATGGGGCAAGTGTTAGTGCAGGAGACTGCAGAGTGGAGAACACCCTTTACGTACACTAGGGACAAGTTGTACAACCACCGCTCTTACCACATCAGACCCAAGCAGTCAGAGGCAAAAGGTTACCAATCATGTGAACGATTTGGTAATTACCGTCCATCTTGGAGCAGTTACATGACACCAGGTACTTTTTTAGTTCTTCGTTTAATAATTTGTCTTTTGTACTCATTCGTCTTGCTCAGCTTTAATTACTTCTGATAAAAGCGTCGTGGTTGTCGTGATAATGATAATAACGATAGAAGGATCACCGTGGTGAAATCTAATTAGTAATCTGTTCTTCTGGAAGATGTCGCTACCAGCTTCTTGCCGTTTGTTGACATGCTGAGTCCGGAAGTGTCAATATGGCTTCGTGACGCTGTATTCCTCTCCTCATTTGTCGAATAAAGGAATGCTTTATAATTTCCAGACTCATTTACATTATAGGCTGATATTTCATATTGTAGGTCACACCAATGCTAATACATATCAAATTTGTGTAAAGCTCAAGGATTTTATTGCCATTTTCGGTGTTTCGGAGACGTCCATATCTCTTGATCGTTTTGTTTGGAAACTTTTGCACAGCTTTACCGTTTTAAAATGTACTATTTGTTTTCATGCTATTACATGCCATAACAAATGCACACATTAACTACAGTTATAGCTGAACTTAGCGTAAATATTAACACATTAGAACTTATGAACATGTTTTCTTTATCTATAATAATATGGGTGTATTATTATCTGGTCTTGTTAACCTTCATAGCGATACATGACACACCCTCACAGTTAAGAATGTAATAAAAAAAATTATAAACAAACTTATTAAAATAACGTAAATTTCTCTCTCAACATGAGTCCCCTTCCTTTGAGTCGTTGGTTCGAACTTTATGATTCGGTTGGTTCGAAACTGTCCCGGTCTGGGAACGCCAAGACCGGTGAACCATCTGATTAGTTTGTTTCCAGCAGTGAAGTGTGCGGGTGACGGTCTTTGTACTCTCCACTCTCACCTCTATCCTAGCCGTATAAGACATATTATTTGTGTAAGAAGCTAAACCACGGCTCAACACATACGCCAGACGTAGGATCAGGTAAGATATTAATTAGTGATGGCCGGTAAATTGATGGTGCGATGATCTATTACACCTGTAGGTGGGCAGCCACGGGTTATGTTGGGGAGAACGGCAGGCCAGGGAAGGAGGGAAGGATAGAAGGAGGTAGGGGGCGACGGGGAGGAGAGATAATTAGCACACAAAACACAGGGGAGGGGGGGGATGTTAAGGTAAAGAGGGTAAAGGATTTTGACAGGCACGGCAGCCATTTGCATTCTCTCATCGCTGTTTTTGAGCCCCTGTTCCGTCCAGGTGTACTGTAGGTGTTCACTAGTGCCACATACGGCTTCACTGTCGCCTCGGGGAGACTTGTTATTGTAGGTAATGGCGTCTGGCCTCTGAGATGTAAAGTGAGGAAGTAAAAACATAGGACAATATTGGGTTACGTGAGACAAAAAATAGTGTGAAGTTAATTAGGTTTTGATAAGGTGAACTTGTGTGTGAAATTTAGGTTCGTAAACTATGAAAAATTCAATGAAGGGAGGGCGGTGACGAGCCAGGGAGGGAGGGACGGTATTGTTGGTGTAGGGAGGGAGGGTACTGTTGATGCACGATGGGAGGGTATTGTTAATCTAGGAAGGGAGGGTATTGTTGGTGTAGGAAGGCAGGGTATTGTTGAGCTAGGAAGGGAGGGTATTGTTGAGCTAGGAAGGGAGGGTATTGTTGATGTAGGAAGGGAGGGTATTGTTGATGTAGGAAGGGAGGGTATTGTTGATGTAGGAAGGGAGGGTATTGTTGATGTAGGAAGGGAGGGTACTGTTGATCTAGGAAGGGAGGGTATTGTTGATCTAGGAAGGGAGGGTATTGTTGATCTAGGAAGGGATGGTATTGTTGATCTAGGAAGGGAGGGTACTGTTGAGCTAGGAAGGGAGGGTACTGTTGATGTAGGAAGGGAGGGTACTGTTGATGTAGGAAGGGAGGGTACTGTTGATGTAGGAAGGGAGGGTATTGTTGATCTAGGAAGGGAGGGTACTGTTGATCTAGGGAGGGAGGGTACTGTTGATCTAGGGAGGGAGGGTATTGTTGATCTAGGGAGGGAGGGTATTGTTGATCTAGGAAGGGAGGGTGTTGTTGATCTAGGAAGGGAGGGTATTGTTGATCTAGGAAGGGAGGGTATTGTTGATCTAGGAAGGGAGGGTATTGTTGATCTAGGAAGGGAGGGTATTGTTGATCTAGGAAGGGAGGGTATTGTTGATCTAGGGAGGGAGGGTATTGTTGATCTTGGGAGGGAGGGTATTGTTGATCTAGGGAGGGAGGGTATTGTTGATCTAGGGAGGGAGGGTATTGTTGATCTAGGAAGGGAGGGTATTGTTGATCTAGGAAGGGAGGGTATTGTTGATCTAGGAAGGGAGGGTATTGTTGGTGTAGGGAGGGAGGGTATTGTTGATCAAGGAAGAAAGGGTATTGTTGATCTAGGAAGGGAGGGTATTGTTGATCTAGGGAGGGAGGGTATTGTTGATCTAGGAAGGGAGGGTATTGTTGGTGTAGGGAGGGAGGGTATTGTTGATCTAGGAAGGGAGGGTATTGTTGGTGTAGGGAGGGAGGGTATTGTTGATCTAGGAAGGGAGGGTATTGTTGGTGTAGGGAGGGAGGGTATTGTTGATCAAGGAAGGAAGGGGTGGGTGGTTAGATGGAAAACACACGCATCATCTTAAGTACGTTCTAGAGTATCTAGACTCTCGTACCATAGCCAGGATTATTTTTTATAATTTTAATCTAGCTGGGAAACCCGGCGTTGCCCGGGTCTGCCTGTGAGGGGGAGCTCATAGCTTATGTCCATGACCACTCTATTAAATACACTGCATACACATCACAATTCACTCCATATCCACTACAGTGTCGTCTACACTATCTGCTACAGTATCGTCTACACTACACTAAATGCAGGTTACACTACCATTTTTAGATGAGGGTCGGCCACTGCGCCCCTCCCCCCCCTACACTACTATCCACACCACGTCAACATATAAACGTACGAATGGAGAAAACTGCTGTGGGCCTATTGGCCCATACTAGGCAGTCCCATTTATACCCAACCCCTATCTCTCATATGTGTCCGTCCAACCTATTTTTGAAGCTATCCAGCGTGTTCCAGTTTATGATGATGTTCGGCATCCTGTTCTACTCATCCACTACGCTATTTCCAAACCAGTGTTTACCTATCCCGCGCCTAAATCTAAATTTGTCTAATTTAAAACCATTGCTACGAGTTCGCTCTTGGTTGGATAATTTAAGTATCTTTGCTTATCTCTGACTTCAATTTTTGCGTTTCAGTCAAATCGACCCTCACTTTACGTACCTCGAGGGAGTTCAAATTCAGATGCTATAATCTGTGTCTGTACTCAAGGTTTCTTATGCTCGGAATTTGATATCTATTCAGTAGTACGGTAACAAGAACTGACTTGTATAATCCAAGTGAGGTCTCACAAGCGCAAGATATAGTTTTAGGATAACCTCGCTAGTCTTGTAACTAACATTTCTTTGTATGAACCCAAGTACTTTGTTAGCCTTGTTTCGAGCAAATACACATTGTTGTCTTGGTTTAAGATTCCTACAGCGTAGGGTCACTTCCCCCACAGCGTAGGGTCACCTCCCCCACAGCGCAGGGTCACCTCCCCCACAGCGCAGGGTCACCTCCCCCACAGCGCAGGGTCACCTCCCCCACAGCGCAGGGTCACCTCCCCCACAGCGCAGGGTCACCTCCCCCACAGCGCAGGGTCACCTCCCCCACAGCGTAAGGTCACCTCCCTCACAGCGTAAGGTCACCTCCCCCACAGCGTAGAGTCACCTCCCCCGCAGCTTAGGGTCACTTACCCCACAGTGTAGGGTCACCTCCTTCACAGCGTAGGGTCACTTCCCTCACAGCGTAGGGTCACCTCCTTCACAGCGTAGATCATCTCCTTCACAGCATAGGGTCACTTCCCTCACATCGCATGGTCACTTCCCTCACAGCATAGGGTCGCTGTATGTATATTATGTATGCTGGATTATATATTATGTATGTATGTTATGTATGTGATCCATTTATGTAGCTAGCAGCGTGTGGCAATGTTATTACCATATCCCACATGCCTAATTAATGTGCCTGGCGACGTATGGAAGCTGCTAATGTATCACTTGCCATACGTCGTCTATAGCAGTTGACTAAGGAGCCTAGCCGGGGAGAGTGCTGCTCCCCTTTGTGTACATACTCTTATCCAGTAAACCGAACCTACAAAACTATACAGGTGTTTGTGTTCTCTCCTGTATATAGAACATATTATTCAGAACCTAACAGTCGCCTCCCCCACATCGTAGGGTCACTTCCCTCACAGCGTATGGTCACCTCCCCCACAGCGTACGGTCACTGCCATCACAGCAAGGGTCACCTTCTTCACAGCGTAGGGTCACTTCCTCCAGAGCGTAGGGTCACCTCCCTAACATCGTACAGTTACTTCCATCACAGCGTAGGGTCACCTCCTTCACATCGCATGGTCACCTCCCCCACATCGCATGGTCACCTCCCCCACAGCGTAGGGTCACCTCCCCCACAGCGTAGGATCACTTCCCTCACAGCATATGGTCACCTCCTTCACAGCGTAGGGTCACCTTCACAGCATAGGGTCACCTCCTTCACAGCGTAGGGTCACCTCCTTCACAGCATAGGGTCACTTCCCTCACAGCATAGGGTCACTTCCCTCACAGCGTAGGGTCACCTCCTTCACAGCATAGGGTCACTTCCCTCACAGCGTAGGGTCACCTCCCTCACAGCGTAGGGTCACCTCCTTCACAGCGTAGGGTCACCTCCTTCACAGCATAGGGTCACTTCCCTCACAGCGTAGGGTCACCTCCTTCACAGCGTAGGGTCACCTCCTTCACAGCGTAGGGTCACTTCCCTCACAGCATAGGGTCACTTCCCTCACAGCATAGGGTCACCTCCCTCACAGCATAGGGTCACCTTCACAGCGTAGGGTCACCTCCTTCACAGCATAGGGTCACTTCCCTCACAGCATAGGGTCACTTCCCTCACAGCGTAGGGTCACCTCCTTCACAGCATAGGGTCACCTCCCCCACATCGTACAGTTACTTCCCTCACAGCGTAATGTCACCTCCCTCCAGAGCGTACGGTCACTGCCATCACAGCAAAGGGTCACCTCCTTCACAGCGTAGGGTCACCTCCCCCACAGCGTACGGTCACCTCCCCCACATCGCATGGTCACTTCCCTCACAGCATAGGGTCTCTTCACCCACAGCGTACAGTCAACTCCCCCAGAGCGTACGGTCACCTCCCCCAGAGCGTACGGTCACCTCCCCCACAGCATACGGTCACCTCCTTCACATTGTACGGTCACTTCCTTCACAGCGTAGTTCCCTGCCTCTGTGTGAATTTGGGGGGGGGGGGGGGGTGTTTCTTCACCCGTTATTTTCGAAGCTTAAAATGAGGACAAATACATTTTCTCGTTGCATAAAATATTTCAAGATGTAAAAAAATATCGTATTGTCCTGTATTGTGATATAGGACAATGGCCGCCTTACCTAGTGCAGAGTTTTATGAATGTAAATGAACCTTTTATTAAGCTAACGAAAGCTTTAAAAATTAATAAATATTTTTGAGCGAAACAAGACATCCGTCGTCTCTCGCATACTGTACAACAAGAACGGAAATTGGTTAATATCTCAGGGACTTGGTCAATAAGGACCCCGGGTCGTCAGGGGTTTTACAGCGACAAGACAATACTGAAACTTGTTTATAGAATGTTCATTGTCTTACTACTTTACGTGTTCAGCTTAAGACATAAACATTTACCAAGGTCTAAAGAATCTTCTATAGACCTTGATATTTACCTGACGGTGAAGACCTTGTTCACTAACTGACACAAAGATGGTGCTGATGACGTGGATACTCGAAGCAACATCACTTGTCATCCATATTGTATTATAAAATTTTACCTACAAAAATCAAACGTTTTAATACTTATTATATTGAGGCAAGTGATTATACCATGTGGTGTTAGGAGTGATTGTACCATGTGGTGTTGGGAGTGATTGTACCATGTGGTGTTGGGAGTGATTGTACCATGTGGTGTTGGGAGTGATTGTACCATGTGGTGTTGGGAGTGATTGTAGGAGAGATATGGGTTTTCGGAACTATTGTTTAATTTATCTCAACGAACCAGTTCACGTCTAGCTCTAGTGATATACACAAATATTTACATTTATTGTAGTGAACCTCCTATTGTTCTTAATGTCCCGTAACTTACACTCCAGCACGAGTATCACCATCGCCTGACATTCCTCTTCGCCTACTAGGCTCTTTATGATGCGAGCGACACTTATTGTTTCTATGTATAGGTCGTGACGCTTGTGCTGGGTGACCCGTACTAGGTGTAGGATGTTGGACTGATCAAACCAAACATACTAACCTCACCTCACCTAATCGTATTATCCTATATTAAGAACATAAGAATGGAGGAAACTGCAGCGGGCCTATTGGCCCAGAATGGGCAGTCCCGTTTACACCCAACTCCTATCGCTCATACATCCGTCCAGGCTATATTTGAAGCTATCTAGCGTATTCGAGTTATTGATGTTTTGTAACTCGTTCCACTCGGCCACTACTCTATTTCCAAACCAATGTTTACCTATCTCGCGCCTAAATCTAAACTTGTCTTAATTTAAAACCATTGCTATGAGTCCGCTCCTGGTTTAAGTACCTTTGTTATAATTATCACATTTGTTTATCCCTGACTTCCATTTATACACCTTAGTCATATCGTCTCTCACTCTGCGTCTCTCGAGGGATTTGATATATATTCTGTAGTACGGTGACTAGAACTGAACTGCATAATCCAAGTGAGGTCTCACAAGCGCAAGATATAGCTTTAGGATAACCTCCCTAGTCTTGTAACTAACACTTCTTTGTATGAACCCATGTACTTTGTTAGCCTTGTTTCGAGCAAATACACATTGTTGTCTTGGTTTAAGATTCCTACTTATCATTACCCCTAAATCTTTCTCACAGTCGGAGAAAGTGAGGTGTTCACTGGGTAACAAGTGATAAGAGCCTGCCTTCTCCCTCCTCTTGCTCAGAGCTGAGAGTCAAGGAGGAGCGGGTGTTGTATTTGCTAAATCAGCTTGACCTGGCTCAACCTCTGATGAAGTTATAAACTTCAGCATGTATGACTTCACCTTACACAAGGATGTAGGGAAGTGCCCAATAAATAAAAAAAAAAAAATCAACTACCGAGTCATTGTTGAATAACTTAGTGAATAACTATTGAGTCATTGTTGAATGACTTAGTGAATAAATTGGTATTATACATTTAAGCATTATACATTTGGGTGCATTTTTATTTAATGTAAGGCTGCTATTACAACATTTAGTTTGAACTTTTTTATGAACCAATCGGCTATTAGTATAGAAGAGGGTCGTGGCTTATGGGCCAGGTTAGCATGGAAATACTATAGTGACGTCACCCCAGTCGGATTTAGTGCTGTTAATGCTTACTCGCTGTTTCCTGTCCTGAAATGACACCCTAATCCATTTTAGAATATCTTCTCTAATTCCATGAGCCTCCACTTTCCTTATTAGTCTTTCGTGGGGACTCTGTCGAAGGCTTTGCTAAAGTCGAGATATACCACATCATAATTCTGTCCATCATCCACTGATTTAAAAACAGTTGAAAATAATGATACTAGATTGTCAGACATGAATGCCCACGTGTGAAGCCGTGTTGGGAATCGTACAACAACTTGTGCTTCTCCAGGTGATTTAAAATTGAGTTTGAAATTATATTTTCCAGTAATTTGCCTACAATTGATGTTAAACTAATTGGACGTTAGTTTGAGGATAATAATCTATTTCCCATTTTGAAATCGGTATCACATTCCCTATCCTCCAGGATTCTGGTACAACATCCGTTTTTATTGACATGTTAAACAAATTCATTAATGGCATACTAAGTTCATCCTTACATATCTTTAATACTCTGGTAAATATCTCCTCGGGACCTGGCGACTTAGTTTTAATTTATTTATTTGTTTACTAACATCGTTACTAGTCATTAGTGTCTCGCTTAATCAATTTTCTTCACTATCTCTGTAGATAGTCGGCGCCTCGGGAATAATAGGCAGTCGGTGCCTCGGGCATCAATAGATAGTAGGTTTAGTGTGAGTGTCTGTCCTGTTCGTGTATTATGCCTCACTTCCTTCTTTCATCAATCACATTAATTTGTCTGTATATTCGCGTAGTTCACCTCCCTCCCGACGCTCCAACACTGCCGACTGACCCTTACTTTATTTACATACATTTCGTCTGTCCATATTGTAAACAGTGCCTCACCCTCGCCCCTCATCATGATAAACACTCGACACTCTTGGTGACAATAGTGCTGCGTGACAAGTGGGCCCCACGCTAAATAGTTACGACCTACTTGTACTATGAAGATTAGAACCCATGAGAACTGGGGCCCAAGTTCAAATCACTTCAATCCTAGTTGGCCCCAACATAACCTAACCTAACCAATGAGGTAGGAGGACTATTAAGATCGGGCTCCCAATCCTAATAGGTTGTTTTGCGGCTCTGTAGAAATGATTGCCTGTCAGGTTTGGTTGGAGGCCCTATAGAAATGAGCCCTAATCGTATCAGCCCGTTACATTAGGTTAGGGTTCAGTAGGGTCTGGGGAGTCATTACGTTACGCGTCACCTGCTGTAACACTATGATTACGTCAAATGGCCTGATGGAGCAGTACTGAGGAGCGTTCACTTGTACGAGTTACTGTTTGTCTTAGTGTGAAGGAGCGGGTAAACTCGGTACATTAATGCTCTTGTACTGTACTTCATGTTGGTTAGCGTTACAAAACCTCTCCAGCAGGAACAGTCAACAACGCAAATGGGAAGTTACGTCAGTCGAACGGTCACCAGCTTGTTATGACTCGAGTGACAGTGTGAGAAAGGTTGAAGGAAAAGGGCAACATGAGCTTCTGCATCTTAACCTAATCTAACTAAACCCGACTATAAGCTCTGGTCAGGTTTAGTTGGTTCATGTCATATACTTTCATGAAGGACTTAGCGTCGTTGACTCCGCCTTGTTGGGGGAACTTCTCATACGTTGTAAATCATGACCGCAAGTGTGACTGTCTTCGCCACACACCGACACCCCATACAAGGCATACATCCATCTCCATCCATCATGCAAAAGAGCCCATGTGTGGAGTGGTGTGAGTGAAGAGCCATCTCCCTCACACCACTCCACCACCACCGACTTCTCCGTCCCTCCCCCTCACCCATCATAATTTATGTTAAATCCACTATTCACTGTCCTCCCTAACCACCCTTCATGGCAGAAGACACCCTTTTCCTCCCTTAACCATTTGCATTAATTAAATGTTCCACACTCTTAATAGTCACCTCCTTGTTAACCCTCCTTCCTTCTCCCATGTTGCCATTTACATAATTTCTCCTTCCATTTCCTCCCTTGTATCATAGTAAAACCTTCCTTCTTTCCTTTTATAATTTACGTTAACTTCCTACACTTCCATCACACCATCTTATATTTTCCATCTCGTGCCTGTGTCCCCTACCCCCCCCACCCCCCCCCCCCCCCCCCAACCCCGTCCATGAGCCCCGTCACAGAGCAGAGCGGCTGGGAATGTTGTGGGCGAAGTAAAAACGTCTGAGTAGTTTACATACTGGTGGACGTGTATGGTAGATCTGATTTGGGAGTTACAGCCGCTGTGTGACTGTGCGACTTTGTGAACGTGCGACTTTATGAACGTGCGACTTTGTGAACGTGCGACTTTGTGAACGTGCGACTTTGTAAACGTGCGACTTCGTAAGCGTGTTACTTTATGAACGTGCGACTTTATGAACGTGCGACATTAAGAACGTGCGATTTTATGAACGTGCGACTTTGTTGAACGTGCGACTTTATGAACGTGCGACTTTTTTGAACGTGCGACTTTATGAACGTGCGACTTTATGAATGTGCAGCTTGGAAAAGTATAACTTATGAACGTGCGACTTTGTGAGCGTGCGACTTTGTGAACGTGCGACTTTGTGAACGTGCGACTTTGTGAACGTGCGACTTTGTGAATGTGCGAATTTGTGAATGTGCGACTATATGAACGTGGGACTATATGAACTTGCGACTTGAGGAAGAATTACCACAAATTAGCCAAATAGAGTTAACACCTACCGACTCTTTAGCTAGCTGTGAAAAATCCAAGAAAGTGGACCTCCTTTGGACCCTGATCCAAAAAAGAAATGAATTGCTCCCTAAATGTTTGATAATCATCCGTTTCTTCGTCAATGGCTGAAGCATAGATACCTCTAGCTGCCAGACTACCGGTTTTGATAAGGCTTAGGACGTATGAAATTTTATCTACGTCATTGGGGACATCATTATTTCTCATTACATCTTCGCATTTACGCAAAAATGCTAAACTAGTAAAATCAGGATCTTCACCAGTAAACTCTTGTACCTTAATATTATTTAGAAGTAGACTTACCGTTTGACCGGCCGTTGTAGGCAGTGTGTTAGTAGAACCACCTGTTGCCATTTTTGTTGTGTTAGTTAAGGCACCAGCATTAGTAACAAATGAAGGCAATGGGTAAATGTTACCTGACCTTCACAGCTAGCTAAAGAGTCGGTAGGTGTTAACTCTATTTGGCTAATTTGTGGTAATTCTTCCTCACTATCAGTTGCCACTAGGTCCTGTGAATTATTAGATGACTGGCTATCAGAGTCTGAGTCACTAATTTTCTGTTTGATACCCAAAAATTTTGGAAGAGGGTCCATGTATAGGACTATTTATCACTTCACTCACCATATAAAGACTCACTATGTTGCCCACTCATAGAGTAATGCAAAAAAAAAAAAAATCTATAATGAGTTATGGAAATGAAGAGAAAACATGTATTATTAGTTAAATGTGTTTATCTACTTTCACCTTTTTGTGCATTGTGCACGTAATATATATCTTTATATTGACTACATGTGAAGACTTCTTGAAGTTCACTTGTGTTTGTGTAGTTTATAAAATAATGATTGTTTGTGATCTACCTGAGTGGAGAGTGCGTAGAACCTCGCGCTGGCTATGACGTCAAGAGTTGGTGACGTCCTTCTCAGGGAGGGATGACGTCACTTCTTACTGCAGTCCACCTGGGTCTTGCGGCGGTCAGCTCGGGGCTGATGTGGGTCTTGCGGTGGTCAGCTTGGGGCTGAACTCTTGGTTGGTGCGATCAGCCTGGGGGCTGATCTGGGGCTGTCCTCTGTTGCACACCGAAGAGTCTTGATTGTTTAAGCAAGAGATTGTTTGATTGTCTGAAACCACTTTGACAACCTTGCTAAATTCCGGTGATGTAGTGTTAGTTGGTAGTGTATGTATATTCTGTATGCTGTATTTATATTATGCTATGTATTTTATGTATGTGCTCCATTTATGTACTATTTATTCAGCCTAGCTAGTAGCGTGTGGCAATATATTTAAGATGTCCCACATGCCTAATGAATGTGCCTGGCGACGTATGGAAGCTGCTAATGTATCACTTGCCATACGTCGTCTATAGAGCAGTTGACCAGCTGACAGGTTGAAGAGCGCTACTCTCCTTGTGTACATATCTCTTATCCAGTAAATCGAACCTACAAAACTATACAGGTGTTTGTGTTCGCTCCTGTATATTGAACTTATTACCCAGAACACGAACAGGTAGTAATCTCAGCCCACACTCTGGTAGGCTCGGCTGCTCTCGGCTCTGATCAGGGGTAACCTTCAGTCGTATGTGTCACTGAGGGTTTGACTGCTAAATTTGCAATCTTTTATAATGTTTTTGTTACCATGTAAGGGGGCGTTTTATTTTCCAACACACACACACAACACCGTTATCTTACTCATACTTCTCTAGTCTTTTTACTTACTTCAGTTCGATGGTTACTACATAACCTCAGTTGTTTTTGGTAGCGTGTCAAGGGTCGAGGGCACATGGGTATTGTAATTCTGATATCAAGTCACTTAGACGGAAATAAAGGTGGAATACTGCGGGAAAATGAATACCCCTGATGTACTCTAAGAAAATGCTTATTCATATGAAATCAAAGTGGGGAAAAATATAATATTAACATACAACTCCAAGGTGCAACTCCTCGGCTTTACTCAACTGCAAACACTCAGATGCTATACTCTTATTACTCACAACCTTACTGGTGTTACATTACATTACATAGTTACATGACAACTCCTTGGCTTCTCTCAACTGCCACTCCAAGTGGATACTTTTACTTCACCCACATTACTGGTGATACATTTCATTGCATACATGACAAACTTACATATGATACTTCAGTAACTGTTGGTAGTGCATGAGATGCACTCACAACACGTTAATACTGATTCCAGCAAATACGTGGGTCCACTACCCAACATGGGATAATTATTTCCAATAATTATCCCCAAACATATACAACAACACTGTGGACCATATAACTCCAAGGCATGTCCCAGTAGGGTGTGTCATAGGGAGGCGAATTTTTTTTTTTTTTGAGTTTGAAAAATCGGCCCATGGTATTAATGATGTAGTTCTATGTGCAGAATCATGTGATATCTTCAGATTTGAAAAGTTTTCATTTTTTGCTCGGTAAATTTTAACTTGAAATCTTATGAAAATTCAGTATTCCCACCCTTTTACCAACACCACTAAATAGCTTATTTAAAGTAAAGTAAATGTATCAGGTTAATTTATTAGGATGAAAATGATCCAGAATAGTGAAACGAATGATCTTGACACATTTATTAAATTTAATATTCCTTTAGAAAACAAAATCATCAAATACAAAAACCGGTTTTACTACTACAACCCGGTGTTGCTGCACACCATAGAGAACATGTCTTTCTTGCTTCTGTTTCTACTCATCACCTCCCTGCTGACCACCTGAGCTCGGATGTAGCCTTCCCTCCTCTCCTGGCTGTACACGTGACTGCTGGTCTCGCTCACTTGCTGTACACAACGCTCTATACTCTGGGTGTGCGAGGGCCAGGCAGGGACATGCATGGGGTTGTCCAGGAAAGCTCTGACTTGAACATTGGTGAGGCTGCAGGTAAGAGGGGGCTCACTGCCAGCCTGGATGCTATCCAGATCTATGAGATCAGTGAGGGTCTTGGCACCTAGATTGACTTCAGGAGTCTTCCTGACCCTGAAGGAATCGTCACCAACTCATTCGTCATGCCCAGATCCTCTCATAAGTCTCATATCCAAGATCTTTTTGACTGCCACTCTTCTCTCCTCCTCATCCTTACTGCAGAGCATTGTCTGCAGAACTGCCTCGGGATGAGCATACCAGGAAGATCTCCTCACAGTCTGCTCCACAATCTGAACAACCTTCCTTGGCTGACTCCTCAGGAGCTCAAGCTGGAAGAGAACATGCCTCGGACCTTCGGAGAACGATGACTTGACCTTGGTGTTGAACCAATTTGGCAAGTAGACACTCACGATGAATTGGACAATAAGTCTCAGGTTGTGAAGCTGGTTCCCTTTCAGTTTATGATGAGCGACCCAAATTCTGCAGAACCTGAGAGCCGTTGTGAGCCACCTAGAATGTGAGACTGGACCTGTCTATCAGGCATGACCCCAGTTTTGATGGCACTGCAAATCATGTAACCATAGTACTGGTCAGTACTCAGGTCGTCAATGACAGTATGTGCAAGCTCAACGAGTGGAGGGCCAACTGTGATTTTTTCAAAGCTCGGATTTATTTCTAACTCAGTGGCAGAGTCCAGCATCTTGCCAAGAGGACCAGACCATCTGTTGTTTGAAAGAGTCTTGCCATCCAGCTCCTGGATCAGATGTCTGAGTGGCAACTCATTGGTGTGGAGGTCACAAACAATCCAGACCAGCTTCCTCCCAATCTTCCGCTCTATCCACTGTATGACCCCCCCCTTGCCACCCTGTGTTCGTGTTGGTGCTGTCCCGTCCAATGGCCTGCAGGGTCTGGTCTACGTTCCTCTCTCTGAGCCAGTTCACAATGTTATCTGCCACTTTCTCAGCTGGTTTCCTGATGTCATCTTTCTCCGGAGTGAAATGCCACAAATACTTCCCTCCTGGTTCACTGCAGCAGGAGTAGTGTTCCTCCTTCACCATGGCAGGGAACAACTTGTCAGAATCTCCAACTTTCATGAACACTTTAGTGTCATCCCTTCTCCCATCAAAGAACAAACAATTGATTCCATTTTCTCTTATCCCCTTATCAAACTCCTCTTCTAGGTTACTGACAAGTTTCTCCTGAGCTCTCCTTACTTTGTTATGATCTATCACCAGGTGAACATCATCAGGTGTTATCAAACCACCGTCAATCCAGGCAGCTGTTGCTATCTCTGCAGTTTCTCTGAGACCAGTGTGGTGTCGTATGCTGGCCAGAGCTATGCTCGGGATATCTTTCCTATTTCGAATCTTATGCCTGGAAGGTTTGGGATCATTATTTTCTGGGTTAGGGACAAAGTCACCATTCTCCTGGTCAGCACTCGGATCAGCCATGGGGAAGTCATTAAACTCTGAATCGGCTTGACTCCAATCATCGGCCTTTTTTACCTCACCCTGGGCCTTCTCAAGTCTCTTTTCCTCGGCAACTCTTCTCCTCTTCTGTCTCTCTGTGGCAGCCTCCTGTCTCTTGGACTCCGGAATATCTTGGCTAGAAATCATGAGAGCCACTATACTGCCAGTCTTCTCTCTCTGTGCTTTGACAAATGCCAGTTCGATCACAGGAATCTTCAGTTCATGCTTGCAAATACAGGAGATGTGGGCCTCGGATTTACAGTCACGATCGCATCCAAACTCAGGACAGAGAACAATTGGGCACTTGCAAGTAATTATGTCAAATAACTGGTCCAGTTGCTTGGCAAAGCTGTCCTTAACTGCAAGTTTTCCTCTCTCAAGAGAGATATCTCTTGCCTTTTCCCAACTGGCTAGCAGTCTTTCACTAATCTTCTTCTGACTTGTTATGACTGGAGGCTTGAACTGAGCGTTAGCCAGAGTGTACTGTGCCAAGACAGCTTTGGTCATATGACTGGTAATGTCTTTGTTTGTGTAAGTTCTTTGGTTCTTTTCACTGATTTGCCTGATTAAAACACCGTATCTCAAAGCATCTCTCAATGTAGGCAACTCCGACTTCAGGAGCTCTCTCCCAGACCCACGATAGTGACTGAGATGGCTGGATTTTTGGTTCCTCGTCCTGACACAAGCAGCCATCGCAAATATTATCAACTTATAAATGCATCAGAATCTGAAACAGAAAAAAATATTGTTAGTTGGGTTGTTAAAGAATGAAGTCAGAAAGCAATGTTCACTATTTAATTGTAATGCACTAATGCAGCTGTACGTAAGATTTTCGATAAATTTCACGCTAAAATTTACCTAGCAAAAGTTTGCAAAATATTGAAACTGAAATTATTTTCTGTTTATATACACTAAAATCTACCAAAAAAGTGATGGGCCATTAGTTTTAGCTGATCTTCCCTCCTATGACACACCCTAATGTCCCAGGGTATAACACTGGCGCCTGTACGAACTGACGATGGCTGTTGTGATCGGTTATACTCCGACACGTGGCGAGCGTCTGGGGTCCAGCCCACGAGGTTGAATTGCAGTTAATCCTGTCGAATGAGCGCCATCATCTCGTATATTGCTCACTGCGAAATATCGACCGACTCGGCAGCCGGTGGGGTGTTCAGAGAAGGACACCCTGGAATCTATAGAACAATGGGAGAGGGATCGTCACGGGGGAAGCATGGCTGACCCACTCACAACAAATCCTTCGTCCCGGAAAGTCATACTACATTTACTTTATATTACTTCTTACACGGGATGAATGACAATTACACTGTTACAACATGAACACTGATAATTCACTTCATTGACTGAATCAAACTGAATGGCTATAAATGGGGGAACACAGCTACATACCTGCAGAACAAAGGGAGAGAAGGCCTCACGTGACGTCTCTCCTTCCCGTCTCTCCCTCCCACCGTGGTTATATACCCGAGTTGCCAGACGTGGCTATCTCACGCAATGACAGAAATTACAAACAAACCAACTTTTACTCATTCAAAGATGACCCTCAGTTAACAAAGGTCTGGCGAATTACTAAAGTTGATTTACACAAACTAATCCAAGATTGAGTTTGCCAGTAGAAAGTGGAATAAAAACGTATTGACAACTGTCTTCGAAGGCTGGACTTACTGGGAGGGATCCTGACTGTAAAACGAATGGGAAAAGCGCGTATCTCCTTAGTGATAGCTAACCAGGTACCCACTAATGTTTTGCGTTCATGGAGTATAATAAGAATCAACAGAGTTAAAACATACTAGCCATCAACGTGACCATGACAACCACTGTATCTCTATGTATATGTTTTGCAAGTGTTTATAGCCACTGTCCACTTAAATTTCTTGTAATTGCTTGTTTGTTGATGATTCACTTAGGATGCCACTTAAGTCACTAGAATCACTTGAAGTAATGTTTGTTTCTGAGTGTCTGACAGATTCTTCTTTTAATCCGTCTGACCGCTGCCACCAGTGTGTTGGTCACACAATATATATATATATATATATATATATATATATATATATATATATATATATATATATATATATATATATATATATATATATATATATATTAGTTCTTGATTTGATAAGTGGCTGGGCTGAAGTAAACACTTTGTTGGTTTTGCTTTATTGTAGAAAAATATAGTTTCTCAGGTACTGAGTTCAGTTGAGAGTATTTTGTACCTTCTCTGCTCAGGGAAATGTCTTAGTGCACTTGTATAGGAGAGCACTTAAGTGAGGTGTTCACTGAGTAACAGGTGATATGATAGTCTCTCTCTCACACCAGGGAGAGGGAGTTGTCAGGGGGACCTTAAAGGATACGCGTCAGGTTGTTGTTGCTGAACTGGGCTGACCAAGATTGACCTCGTCTGATTCCCAAAGGAAATGTCAACTCACCAATTGATTCATACACATGGGTGAATGACTTGGTGAATATATGGGTAATATACATTTGGGTAAATATTTATATAATACAAATGTTGCTGTTACACTGTGATGATATGGTCCAGTCGCCTTCCAAAGTTAAGAATCATCAAGGCAACCTGAGTGTCAAAGTTTACTGTAGACAAAGTTAGAGGCATCAAGAAGACAGCCCTCAGTGTCCAAGTTTACTACAGACAAAGTTACCCTGAGTCTTATAATACCTAAAACATGTTTCATGAGAGTAATCTACCTTTGTGGCTTACCTCCTTCATACACTTAATGGCGGATCTTATCTGGTTGAACTCGGATACTCTTTCTTACTTCCTTCATTTACCTTATCCTAAACCAATCCCTCCCCCCCCCCCCCCACAATACCACCCTAGTATTTCCAATCCAAATCCCTGCCCTACTATCCGTTTCCACTAATAATAGTCCCTCTTCCTGAGCTACAGATGGATCCAAATATTCCCATTGTGAAAATAGACCTGGCAGTAATTACAGATCACCTGAGGATTATACACCCAGCTTATTTCACCAAATAATTAAACATCCTAACCTAATCTAACCTAACCTATAGTAACCTAACCTACTCTAACTTAACCTGCTCTAAATTAACTTATCTTAACTTAGCCAAATCTAAGTTAACATATCCCAACCTAATTTAACTCGAACCCAACATCACCTAATGCTAACTAACCTAACCTAACCAAATATAATCTATCATATACCCCAGGTAGTGTTAGGGTATTTACAGTAATCATCAGGTGAAATAACCTGCGTTGTTTAATATTCATGTAATCTGTAATTCCTACTGTTAATCACCCAAGAGAACCGCAAAAACGCGGTAACGATTGAGGCATCATTTGTGGCTCTTCCGCGTAATTTACCCCCAAATGCCACATGGCGCCACAGTGAGTTGACCTTATGGCGCCACATTGTTTGACTGCCAGAGATTAATAGAACATATTGTTATCGCCTCCCTTGATAAAATAGAAGGTAGTGGAATGTTTACCTGCTATATTTCGTACTAAGGTGTTTCAGTAACTGCGTCATTTTGTAACCGCATCAATCCATACGTTAGATGCATCTTATCGACAACTTATAGACGTCACAGAGACATACGAAGAACATTTACCTAAGGCCTATTGGTCCATACGAAGCAACTTCTGTTTACACTCAATCATTTCCTAAATCTTTTCTGAATCGTTTTCGTTAAGTTTATGAAGAGTCATATGGCTGTATATAAGCTGTTCTGTTGTTAGTCGCACAGAAGCCTGAGAGTGACAGGCGCACATCAAGGCAGACACACCCATTCCTTGTCTACCAAACTTTACCCATCAAAATGGAGATATACTGTATACACCATGCCAATACTGCAATCAGTTAGTTCGCCGGAGACAAGAAGCACTGCTGTGTGATGGCTGCCAGAAAGTGCAGTACAGATATATCAAGACCTACAGGCAACGTTGTTAAATGCAATAGAGAAAATGACTGAAGATGTAAACCACTGCCAGCAGCACCGCTCTACACTACAGTACCTGACCATCAACAGTAACCCTCGCCGTCATCACCCCGGTAGTGCCCGTGGTGCTCTACTGTGCCATATCACCAAACAAACTGAGTGTAGGACAAAAGCCCTCTAGGACAAAAGCCCCCTAGGACAAAAGCCCCTAGGACTTAAACATTACTGAAAAAATGACAATTAATTCGATTAATCAAAATGTTATTAGAGTAATATTGATTAAGTGGGAGTTCAGGCAAGGATTCCTAAACGGGTTCTGGGTACTCAGTTCTAACTACAGGGGCGAACAAAAAAACCTGTAGAGTATTGTAGGTTCTATTTGACGGAAGTACAGAGGTGCGCAATCCCAGCGCCGGTAGTCCCAACACTCTCTATGGGTCAACTGACCTCTCTCTCTGACCTCTCAGGCGACATGTGGCAAGTGATACATTAGCAACTTCCAGATGTCGCCAGGCACATTATCTAAGCGTGTGGTGACATGAAAAAGGGGCACTGCCACACGCTACTGACTAGATAAGTAATGTATATAAATGGGGTACATACATAGTATACATACACCTCCCCCCCCCCCCCCCCCTATACGCTCATAGCAAAGTCTTGAGCGGACCTATTCTTTTGGATCCGTTCTGAGCATCGGGGACTTGATCACTGGAGAGGATATGGGACTCAACACTGGTGCCGGGGTCAGCAGGAGGCGTTATTACGGGGCGTAGGCGTTGGGGTAGACTTATTGTCCTTCTTGTACTGGGACATAGCCCGTACAGCTGTAGGGGGAGCTCGGATGGTGGAGGTGGCACACCTGACAGCTTCATAGGAGCGACATATTGTCAACACATCCTTAAGCAGGATCACCTGCTTCAACTGGGTCTCCTCGCACTGCTGGTGATTACCAGGACATATGTCTACCTCTTCCGAGGCGCTCTTCAGTCGTACATAGAAAGCGTCAAAAGTCTCGCCCTCCATCTGTCTACAGCTAAGCAATTCCCTCCTGCGTAGAGCTTCATTCCTCTGACCTTTGATGTGCCGTTCTAGAACATCCAGTACCTCCTCTACAGACAACGAAGAAGTCGGAGGCACCTGCAACGTATGTTCCTACACACGCTGCGTTTCCAAAGACACGCACATACGTAGCTGAATGAGTTGTTTAGGCTGTGGCAAGCTCTGGAGATCCACCATTGTAGCATAATCAATCCACCATCAACGCCACTCACGAAAATTCTGGGAAGTCACATCAGGCTTCAAGATGGGGGGGGGGGGGTTGGGCATCCGCTTTGGGTGGGGCTGGGGGGCTTACAGAAGGCGTTGACGAGGTACCTGAGCCAGTCGATACCAAAGCGGTGGGAGAGCCAGGGGCTTGGTTAGCAGTGATGCTAGATATCAAAGCTGCAAACCGTTCACTATCTTCCAATCTCCTTTGGTGGTCTCTGTTTGCCTCCGCTTGTCTCCTTTCTTCGTCCTCAACATGTCTTCTAGCTTCGTCCTCACGCCTTTCCTCCCTCGTAAACTTCATTAACTCCATTACCTCTGGAGACAAGGCAGAATATCGAGGTGAAGGACTTCGAGATGTGGAGGGAGAGGGCGGGGCGTCTCGTTCTGACTGGTCATCCATCTCTGTAGAGCTGTCATCCGTCTGAGGCATCATCTGGGTGTCAACTGCACCACTATGTAAGGAATGAGGCATAATTACTTAATCTGTATATTGTATCTCAAATCAGTGTTGACCGGTCAGCCCGTCGTATCAACAAGATCTGAGACAAAAAAAATTAATTGAATACACAGATAAGTAGATTATATATATAAAATATATATAAAGGATTGACTGCAGTCTGTGTTTTCGTGCGTGAGTGTGTACCCGTGGGTTGGTGTGTGTAGGTGGGTGGTAGAAGCACAGAGGGGGGGCGTGGGGGTAAGCAAGCGGTGGGGCGCGGAGCCGGTCAGTTACACTCTAAGACGCGGCCGGGTGAGGGTACGCTGGACACCGCTCCTCCGAAATGCCCTGAACCAGCCTTCCACCTTGGGGAATCCCTTAAAATAAGGTCACACTTAAGCACTACACACACAAAGGGCACTTATAACACTTCACAGGAACTTGCTGTCACTGAAACACCGCTCAAAACTCGTTGGTAATTCGAAATGAGTTTTTGTGGGAGACAATGCGATTAGGAGAGTGACGGTTGACGAGCGGGAGGGGTCTACCGGTCTTGACTTTACACAACGGCACTTATACTTCCAATCAATCAACTCACTGCTCCATGTAGGAGTTTGGGGTACTCAGTTCCAACTACCCGGGCGAACACAAACACCTGTAGAGTATTGTAGGTTCTATTTGACGGAAGTACAGAGGTGCACAATCCCAGCGCCGGTAGTCCCAACACTCTCTATGGGTCAACTGACCTCTCTCTGACCTCTCAGGCGACATGTGGCAAGTGATACATTAGCAGCTTCCAGATGTCGCCAGGCACATTATCTAAGCGTGTGGTGACATGAAAAAGGGGCATTGCCACACGCTACTGACTAGATAAGTAATGTATATAAATGGGGTACATACATAGTATACATACAACATACATAATATACATACAATTCCTAATAAAAAAAATCACCGGTCGTGTAGTTTTCGGAATGTTTTATAATTGATGTTATTTGTCAGTTTCTTTCATTAAATATGACCTGTGCTTGTATCAGTAAGTGGTAAGTAACCCATAAATCGCATTACACACACACACACGACCTTGGGTTACTCTGTCGTGCACAAGATAATCCAGTCTTATAATTACAGGTGGTGTCGCTCCATGTACAAGAACTGACACACACAACACCATATTTGGCTGGTGGTCAAGAGGAGAGGCGACGCTGAACGTAAGTGTTGAAAAGTAGAACAATTACTTGAAGCAGACAAAGAATGCTGTAGTGGCTGATGTATTGTAAAGTCTCACCGTTACCTGCATACTGAAAACGATTGAAACACATCATGTTGTTAACCTAACCTAACCTAACCTTACCGAAACTAACCCAACCAAATTTAACTTAACTTAACCTAACCTAACCCATACCTAACATTTTTCGTGCTGCAAGGTGTTTATATTTTATTATACAAACATCTTTCCTGGGGTGGGATTCGTACCCGTGTGGGTGAGGACGGCGCTTGTACCCTTACCCGGTCTAACTGGGGTCCAAGCTCAGGAGACAAGTTTAAGTTTATTCATAATTTGATTATGACATTGGTATATGAGCTTGTCCTTACATGAATACATTCCAGCAAAGTCGGTAAATGTGGTTAGTGTTCTTGGGCTGTTTTGTTGGAAGTAGCTGCCTCTCTCACCAAGGTTTGTTAAAGAAACTCCTCATCATGAACATGAAGGTGAGACATTAAGATTATGGTCCGTACGTCAGACTTCTTAAACTATTGATGGATTTATTAAACTTATGTGAAATTTATATATAAATTTTTTTTAAGTGGCGAACGTTTAGGCTTCAGAATGACGCCATATTTACACTCGTCGCTACACTACTTTAAGGGACTCGAAGCCGGTCGGGTACTGGGAGGGGGTGACCACAGCTGACGAACTCTGGTAAATTTAGTGACCAAACTTAATTAATCCATAACATTGTTCCCAATAATTCGGGATGGGGAGGCTATAGTTCGGAAAAAATGAAGTTAGTAGCGGAAGAATCAGATAAGACTTGGAAGTAGCAGCGCCGCCGCACCTACAGTACCTCAGTTATCCACAACAAAAGTCGCTTCAGTTAGAGATGTGCGGGGGAGCTGTCCGCAGTTGTCAAGTAAACGAATGCAGAAAAGTTTATGCTGTTGAAATGGAAATTATGACGCATTTGCATTTATCCTTTCAGTGTTATACACCCATACAAGGTATGTCACTTAACACTGACGTTCAATAATTTATCATCTCGTTATGGACGGCCAAGCTTACTCGTGGGTTTTCTCACTTTCATTTAATTATACAATTCATATTGTTCTGTCGAATTAATTTTCTTTGTGTTAATAAACTTCATATTATTTACTTATACAGTTCATAAAGCTCTACGTTAGACAGGGAGGTTAGGCCTCTATCATGGGTAAGACAATATTTTATTCAACAAAATATTATGCCAAACACATATTAATTAAATAATATATTTTCGGGGTATCAACACCAACGCCATCTTTGTCAATGACTGCCTGTAGTCTCTCAGGACACAGTGGCTATTACCTGCTGGTGGACAAACTGAGGATTGGCCCGGTACAATTCCCACTGCTCCTGAGTGTGTTGAATAAGTTGGACGTCCTCTCCTGTGCTGGTGCCCACCATGCTATCCCTTAGGTTTTTAATCGGGTTCATGTCACGGCCCTTACTGGACCACTCCAGCAGCTCCAGGTTGGACTGGTCCACAATCTACTGTCAGACCACATGATAGATGTGCCATAAATACGGTATGTAACATCTATCCTACACAAACCGAATCGGCCCAGTGAAAGGGTGGTTCCTGTCTTGCGGAGATGATAGAAAATATCCTTCTAGTGTTTATATATATATATATATATATATATATATATATATATATATATATATATATATATATATATATATATATATATATATACTTCATTTTTAGTCCATTTAACACGCGAACTTTGAACATATAATCAAGCGCTCCCTCGGGCCACCCAGTAGGTCGAGGGTTCGATTCCTTGCTGGTGAGGTCGTTGATTATATATATATATATATATATATATATATATATATATATATATATATATATATATATATATATATATATATATATGCAAGTAAATCACTGTAGGTGCTCGTGATCTAGGTATATGCTGATAACCACAAGGAAAGAAGAAAACACGAAGTTCCCAAGCGCTTTCGTGTAATTCACATCTTCAGGGGTGAGTACAGACTAGTCTGTACTCACCCCTGAAGATGTGAATTACACGAAAGCGCTTGGGAACTTCGTGTTTTCTTCTTTCCTTGTGGTTATCAGCATATATATATATATATATATATATATATATATATATATATATATATATATATATATATATATAGCCTATATATATATATATATGAATCCGTCGGTTAATCCCCAAATTAACCGGGTTGTTCACATATATTAGGTATTGGGGTTTTAGTAATGAAACCCAATTGAAGTTCCTTATTTTATTATAAAAGGATTATGTCTATAATTCCTGAGTGTAGATCAACCGTAAGTTCCACTATTTATGAGTGAACAAGAAAGAGGACGGCGTTTATGTAAATATAAACGTAGATCACGTCCGTTCGATATTAGTTGATCTGAGTGACTGACCTAGGAGCGTCGCTTGTGCGTGCTTACATAGATGCTGACATATGGGCTTGTCCCTCTTGGGAAAGCTACCGTTCACGTGTTCAACTCATGTCTTACTCATAGACAGTGGAAAGTTACAGGGTGGTGAATGTGAATATAATATCAGATGTATTGACCCATTTATATAATATGTTCTGTTGATGAGACAGGGGCCATTACATCGCTCGGTCACCTACCAGCCGAGCTCCGTGAGGCCTAAATAAGCTCACAGCGTACAGTACATCCTAGACAACCCTAACCATGTTATAAACAGATGTGTAGACACTAAGCTGGGGATTCTACTACTGTAGGGGTATTAGCTACTTCAGGGGACCTAAACTTTAGTGTCTTATTGGTTAATATGTTATGAACAACGTTCATTTTGGATGACACTGCCTTACAATAACAGAACAGAAACATAATTGCCATAATTAACATAAATGAGGGAATTGTAAGGCTTGGTATGGCAAATTCCCGTGATAGATAAAATGGCAAATTATTACTCAAATCAGCAAAATGTGTCTCTTTCAAGAATGCTAGAACTTTTGATTTCTTTGAAACAATTTGAATATCCTTTATAGTGAAATTCATGACAGGAAGTTGAATTAAAGCAGACGTGAGTTTCATATTTAAAGCAAAGTGCTGATGAGTAGGCAAGGTCCGTAATGTACCACAAGTGATTTCACAGTAATCCGGAGCCTTGTAATGCCCTTTCACAACTAGCTGCTTAACACCATCATGGCATTTTAAAATAGCAGTAGTAAGATTTGGAAAGAACAAGTACTGCACATTGTGAAGATGAGCGTGAAACACAGTTTTGAGACTAACTGGCCTATAACTGCATTGCACAAGTGCTGTGCGTACATTGGTTTGTATGACTGCCAATTCACATATTCCCTCTGCAGCAGGAATAAACGCGAACATGTAGGCTGGACATACGTGTAGGTGTAGATAAGACGACTTACACCGTGACAGTACCTTAGGATCTTCTATTGACAAGAAAGAATAATCTTCATCTATTAGGAAAAGTTCTTTAGGCCTATCCAGAGTATACAGTGTGTCGTTAACAAACCAGGGGAAGGGTTCTAAATGCCATACATGAAACTGATGTTGCCCTCGCAAAGGAATGTGGATCAGGATAGCATTGTGCGTCATCATCATCACCATCACCATCATCACCACCATCACCATCATCACCATCATCATCACCATCATCATCATCATCACCATCACCATCACCATCATCATCACACCACACTATAAAACAAAATGTCTCTCTCTTGACACAAATTATTCAATAGTCTCCCATCACACAGTCTTTTTCTCCCCTTCTCTCTTATCGTGTTTATTGGCTATGGCCTCTCACTCTTTATCCACATTCTGCTTCCATATCCATTTACTCTCTCTCTCTCTCGTCTCTTCCATACACGTAGACTTCCTTCCCCATCTTCCCTTTTTTCTTCCTCTCTTCCTTCTTTCCCTTCCTTCAATCTCTCATTTTATTCCCCTTATCATCATCAGACTACTACCTCCCTCTCATCCTCTTCCCCTCTCCCCTCCTTCACTCTCTCAACATCACAAGCATTATTTTTATACAAACACCTTCCTCCTGCTTCCCTCTTCCTCCTCCCCTCCTTCCCTCTTCCTCCTCCCCATCCCCCCCTCCTCCCCTCCTTCCCTCTTCCTCCTCCCCATCCCCCCCTCCTCCCCTCTCTTGCACTCTCCCCTTATTACCATCATTATCATCATGTAGACCCCCTCCACCCTCTCCCCTCTCGTCCCCTCAGTACCAGACACGCCTCCTTCCATTGAGGTGCTGGGGTCCTCTTGTCTACCAATTAGAAGGACGTCGGGTTAGGTTAGGGAGAAACTCGACCAATCCTATAGGAGACTCCAACAGTGGGTAATAATATTCAACCTCATTGTCATTAAAAATAGGAGTTAATTGATACTGCAACTTGGCTATCTGTAAAGCATCAAGAAGCGTCTGCACAGGCACAAGCTTTGCGTCCACACGTCCTATCCCTGCATCTACAACGCTGTCAATTAGTTCATTTTTAGAGGTTACAATCTTTTGAACTGAAATTTCCGCAGCATGCAAATATTCTGTGAAATAAAGGAGCCATTCGAACGTCGGGACTGTGTTCTGTAACCTACTGACATTCCTCGAAACTTGGTTTGACTCTGATATTATTGCATTAACCTTTAATTCTAAAGCAGTAATCGCATGAAAGGTTTGAGAAACAACACGATTCTGTTGAGATACAGCCTGAACGACAATGTTCATTCGGTCCCCCAATTTAGCTACATCATCGGCCGTTGCCGTGCCAAGCAAAGTGCTTTGGATAAGACCCACAAAATTAAAGAGACCCCTTTTTCGTCGTGTCTGGGAATGCACTTCTTTAGCAAGATCCACTTGAGACGCTGGTAAATTCTTCCCAACATCGACGAGAAGCTTGTGAAGGTTCTGGAGACGAAAGTGTAGAAGGTCAATAGTTTGTGAAACTATCGTCGATTCATGAAGGATGTCCAATGCTGATTGTAGTTGGGCGTCGACGTTGTCCATCTGACGCGGAAGCTGGAGCAGTGGATGGAGTTCATACTTGATGTTCACCACGTCCTCAACTACGAGAACGAGTCCGAGAGGTGCAACTAGTGCACCAGGTTTGAGGACGGATGTGGACATGTCTGTCAACACAACGGTGCAACAACACAGTAAAAGCAACACAGTGATGTTCCAAGCCATTCTGTAAGAGATTACACACTGTTTAACATCTACTTGCAGAACGAAGTTTCATACAATAGTCATTAGGAACACGCTGCTTCTGTACAGTCTGTAAAGAGGTGTCATCACATCATCATCAACTGGAGGTAATAAATTCTCATGGGTCTTTTTAAGACGGTCCGCATGCACGACATCTGCAATCTGTGCATTAGGCTTCCAAATTTTAAATTTGCTGCCTGTTTCTTTAGCAATAATGCGGAATGGACCTAAAAATTTAGCCGAAAGCTTGAAGTCCCTTTCCGGTTCTCTTACCATAACAGCGTCTCCTACGTTTAACACGACAGGTTTAGCATGTTTATGTTGCTTGATGATCATTTCGGCGCGCGACGCCGCTAAATGTGATCGGACTTGGGTATGAATATCCGTAAAGACACGAATTTGTTTTGCCGCGAAATCATCCATATTATAAACCGGGTATGGCGCATCTGTAAGGATGTCGTAAGGTAGACGTTTATCTGTACCATAGACAATGTAGTTGGGTGATTTGCCCAGAGAGCTATTAATTGACCCATTTATAGACGCTGCAACCTGCGGTAACCACTCTTCCCATGCGTATTGCAAATCACTGACAATTAGACGCAGCATCTCAAGGATTTTGCGATTGGTTCTCTCAACAAGGCCATTAGCCTGTGGATGATAAGCTGTCACAGAACTTTGTTTAATTCCATATTGTGCACATATTTGCGCTACTAGCTGATTCTTGAACTCTGCCCCATTGTCAGAGAGCAGAACTTTAGGCGTAGTATATGGACATATAAGATTCATCACTAATGCATAGGCCACAGCATTGGCCGTTTTAACTTTTAGTGGGACCAAGACCATGAACCTGGAAAAATGATCCACACACACTAAGACGTACGTTGATCCCTGATGACTCTTCGGGAGTTTTAACAAGTCAATAGCGACTGTGTCAAACGGACGGTCTGGTGTAGGATATTGTAAAATCGGGACTGGTGATCATGTAGAACCTTTATGTTGAGCACTTGCCAAACAATTAGCAATGTGTAATTCTATGTGTTTCTTCATAGTGTTCCAGAAATACTTCTTTCGTAATTCCGCTAGGCATTTGTCACGACAGTGGTGATCTGCCTGTGGGACATCATGGAACAATGTTATAACCGCTTTACACAACGTGTCAGGTACGACTATTTGAGAAACATTTCCCTCTGGCGTCTTTTTCGACCTATGGAGTATGTTATGTCGTAATTCAAACTGACTTAAGGGAAGAATTAATTTGGGGAGTTTAACATCCTCTCCTGATTCGAAAGCGAAAATGACTGCTGACCATAATGGGTCGCGTCGTTGCTCATCTTCCAGTTGCGAAAGAGTGCAGGTTGATACAGGCATTATTTGTGCTATATTTCTTGACAGAGCGTCGGCGACAACATTCGCCCTCCTGGGTAAATATCTAAACTCGGGGTCAAACTCTTGAATTGTCAGATACCAGCGTGCTAATCTGCCTGGTAAGTTTCTGCCATGGAACAGCTCAATTACTGCCGCATGATTAGTAAAAACAGTTATCTTATATCCAAGGATAATGTCTTTAAATTTCTTAAGTGCCCACACAACGGCTGACGTTTCTAAATGCGTTACCGAATAACGTGTTTCAGCATCAATAAGCTTGCGACTTGCAAAAGCTATCACTCTAAACTTCCTACGCGTATCCTCTTGCATGAGCACGGCTCCGACTCCAAGTCCGGAAGCGTCAGTACAGAGAGTGAAAGGTTGAGTGTAGTCTGGGAATGCTAGAACAGGGGCATTGGTAAGCGTTATCTTCAATGCCGCAAAACTATTTTCGTGTTCAGCGTCCCATATAAACATTGCATCTTTCTTAATTAACCTTGTTAGGGGCGATGCTAATGTTGCATTTCTTAATGAAAGAACGATAATATCCAGAAAAGCCAAGAAAACTACCCACATGATCAACTGAGGTAGGACGTGGGAACCGAGATACAGCTTTGACTTTATCATCTACTGTGTGGATGCCCTCACCGTCAACTACATGACCAAGGAAATGGATTCTGGATTTTAAAAACTCACACTTCGAGAGTTTAATTTTAAGACCTGCTGTGGAAAGTTTTTCCAAAACTTCACGCAGTTTAATCAGATGGGAATCAACGTCCTTACTGACTACTATTGGATCATCCAAATAAGCGCAGACTGTGATACCAATCAATCCGGCAAACAGGGTGTTGATCATTTCTGAGACCAAATGGCATCCGGAGGAACTCAAAGTGGCCCAGGGGCGTACTGAATGCTGTGACCTCTCGTGATTTCTCATCGAGTGGTATCTGCCAATACCCATTAAGCAAATCTAAGTTGCTAAATACTGCATTATCCTTACCTAAGGATTGCAATATGTCACTCAAGACAGGCATAGGGTACATATCAGGGATCGTTTGTTCATGGACGCGCCTGAAATCTATAACAGGGCGCCATCCACCATCCTTTTTGGGGATGAGGAATAAGGGGCTATTAAAGGGGGATTTAGAATGCTTATTAACATTCTCATCCAACATACCCTGCACCATATCTTGAACTACAGCGCGCTGGCTATGAGGTAGTATGTAAGCTGGTACGTAGATAGGGTTTGTTCCCTCCTTTAACGCTATATGATGGGATGTTAAAGCTGTCTGACCTAGCTTTTCCCCTGGCAAGGCTACTATATTTCTATAGTCAGCAAGCAGCTCTAAAAGGCGTGTCCTGCCCTGAGAATGATCGATCACCTTAATATGTGGCGCTATTTGATCTATCCTGTCCTGCCGATTCTGTTGGTATTGCGTAACAATACTACTAATTGGGAATTTTGTAGGCTGTACTTCGACATTGTTGTGATATACTAGAAAATCACACAAATAACATCCTTTCTTTAATATCCGTTGAACGCCTGTTCTATTCAGTATCAGGACTTCTGTCAAACCACCTGGGCGTATGGTGCTCAACGTAGACTCACACGATAGCCCTTTTACCTTGCACTTTTCCGGGAGACACATAACATCTGTGCCCGTGTACACGTCGTGTAATTCGACAGTTGCTTTGGTGATTTTCTCATTCTGGTAATGAAGATTACTCTTCAAAACTGCAGGTGCGATCTTCCAACTATTGCTGCTATAATCACGTTGGGAAAGTGTGGGTTTGAGGTCATGAGGTAACTCTGACGCATGATCCGCCTTCCTCTTAATAGGATTGGTGGATAACACTTTCGATCTAGCGGTGAGCATAGATTCAGAATGACTCATAGGGGTTGTAGGAAACACCTTTAAACGTAATAGTATTATTACGTGGATGAACATCTATCACGTTCGTTCTAAGGGTTGGGAGACCAAGTAACCCGTCAGCTGGCAAATTGAACTGCTGAACTACATAAAAGTCCGCGTAGAAGGGAGAACCAGTCTTGAAAATCTGAGTGGTAACATCACCATTCCGTTAATGCTCAACTGAGTACCTGATACTCCTTCGAGCTCAGCGTTACTAGGCCTCCATTTGAAGTCGCAGTGTGAGAATTTACGTTGTAACTCCTGATAGGATGTCAAGGCCAAAACATTAGCGCATGCACCCGCATCAATATCAAGAGCCAATCTTGTACTATCAACCCTCACCGGCACTGACAACACTTCCACTTTGCTTAGCGCCGCTACTAACGAGACCGCTATAGAAGTGTTGTGGGGAGAAACAGGAAACAATGTACCTCTCCTTGTTGTAGTAAATGTAACACATATAACAATATCTTTGATTGCTATTGCATATTTACGTTATATATATATATATATATATATATATATATATATATATATATATATATATATATATATATATATATATATATATTCTTCTAAACCAGTATGCCACAGTAATGAGAACATAATTCCTCTACCTTTACCAACTGTGTATATGGTGTTATGACTGTTAGTTGTAACAATCACTTGAGAAGTTATAGAGTTTCACTGTATAAAGTATTTTACTCTTTAAATACCTAATTCAGGAGTTAGGGCGTCTGTATAGAAAACGCGATCCATCTAGTTGCTATCTGTGGGGTGGGTATAGGCATGTGGGTGACGTCAATCTTCCCTCCCACTGTAGGCTATGCGCTGATATGATGTCGCCTCCACTGAATGTCAAATCTTCTGCAATCCCGTATATATAGGGGACTCTCTGATGACACCGGAAATACTGCAATCAACGATCGCGAAACTACAGATGGTTCCAGGTGCAGGGTGGTGGGTGGGTAACGGCACTCTTCCCTCCCACTGTGAGTCAGGGCTCGCTGTATGACGAACGCCGGGTGAATCCACTTCACGACAGGGGAATACTCCTCAGAATGGTCAGGTGCTGACAGACGCTTTCCTGACCGCCCTCACTTGTCTTTAACAGGGGTATCACTAACTAACTGTATGGTAATTCTACAATAACTCACTTGCGGTTATTGGAATAATTCTGCACCTTCCTTTGGGCGACAGAATGAGAAGCACTCACTAATTATCGTCTCGATACGGGATACAGTTTTAACACTCGGATTATGTAACACGTCACTGTTTTTTGTTTCTTCGTTTTCACAAAACACTGACGTCTTGGTATGGAGACTGGTTAATTTGTATCCGTTATCCAACTTCGCTGCCACCTTACAGTCTGTGCGGAATGTTAAGTCGCGATAGGGCAGACGAACTAAGTTCTCGCAAAAAAAAGATCAAATGTTGTGAAGCCTGTCCTGGGATGCGAGATGTCAAAACGCTTGGTTTGTTGGCAAGTGCTGACATTTGGCAACTGAGAACATGTCACGGCTTGTAGTGTAACGGGCCGAGTTTTCTCTTTTCAATCATTTACCATCCAGCTACTCTTTACTGTTAGTATTCTATTTACTCATATACTTATTTGTTCTGTGTAGCATTCTTCCAATGAGTACCCTGTTTTATATACTTATTCTTCTTCCATTCTTTACATATATATTTTTTCTCAGTTTCAATGTTCTTACCTTTCTGAAGTATACTTTGTTTTATGTCTATTCTTATACATGGGTTAGTCTGGGGAACCATGTTATTCTTTGTACAACACCTTTTATACTTACAAAGGGTAGCTGCCACCACCCAGACTTTTCATTATATAACATAACTCATGGAAAGTTGTTGGGTAGTGTGGTAGATGTCTAGGCACGTGAGTAAGTATTATTTTCTGGGAACCAATGTTTAGAAGGAGTAGAGTGGTGATACTCGTAGTTTACTAATTCAATGTTTATTAACACAGTGAGTGGAGAAGATGCATCTTAGATTCACTCAGGCTAAACAGAACCGAAATTAACTTATTAAGTCATTGAACACTTCAAGAACTTATTACCTCATTAAATACCTCCCAATACTTATTACTTCATTAGACAATTGTGGTATTAATCCTCTGACAAATGAGATTCAGTAATTATACACAAGATATCACTGGACCCTCAGGTTTTACTTTTACAAGTAACAAACTACATCTTCAATTCTTGGATACAACATTTAACAATCAATATATTATCCCATTGTTGCTGCAAGTGGATAATATAACACACTTGACATTATCCCAAATCAAATTATAACCTCACGTTCTATCGTCATGAACATGATACTTTTCCTTCAGTTCATGTACTCAACTCACATAACATATTTCCTGGTAATATCAACATTTATGGTTTCACTGCTTAACCTGGGATTTTCATCTGTTAGTTATCCCTCAATCAAGATACAATAATACTTAGGCCCGTGTAACTGTGAGGAGTGCCTCAGGGTATATATCCCAAGTGTCTCCATAACAAATGAAGATCGCTGTCAGGGGGTCGGTTGTAGACCGACACACGCCAAGGGAGCTGCCGCCTAAGTTGCAGGAAACGGACTTCCCAGTTTAATCCTGTCGAATTAACGGCATCGTCCAACTCGGCTACCGACCCACGGTAGCCGATGAGTATTCAGCTCAACACACTGGCCTGGAGATACGTTGAGGAAGAGTCACGAATGCTCAATAATTAACTTCAACTATACAAAACATACCATCTGGCAACGGTCCAGCCGATATCTAAATCTCTACGTTACTCGACTTAATTGGCACAGAAGTCACTATGTTAAAACATGAACACTGATATTCACAAAATTGACTAAGTTAAACTGAATTACTAGGCGGCGGGGAACACACGTGAACATACATAAGAACATAAGAAAGTGGGATACTGCAGGAGGCCGACTGGCCCATACAGGGCAGATCCCTTTCACACCCATCCCAGCACTTCCATGTGCCTATCCAACTTCGTCTTGAAGCTCCCTAGCGTCCCCGATCCTACTATAGCACTCGGTAGCCTATTCCACGTATCCACAACTCTATTACCAAACCAGTGCTTGCCTATATCCTTTCTGAATCGGAATTTATCTAATTTAAAGCCATTTGTTCTAGTTACTTCGTTATTACTGAGCTTCAGAACATCTTCCATTTTCCCCTTGTTAATCCCACTCACCCACTTGTACACCTCTATCATATCTCCCCTAACTCTACGCCTCTCTAATGAATGCAAGCCTAAGCTTTTCAGTCTTTCTTCATATGTAAGGTTTCTAATATTATGGATCATTTTTGTCATTCTTCTTTGTACTCTCTCCAAAGAATCTATGTCCATTCTATAATAAGGACACCAGAACTGAACCGCATAATCCATGTGTGGCCTCACTAATGCTAGGTAAAGTTTCAAGATAACGTCAGCAGTTCTGTTACTCACAGACCTAGATATGAACCCTAGAATCCTGTTTGCCTTGTTGCGAACGCTAATACATTGTTTTCTAGGTTTCAAGTCGTTGCTAACAAATACACCTAGATCTTTTTCACAAACTGAGTTTTCTATTTCCGTGTTACCTAGTTTATACTTAACGTTTGTATTCGTCTTCCCTATCTGTAGTACCTTGCATTTATCAGTATTAAAATTCATTTGCCAGTCTACTGACCACTCATGTAAGGTATCTAGATCTCTTTGAAGGTGTTCAAAGTCACTGTCTGAATTTATCACTCTCCCCATTTTGGTATCATCTGCAAATTTACTAATCCTACTAGTTATGTCTAAATCAAGAGATACGTTGAGGAAGAGTCACGAATGCGTGATTCTCCCTCGTGTAGAGGTATATACGTGCACCTGCGGGGCAGCTTGGGCCTCCATATTCATGCCAGAAAGGTCGATCTTACCAACAACATACCTTCTCTACCATTTTGGATCACCGTATACTTAATTGTGAACTCCGGTGTTCCTGATCAGGGTAATTTCCTATGTCTATTCATATAATCTAATCAGAGGTTGAGCTTGCCAGGAAAAGGTGGAATATACACGTTGATAACATCAATTCTGCAAGCTCAGGCCTGAGGCGAACAAGGAGCTATTCGCAGGGAGACGTTAGATCTTGGAGATTATACCAGTTGACAGAATAATTCAGGAAATTAATGACTTTCTTAAATAGACAACTGACTCTTAACTAAACTACAAACATCAGATTCTCTGATGTCGGGGCGACAAAATAACATAACTTCAGTAGCGATCAGAAACTCATGGGTATTCTTAGGGAACGAAACCGATGGGTAGCGTTTGTCCTGGCAGACTCAACACTCACTTACTTGACACGTCTTATTAACAATAAGGGCAGTTGAAGCGTTCAACACCACTCACAATGGATCTTGAATGTTTCAACTGTAAACAGACATATCTAAGCTGACTCAAAACCAGGGTGTTCTCTCTCACATTCAAATTCATTTTATAGAGAGGTTGGTTTCAGTAAGTCAGAGAAAATGGGATAACGGAGGACTGAGGCGTCTTGAAGTGATGAGAAAACGGACTCCTCAGATGGAGGACTCAAAATAAGCAGAGGTACATGTTTTGTGGGCTATTGAGCGTAATATGAATCATTTGATTTTGGCGTTAACTGGCGTGTACGACCGTGGTCGTTACAGTAGTCAGTGCGCCTCTGGCAGCTGTGAGGAGAATATTTATTGTGCGGGTTCCCTCGCCATGCGGCCATGTTTTGTCTAGTTTAAGGTGCAATAACCCGACATAGTGGCCATCAGAGGTGTCTTGGAGGGTTACTACAAGAGACGATATTGCAGCAGTGATTGCATTGTACAAAGCGAACCATGGACTGAGAGAAATATCGGCTCAGACTGGTGTGGCATTACGAGTTGTTCAAAATCTTGTCAAACGTTTCCGTGACCTTGGAGAGGGCAAGTTACCAGCTCCATTACCTAAGCCTGGTAGGCCTAAATTATTGTCTCCACGGGCACTTAGGTTATTTCTCGACAAGTACGGTCCAATCCCTCACTCACAGCACGTGAAGTGAAAGAGAGAAACCCCTGTCTTCTGAGTCACGTCTCGTTACGTTGTGTTCAACAAGCCCTGCACGATGACCTGGGATTTAAGAGCTTTCGTGCCCGCCGTAAACCTCTGTTGACAAAGAGACAGAAGGAAAATAGAGGGAACGAGCGCCGTGTAAACAATGACATTTCTAACCACACCCTGCAAAATACAGTGTACTTAGCAAATGCTGCAGCTTCTGAGAATGTGGGTGGAGCGGGTTTATTACTAAGAGCAGAGACGTTTCCGAGAACAAATTCTGGCTTGAATGTCATGTGCACTAATACTGACACGTTCCTTGATAAGAGGGAGGAGTTTGAAACACTACTAAGAGTACACCAACCAGATATTGTAGGAGTTGTAGAACTGTTGTACAAGAACAGGAGAATCGACCCAGAGGAATGCGAGTTCAGTATTGCTGGATATGACTCATTTACGAACCTAACTCAAGAATCCTGCAGGAGGGGTGTGGTTATCTACGCTAGGCAAGACCTTAGAGCCAGCCAGGCGAGGGTACAGGGAGAGGATGTTTTTGAAGAGTCCAAGTGGTGTAAAATTAAATTAAAGGGAGGGGACTTACTTATCGTCGGGTGTATCTACAGATCCCCGAACTGTGGCCCACTAAATCAAAGGAACTTAAGAACCTTAATAAACAATGCGGCGATGCTCAACCCCAGCCACCTCCTTATCATGGGAGACTTTAACTATGGCGACATCGACTGGAGAAACGAGTCCACCCCGAATGACTTGAATAATCCTGCTACTCTTTTTGTAGAAACTCTGAGAGATAATTTTCTGTTCCAACATGTGAGAGACCCGACACATTACAGAGGGGAGCATACACCCAAGCCACTTGACCTCATCATAACAAACGAGGAGGGTATGGTAGCCAAACTGGAACACCTTGCCCCAGTTGGCACCAGTCACCATACAGTGTTGTCATTCAGATTTAACTGTTACCTAGTTCAAGATAAGGCCAGGCCAAGGTGCAAATATTACAAGGGAAATTACAATGGGATGAGGGAAGAGATGAGGGGTATCAACTGGCCTGACTTATTAAGGTACAAGAACGCAGACACTACGCTGAATATCATAACTAGTAAAATGACCCATTTGATCGATAAATATATACCCAAGACCAAACCCAGTGCTTCTAGGAATACGAGGGGATCCCTACACATGAACCATGTGGCGGTCGACAAAATTAAGAAGAAAACCCAGAAATTCAAGACGTGGGTTGGGTCAAACGATGAGCAAGACAGGAGGATGTATGCAAGAGCCAGAAACCAAGCAAAGATAGAGTGTAGGAGGGCTGAAAAGGAGTTCCAAAGGCTGGTTGCACGCGAGGTCAAGTCGAACCCAAAGGCGTTTTACCGCCATGCAAAGTCGAAATTGAAAACGCGAGTAGGAGTATCAGACCTGAGGCTTGAAGATGGTAGTTACGCAGATTCTGACCAGGATAAAGCTGAGGCATTGAACAGCTTCTTTTCCTCAGTGTTCACAAGAGAGGATGCAACTAACCTTCCTGCGTTTGAGGACAGACGGTTCGACACAGCACTGACCCACATTGTGTTCACAGAAGAGGGTATTAGAAATAAACTGTCCAGGCTAAAGGTCCATAAGAGTCCTGGACCTGACATGGTGCATCCTAGAGTGCTAAGGGAGCTGTGCAACGAGCTTGCAGAGCCCCTGAAGATTCTGTTTTGTAAATGCCTGGATGAATAAATGGTCCCCAGTGAATGGAAAGTGGCTTATGTGAGTCCTATCTTCAAGAAGGACGATAGTCACTCCACGAACAACTATAGACCGGTGAGCCTGACCAGCATAATATGTAAAGTACTTGAGAGTATTATCAGAGATGCAGCGATGGAACATCTACTACGAAACAACCTTGTAAAAGATTGCCAACACGGTTTTATGCCGGGGCCTCTTGCTTGACACAATTGCTCAAGGTATTGGATATTTGGACCCATATTCTAGAACGGGTTGGAAATATCGACAATATTTACCTAGATTTTGCCAAGGCTTTCGACAGTGTACCCCACGAAAGGCTGAAAATCAAACTGGAAGGGTACGGAATTCGGGGAAATGTCCTAGCATGGATAGAAGACTTTCTACATGACCGCAAGCAATGTGTGGTGATTAATGGCACGAAATCGTCATCTGTACCTGTAACAAGTGGGGTACCGCAGGGTAGTGTATTGGGCCCGCTGTTGTTTGTTTGTTTCATAAATGATATGCCTGACGTTGTACACTCCTCCATACAAATGTTTGCCGATGATGGCAAGTTATTTCGGGAAATTAAGAACCAAGCGGACTGTGAAGAGCTGCAGAAGGACCTCTGTGGGCTCCAGGAATGGTCGAAGGAATGGCTGCTGAGATTCAATGTCACGAAGTGTAAGAGGATGCACCTGGGGCGTACCAACGGTAAGGAGGAGTACCATATGTCCCAACGGGATGAAGAAAATGTACTAGTTGAGACTGTGTGTGAGAAGGACCTAGGTGTGTATGTTGACAATGAGCTGAAGTTCTCGGGCCATTGTGAGAAGAAGGTAAATCAGGCAAATAAATTATTGGGTCTTATAAGAAGGTCGTTCAGATATCTAGACGGTCCGTCCCTCGTGACGATCTTCAGGAGTGAAGTGCTTCCCCATCTGGAGTACTGTCACCCCATCTGGTCCCCGAGATATGCTAGGGACTGTCAGTTGGTTGAAAATGTTCAAAGGAGGGCCACCAAACTGGTGCCTGCACTTCGGCACCTCAGCTACCCTGAGAGATTGGAGCGCCTGAACTTGCCTAGCTTATACTACAGACGGGCAAGGGGGGGACCTAGTTGAGGTTTATATGCATCTCAGGGGGCACTACTCAGTTGAGTGTCCTTACTTGGAGCTGGCGGACGCTCGCCCCACAAGAGGTCACAGCTCAAGATTGAAGAAGCCGCAAGTCCAGAAAACCGTGAGGGCAAACTTTTTCGGAATGAGGGTTGTAAACTCTTGGAACAATCTACCAGAGAGTGTTGTGACGGCACCGAGTGTGAGCTCTTTCAAGAGAAGACTTGACCAACACTGGAGCGGGTTCAGGTACATTCAGGAGCCGGTGCATGCCCAGTATTTGCCAACAGTGCGTGACAAGAGACGTGACCGATCGCCCGGGCGGCTAGCGAGCCGACCTTTTGGTGAAGAATATAAAGGAAAAGAGACGTGACCGATCGCCCAAGCGGCTAAGAAGCCGATCAGTGGCGAAGAGGATAGAAGTAAAAAAAAGTAGAGACATGGAGGAGTGTATTATGGTCGGATGAGGCTACGTTTTCTGTGACTGGGAGTAATGGAGGGAGGGTGTACCGCCCGCCCCACTCAGACGCACACCTCCCACAGTACACTGTGGTTTGGGCTTCCTTTACGTATTATGGTGTTGGTGAACTAGTAATCCTCCCTAAGAACCAGATAATGAATCAGTACAACTATCTTGAACTGCTCAGTGATTTCTTACCTGAATCATTTGATAAAGCTAAGGCAAGCCTTTTCATGCAGGACGGTGCCCCATGCCACACTGCTGAAAGTGTCATACAGTGGCTCAAAGACTGGGAGGTACCATTCTTTAATGACTGGCCTGGCAGTAGCCCAGATCTCAACCCGATAGGAAATTTGTGGTCCATTGTTAAGCGTCGTCTGCGCGACGCTGACACATCATCAATCCCGAAGCTAGAGGCAGCCATCAAGGAAACCTGGGCTAACTTGCCACCTGACCTCTTGCAAAACCTTGCTGACAGTGTTCCTCGAAGGCTAAAAGACTGTCTGAAGCGCAGAGGAAACACTACAAAGTATTAATTAAAGTGGTAGGTGTTACTTGACTTTATTTATATAATATAATCGTAAATATCAAAAAATTTTCAGCACATGATCTAACATTCCGCGCAGACTGTATATGTTACACTGGTTAATTCCCCAGTTAACCAGGTTGGTACACACATAATATAATTGGGCTTTTGGTAGCGAAACCTAATTGAAGTTTCTTGTTTTATTATATAAGTATTATGTTATAATTCCTGAGTATATATCAACCGTAAGTTCCACTATTTATGAGTGAATGAGAAAGAAGAAGGCGTTTATGTAATATAAATGTGGATCAACGTCCGTTCGATAAAAGTTGGTGTGAGTGACTCCTAAGTAGTGACCCATCGAGGGAGAAAGGTATGGGTACTAGGGTGTGTCATAGGAGGGAAGATCAGCTAAAACTAATGGCCCATCACTTTTTTGGTAGATTTTAGTGTATATAAACAGAAAATAATTTCAGTTTCAATATTTTGCAACCTTTTGCTAGGTAAATTTTAGCGTGAAATTTATCGAAAATCTAACGTACAGCTGCATTAGTGCATTACAATTAAATAGTGAACATTGCTTTCTGACTTCATTCTTTAACAACCCAACTAACAATATTTTTTTCTGTTTCAGATTCTGATGCATTTATAAGTTGATAATATTTGCGATGGCTGCTTGTGTCAGGACGAGGAACCAAAAATCCAGCCATCTCAGTCACTATCTTGGGCCTGGGAGAGAGCTCCTGAAGTCGGAGTTGCCTACATTGAGAGATGCTTTGAGATACGGTGTTTTAATCAGGCAAATCAGTGAAAAGAACCAAAGAACTTACACAAACAAAGACATTGCCAGTGATATGACCAAAGCTGTCTTGGCACAGTACACTCTGGCTAACGCTCAGTTCAAGCCTCCAGTCATAACAAGTCAGAAGAAGATTAGTGAGAGACTGCTAGCCAGTTGGGAAAAGGCAAGAGATATCTCTCTTGGGAGAGGAAAACTTGCAGTTAAGGACAGCTTTGCCAAGCAACTGGACCAGTTATTTGACATAATTACTTGCAAGTGCCCAATTGTTCTCTGTCCTGAGTTTGGATGCGATCGTGACTGTAAATCCGAGGCTCACATCTCCTGTATTTGCAAGCGTGAACTGAAGATTCCTGTGATCGAACTGGCATTTGTCAAAGCACAGAGAGAGAAGACTGGCAGTATAGGGGCTCTCATAATTTCTAGCCAAGATATTCCGGAGTCCAAGAGACAGGAGGCTGCCACAGAGAGACAGAAGAGGAGAACAGTTGCCGAGGAAAAGAGACTTGAGAAGGCCCAGGTTGAGGTAAAAAAGGCTGGAGTCAAGCTGATTCAGAGTTTAATGACTTCCCCATGGCTGATCCGAGTGCTGACCAGGAGAATGGTGACTTTGTCCCTAACCCAGAAAATAATGATCCCAAACCTTCCAGGCATAAGATTCGAAATAGGAAAGATATCCCGAGCATAGCTCTGGCCAGCATGCGACACCACACTGGTCTCAGAGAAACTGCAGAGATAGCAACAGCTGCCTGGATTGACGGTGGTTTGATAACACCTGATGATGTTCACCTGGTGATAGATCATAACAAAGTATGGAGAGCTCAGGAGAAACTTGTCAGTAACCTAGAAGAGGAGTTTCATAAGGGGATAAGAGAAAATGGAATCAATTGTTTGTTCTTTGATGGGAGAAGGGATGACACTAAAGTGTTCATGAAAGTTGGAGATTCTGACAAGTTGTTCCCTGCCATGGTGAAGGAGGAACACTACTCCTGCTACAGTGAACCAGGAGGGAAGTATTTGTGGCATTTCACTCCAGAGAAAGATGACATCAGGAAACCAGCTGAGATAGTGGCAGGTAACAATGTGAACTGCCTCAGAGAGAGGAACGTAGACCAGACCCTGCAGGCCATTGGAGGGGACAGCACCAACACGAACACAGGGTGGCAAGGGGGGGGGTCATACATTGGATAGAGCGGAAGATTGGGAGGAAGCTGGTCTGGATTGTTTGTGACCTCCACACCAATGAGTTGCCACTCAGACATCTGATCCAGGAGCTGGATGGCAAGACTCTTTCAAACAACAGATGGTCTGGTCCTCTTGGCAAGATGCTGGACTCTGCCACTGAGTTAGAAATAAATCCGAGCTTTGAAAAAATCACAGTTGGCCCTCCACTCGTTGAGCTTGCACATACCGTCATTGACGACCTGAGTACTGACCAGTACTATGGTTACATGATTTGCAGTGCCATCAAAACTGGGGTCATGCCTGATAGACTTGCTTACCTGCAGATAGGTCCAGTCTCACATTCTAGGTGGCTCACAACGGCTCTCAGGTTCTGCAGAATTTGGGTCGCTCATCATAAGCTGAAAGGGAACCAGCTTCACAAACTGAGACTTATTGTCCAATTCATCGTGAGTGTCTACTTGCCAAATTGGTTCAACACCAAGGTCAAGTCATCGTTCTCCGAAGGTCCGAGGCATGTTCTCTTCCAGCTTGAGCTCCTGAGGAGTCAGCCAAGGAAGGTTGTTCAAATTGTGGAGCAGACTGTGAGATCATCTTCCTGGTATGCTCATCCCGAGGCAGTTCTGCAGACAATGCTCTGCAGTAAGGATGAGGAGGAGAGAAGAGTGGCAGTCAAAAAGATCTTGGATATGAGACTTATGAGAGGATCTGGGCATGACGAATCAGTTGGTGACGATTCCTTCAGGGTCAGGAAGACTCCTGAAGTCAATCTAGGTGCCAAGACCCTCACTGATCTCATAGATCTGGATAACATCCAGGCTGGCAGTGAACCCCCTCTTACCTGCAGCCTCACCAATGTTCAAGTCAGAGCTTTCCTGGACAACCCCATGCATGTCCCTGCTTGGCCCTCGCACACCCAGCGTATAGAGCGTTGTGTACAGCAAGTGAGCGAGGCCAGCAGTCACGTGTACAGCCAGTAGAGGAGGGAAGGCTACATCCAAGCTCAGGTGGTCAGCAGGGAGGTGATGAGTAGAAACAGAAGCAAGAAAGACATGTTCTCTATGGTGTGCAGCAACACCGGGTTGTAGTAGTAAAACCGGTTTTTGTATTTGATGATTTTGTTTTCTAAAGGAATATTAAATTTAATAAATGTGTCAAGATCATTCGTTTCACTATTCTGGATCATTTTCATCCTAATAAATTAACCTGATACATTTACTTTACTTTAAATAAGCTATTTAGTGGTGTTGGTAAAAGGGTGGGAATACTGAATTTTCATAAGATTTCAAGTTAAAATTTACCTAGCAAAAAATGAAAACTTTTCAAATCTGAAGATATCACATGATTCTGCACATAGAACTACATCATTAATACCATGGGCCGATTTTCCAAACTCAAAAAAAAAAAATTCGACTCTGTATGACACACCCTAATGGGTACGTCGTTCCCCCTCAAGGGAAGACGGAGCAATCCACTGCGGCTCTCAAATAACGTCTTCCTCTAGTCAAGGATATCAAACTACTGCCCGCTTTACGTGGCCAGGAGCCGGCTACTTATGCCTTTACTCAGCATAGTATGACGCAGCTTCCTGTGGGCACACCTTATCACGTGCATTGAACATGTCACCTCATAGCCAGTGGAAAATTACAGAGGGTGAATCTGAATATAAATCAGATGTAAGTAACCCATTTATATAATACTTTCTGTTGATGAGACAGGGGCCATTACAACTCCTCATACTTAAGGCATTAACTCATCATAATCAAGGCATTAATTAACGCAGCATACTTAAGGCATTTACTGCTCATACTCAAGGAATTAACGCACCTTACTTAAAAGTTGAAGTCATATCAGTCAAGGGGTTTAGGTCAGTGTGAGAGGAACAATTCACTGCTCTTTATTAACATATTACAGACACCGTGTGAACAAAGCATTAGGGGGGAAAAATGTTAATCTGTTTTGCGTTTAGACCTGGAGGAACAGAGACACGAACAGCAGGCCATGAAGAGTCGTAGGGATATGTAGGTAAGAAGGAGGAGGACCACTGTCACGCTGGCCCACACGTCTACATTATACAGCTTGTACCTGTAATGAGGAACAACACCAGTGAGGTACAGTCTCGTTTGTTTACTATAGTATGCAGTAAAATATAATACAAAACATTAATCAAGCAACAGGGAACTAAGTAACCAATTAACGATAACCTTTTATATTCATTCATAATTTTTCCAACGTACTATAGTAAACAATTGGGCTTGAGTTGCCAGCTGTCTCCAGCAGTGTTAGAAGAATCTTGAACGAGACTGTACATAACAGAAAAAGAGAAATGTAAACAAACTCCAGTTATACTTAGAAGACTGAGTCAATGTGAAATTTATTGGATCACCTGAAGATTAGCCCCAGCTTATTTCACCTGATCATTACATACTATACAGCTAAATGGAGGAGTTATGTTATGCTAGTTTTTTTTAAGGTGAAATAAATTAACGGTTAATTTTCAGGTGATCGAAGAGTATTATGAGAGGCATCCACTGACCAGGGCAAGTCACCAGCAGGGCAGCGGAGGTGAGCAGCTCCGTGGTGCCTCATGACGTACTCCACCCAGTACACAGCCACTTGTGCTGGCGACATTGGGAGGTCCTGCATCACCACCGATCTCCTCTGGGCCTCCGCCTTCAGCCTGCCGCGACACACCAGCCATGAAAACAAGAACTTAGATTCACTTTATAACGAGTAATAAAACTTAACGTTACTGAATTTCACGCACTGGCCACTTTTGATCAAGGGTCGTTTCATTATTATCAATTTATCATCATCATCACCACCACTACTACCGCGAATCCAGGGCACCAGACCAGAAAAATGCAGGCGGGACCAAGGGATGGGTGCAGTTTTGGAACGTGTTCAACAACCCCTCCCCCACCCCCCTTACCTCGGGTTGGTCACTTTTCATCAAGGGTAGCCTCTTCTTCATTATCATCATCATCACCGCGAACCCAGAGCACTAGACCAGAAAAATGCAGCCGGGACCAAGGAATGGGCGCAGTTATGGAACGTGTTCAACAAAATTACCCCCCCCCACCCCCGTAAACTCAACCCGCCCAGCGTAGAGCCGAAGGTCTTGGGTATCTTATACTAAATTTCTTTGAAAAAATATGGAACAATCAATTTAGATTTGAAAATTGGTATAATGGTGCTGTGGTATAAGTATGGTGGCGCTGAGGTATGAGTTTGACGGTGGTGCGGTATGAGTATAATGGTGCAGTGCCATTATTCCATTCTTTTGGGTAGACACCTGTATAAGGCAGCTTAACTAAAATCTTATGCTCCTTAAAATCAATCAAGCAGAGTATACTCATGTAGGTTAGTGCGTCTGTTGAACACCTAATTACAGAACGAGAGGGATTCTTGTCGACTGCTGAGGCACTTGTGACTCTTGTTTTGTGTTTATTATTAAATTATTTTATGCTAAAATAATTTAATTAAAATGCGATATAAAATACCTGTTTATACTACAAGTGGAATTATACATAACTCAGTCTTTTGTGTCCCTTTGTCAAATGAGTATTATGGCTCACTGGTTCTCCTTAATATATCGAGGCGTTCAGGATGAGAAGTAAATAACGATAAAAGTAAAATCACCAGAAAATGCAGTGAGAGTTTAGCAGTTTGAAATAAATATAATGGTATAATGAATTAACTCTCAGGGTGCTTTGGAGCTCGTCCTGTTCTCGTCACAAATTGCTCTGGGTTGTCTATTTATACATAGTGTATAAGGAAACACGTGCAGAACGAAAAAGTTATTCATTCATCACTAAATCTAGCGAGCTGAGGTGAACACTTGTAGTTACATCACCTTACCTCGGGTTGGTCATGGCGTCTTTCATCAGTGTCTTGAGAGCGTCAGGTGTGAGCTGGTCCCAGTGCAACACGCGGCCCCAACCATCACGTTCCACACCCAGCATGTTGGTCAGCTGGTCACCAATCACAGGCATACCCAGCACTGGTATACCATTGTACATGGACTCCAGAGTACTCAACAGACCTCCGTGTGTAATGAACAACCGTAAGCGAGGATCACCTGTCACAGTGTTAGAATTTAATTTTGATTAACATTTTTACTCAAACTATTAACACAAAAAAGAAATGAACTTAGAAATGAATACTTCTGCATATTTTGTGTAAATTGTCGTAACTCTGTGTGAAGTAAAGTGTGTACAATACTTCTCTATAGTAAACTTTCATTGGTTGGTTGTTATACTTCAAAAAATTGATTGTTTATGAAACATCTTACAGGACTTCGTTACTATCAGTGACCAACAAAAATATCCTTCAATGAGCTTTTTTATCTCTCTCTCTCTCTCTCTGTTGACTTGTTTGATAACTCTTTACCATTGTGTTTACACCCTCACTGTCATGTTTACCACCATTGTATATGTATAGTCTATACGAACAATGTATGTACTCGTATACATGCTGAATCAATATAATTTGTATTGTGATTTTACTTACTAAAACTGAAATGAACTATATTCTGCGTTACCACATTGTCCTGTGAACAACACACTCCTCTACGGGGGTGTGGTGGACCTTGTCTCCCTATTATGATTAATTATTATCCTCAAAAGGTTAAACCAGTCTCCTCTAGCAGTTAAATCAACTCCCTAAAAAGGGTTACACTATCTTTATACTTTACTTACTGGTGCAACAGAACCTTTACTTTATGTAAATATTCACCCAAATGAATAACACCAACTTTTTCATCAAGTTATTCTACAAGTGAGTCAACATGTTGTCGGCAACATACAACTGGGCTTGTAACTCTCTTAAAGGTCGAGTGCAGTTCTGCTGATTAATCAAAACAGCTGGCTCGCTCCCACGCCTCTCTCTCTCTCAGAGAGGCCAGTAGAGGATTACCCCTTGGACAGGGAGTGAGACACGTAACTCAAGTGTTATTCACAACACTTCCCTGGAGAGAATTCATAATTTATTCTCTCAGATTATATCTGTGTATATAGCTGCTTCTACAACAAACAAGAAAGCAGCTAAAAGTGTTTACATCAAACCCAGCCACTTAAAGAGTTCCAGAACTTAATTAAAACAATTAATGTGATACCAAAACAGCTGTCACACTTTATCCTCTTTGCCATCGGCTTGTTAACCACTTCGACGATCAGTCACGTCTGTTATTCACTGTTGGCAAGTACTGACTCCAAAATGTATCTACCTGTGCTAGTGTTGGTAAACTCTGGTCTTGAAAGAGCTCACACTTGGTGCCGTCACAACAATCTCGGAGACTGTTCCAAGAGTTCTCAACTATCACTACAAAAAAATCTGTCATGACAATTTTCTCAGCTTGAAGCTGTGAACGTTAGTGGGCTGAGCATCCGCCAGTTCCAGGTATGAACACTCGAACGAGTAAATGTCCTCTGAGGCGTTTATGGGCTTTAAATTACCCCTTGTCCATCTTTAGAATAAGTTAGGCAACTGCAGGCATTCCAATCTCTCTCAGTAACTGATATGCTGCAGTGTAAGCAATAGTCAGGTGGCTCTCCTGTGAACTTTTCGATATACTGACAGACTCTACCACATCACGGGCACCAGACGAGGTGGCAGTACTACTACAAACGAGAAGCACCTCACTTCTGAGAAGTGTGTGACTTTGATGAACAAGAACCACGACAACAACTTATTAATTACAAAGAAGTAACGCAAGAGACTGGGGAAAACTTATAGGGATGAAAATTAAATTTTAAAGAAAATAGAAATAAGTAGAAATATGAGGATGCGAAGTCACGTTTACAAAAAAATAAATAAAAAATTTTGGAATCAGAAGTTGAGGAAGCTGTGAGCAAAATGAAAAAGCTTGTGGGGTTAATCAGCTTTCAACAGAATATATAAACAAATGCACAAGAATAGGTTCATATGTTTGATTAAAATATGTAATTCTAAATACTTCAAAGGAGACCCAATGTTGTCAGAAAAATCAAAATTTGTATTATTACCTAAAAACCCAGGAGCCTTAGAGTGCACCCGGTTTAAAATACGCTTAAGTCATGCCTGCAAAATTTTATGAAATATAATATTCACTAGAATAAAATTAACAAGAGCAGTGAATTATCTGTAAATCAAATTGGATTTAGAAAAGGAAATTGAACGAGACAGTTATAGCTGTACGTGGTTTGAGAACTTTGAGTGAAATGACTTTACAGTTCTAAAGAAGTTTGTATATCTGCTTTGTTGATTTTGGAAAGGCTTTTGATCATCTAAAACACAATAAACTAATAGAGGTTTTGAAAGAAATAGTTATTAATGAAGCAGATATTATAATTAAAAAACATTCGTTACTGGCAACAGTTAGACAGGGAGTAAGACAAGGCTGTGTTCTGTCTCCAACATTGTATAATATATGTTAATAATTATTAATGAGAGAAGTTATATGTGTCAATGAAGGAATAAAAGTTAATGGTAAAGTAATATCCAATATACGCTATGTAGATGAAACTGGTCTTATCACAGATAGTGAAGAGGCATTATAAAAACTGGTTAACAGAATAAAGGAAAAAAAGGTGAAGAATGTGGGTTAAGAGTTATTACTGGAAAGACGAAAGTTATGGTTGATTCCAATTTGGAAATAAATCCAAAATTACAAATTATTTTAGACAACAGGAAACTTAAACAAGTGGATAATTTTGTGGATTTGGGAAGTAACATTAGGTGTGATGGAAGATGTAAAGAAGAAATCATAACAAGAATAGGACAAGCAAAAACAGCATTTAATAATCTAAAACACTTTATGAAAAGGGATTTTAAGTTTAATTTGAGAAAAATGCTCCTGAAAGGATATTTATATATATGGTTAGGACTGTTGTATGGACCAGAGGTATGGACACTTTCAACAGACACCAGGAAGTGGTTGGAGGCCTTTGAAATGTGGTGTTATATGGCGTATGTTAAGGATAAGTTATATTGACAGGAAAACAAATGAAGTACTAAGGTTAGCAAAATCTTCAAGATAAATACTTGAAATGTACAGAAAAAGAAAAATGAGATACTTGGTCACATAATTAGGGATGAGGGGATAATAAAAATATTAATGGTCAAAGTTGAGGGTAGGAAGGCCAGGGGAAGGCAGAGACTGGGATGGATGAATAAAAGAAAATGGGTTCCCAGAGAAACAAAATATTGGAGGGTTAGTAAAAGCAGCCCGAGAACGAATATAGTAGAGGACTAGGGTCGCCAACCCTCAGATATGAGGACGGTGCTCTTATTGGTTGATTGATGAGAGGCAGACTGTCTAGGAGTGTTGACACCCTTCTTAGATGAACTATTAGCTTAGATGCTTGCTTTACCTTCTCACAATGGTCCGATAACTTCAATTCGTTGTTAGTATACACACCCAGGTCCTTTTTTACAGTTGTTTTTGTCTATAAGTTGGTAAACCATCGTTCTCAAAGGGTTAAACCATCGTTCTCAAAGGGTTAAACCATCGCCAAAGGAATAAAAACAATGTCTTCAAGGGATTAAGTCATAGTCATCAATGGGTTAAAACATTGACTTGAAAGAGCTAACTCATACTCCTTAAAGACTTAATTAATATCATCAAAAGAAATTATCAAAAGGTTGGTGAACTGACCGAGAATATCCTGCTGTGGGAGCCATTTGCCGAGACGCACGTTAGGGGGCAGGTCATCCATGGTGTCCTCGTCCCACTTCCACAGGACCTGCTGCTTGAGGGACCCAAACACTTCAACCAAAATGGTCCTGTACCTAAATACATGACGTGCAAGAGTTAATAATATACTGTGCCACGCTACCCTCTTTCATCATTGCCTCTTTCATTGAACGGGTATTAAACTTTTTCTGGGTCCTCTGACAATTAAGCACCCCAGCTTACTTCATCTGAACTTTACCTATGCTAGCGCTATCCTAGCACCTAACCTAACCTAACTTCACCTAACCTAACTAAACTAACAAAACACAACCTAACCTAATTCCCCTGCAAACGTTAGGGTAGCTAAGCATCAAAGGAATATAGTATAATCTTGGTGATCCAATTTTTCTTATTAGTCACTTTTCATTCTGTTTTTACGGGGAAAAGCCCACCCGGGCACAGGTCATCGACCCACAACGGGGCCTGGGGGGGGGGGGGGGGGGGGGGGGGGGGCGAAAAAAAATGAGTAAAAATAAATTAAAAATAGGAAAGAAAAAGATTATATTAATCTACACCACGAAGGTGCCGGGAAACCAGCTTTTTAAAGTTAAAGTGGGACGTTGTATGAGTATGGAAACACAAAAGAAGGCAGAGCATTCCACAGTTTGGCTGTGGGAGGAAAGAAGGATGTACTATAACGAGTTATTCTACTGTAGTGTGACCGACAACCACAGAGAAACAGTGGGCACCGCGGGCAAGAGGAGTGTTACGGCGTTTCCGGAAGTACACAGGTTGCCAAATTCACCAAATAGTGCCCATTAAAGGGCCTGTAAAAGAGAGAGATTGAAGCAACATTGCGGTGAAGAGAAAGGGAAGAAAGATTGTCGACTAAAGGAGGAGAGTCAATAAGACGAAATCCCTTTGATTCCACCCAATCTAACAGTTGGACAGGAGAAGAGCCACCGCAGATATGAGAGCAGTACTCCAAGTTAGGACGAATGAGTCCCTTATAAAATTGAAGCAACTGCTTAGCAGTGAAGTAGCTACGACATCTGTACAGCATTCCCAGCTTTCGGGAGGCAGCTTTAGCAATGGTATGGATGTGTGGCTTCCTTGACATATTAGAGGAAATGGTGAGGCCTAGCATATCTATTTTAGAACTTAGCAATATGATTGCCTCCTGAAATATGATTGGTGGGAGATCGTCTAATTTGGAAAGTGTAATTGGTAAATTCAGAGTTTTATTTCTACTGAATTTAACCAAGTTTCTACCTCACCATTCGGAGATGCTGCACAGAACCGCATTGACAGATGAAATGATATCAGCTCTAGAAACGGATCTAGTTTGAGAATTAGGAGGCAGGGAAAATGTGAAGAGTAGAATAATTAGCGTAAGAACGGATAGAATTAGTCGTAGTGTGTAGTAAATCATTGAAAAAAAAAAAGGAAGAGTAAGTGAAAGAACAAAACCATATGGGACACCACTATTGGATCGGTTCTCAAGGAAACCAGAAATTAGAGAAAGTGGGGGAGATAAACCATAAGAGGGAAGTTTACAAAGCAAAGACTTGTACCATACTCCGTCAAATGCTCTGGAGATGTCGAGGGCCAAGACGAAAGTTTCCCCATAATCCCTAAGAGAGGATGACCAAAGATAGGTGCAGTAGGAGAGCAGATCACCAGTAGATCTCGCCTGGCGAAAGCCATACTGGTGATCATACAAAAGAGAAAAGCCTTCAAGGTGACGGAGAAAATAAGAGTTTAAGATAGTTTTGAAAATCTTAAAGAGGGATGAAGTTTGGGCAACGGGGCGATAGTTAGAGGGATTGGAATGGTCACCTTTCTTCGGGAGGGGCTGAACCGAGGCATGCTTCCTAGAAGACGGAAAAGTTTGGGTTTTGAGGCAAAGGCGTAAGAGGCAACCAAACATGGGGGCTAGAATTTCAGTACACTCCCACAGAACACGAGGGGGTATTCCGTCCGGCCCATACGCCTTACTCGCATCCAACCTGGATAACACTACCTGCAGTTATGACACATAGGATGAAAATTGAAACACTTTTATACAACACTGTCTCCATTTTCCACTGAACGATCTGGAAAGAGAATGGCGGTGAAGAATATGGGGTCCGGACAAATGCCTACCGGATAAAAGCTCCCTCAGTTAAGGTGCAAAATCGGTTAGGTTAGGTTAAGTAATGCAGTTTTGTGATATAATAAATGTAATATGTAATGGTTTATAAAAAGTTTTATTATTATTTGTCGCAGGGGGCTTTTGTCCGAGCGTGCATTTTTTCCTAGGGAGCTTTTGTTCTACGACCCTTTTGTCCTAGGGGGCTTTTTTAGAGGTGGGGCATTTTATCCAAGGGGGGTTTTGTCCTACACTCGAAGTATATACAGTACTCACTTCTCAGGCATACTGGACGGCTTTACTGCTGAACCAAGACTGAAGTAAATAAAGCCATCGTCACCAGCGCCTTGTACCCACTCCTCCAGGTCCTGAGATACAACGGGACATAAGATTTATGTTACAGTATTTTGTGAAGGAATAAACTTGGTTCACATGAAGATTGGGCCTCCAGTTTATTTCACCTGATAATTAAACACCCGAAAGCTATCTGGGGGGGGGGGGGGTTAGGTTATATTAGGTTAGGTCTGCTTAGATTAAGTTAGTTTAGATTAGAGTTGGGGTGTTTAATCATCCTGTTAAATAAGCTGAAGTGCCTAATCTTCAGGTGAGACTGGAAACTGTGTACATCAGATGAACAGAATAAGCGTGGGAATTATCAATGAAACGCATGTATGAAAGTTCTTTGAAGTGGTTTACTATTGTCTAAGTAAAACGAATGACAATTATTGAACAATGCTCTGTGCGAGTCGTGTTTGTGTGTGTAACCGAACCTGACTGGGCAACCGCACCCAGTAAGGTCATCCTTATGCGGTCGAAAACACAGTCAAAATCACAGATCAAAACAAAAACAAACCATACACTCTCTTATGGTCGCTGCATTAAATGTCAGGACCCTTCTGGATACTGTCACAAATGAGCGGTGGTCTGGCTACACCTTCTTCTGGAAGGGTAAGACTGCTGCAGAGAGAAACCACATATATGGACTTGGCCTTACCATCCGCCAATGCATCCAACACAGGCTAACTAAAATGCCGATTGGGATCAACGAATGCCTTATGACACTTCGAATCCCACTGAATCACTCTCGTCGTGCCTTTTTTATCAGTGCATACGCCCCAGCACTGGCTGCAGAGGATGACATCTAGGAGGCCTTTTACGCCGACCTTGACAGAGTACTAACCTCTATTCCCAGAGAAAACAAGGTTGTGCTCCTTGGTGACTTCAATGCCAGAGTTAACAAAGATGCTAACATTTGGCAGGGAACCATAGGGATAAATGGACTAGGGAAGTGTAATGCCAACGGCCCACTCCTCCTCAGCAAATGTGCTGCCCACAGCCTCACTGTCACCCAATACCTTGTTTCGGAAGGCCGACAAGTTCAAGGGTTCATGGCAACACCCACAATCCCAACACTGGCATCTCATTGACTACATCATTGTCAGAGAAAATGATCGCCGAGATATCTTCATCACCCGTGCCATGCGTGGCTCAGACCACTGGGACACTGATCATCGACTTGTCAGAGCCAAGCTCTCACTTCACGTTGCCCCTAAACGACGAAGGCAGCAAGCCTCCAGAAGAGGTTTTAATATTAAGTGTCTGGAGGATCCAGCAGTAGTACATGGTGTGAGGGGGCGCATTCTCGAGCTGCCACCAATGTGAGGGGGCCTGACTCCCCCTCAGTTTCTACGCCACCCTCATCTTTTCTACTTCTCTTAGTTCTTACTCTACTCAGTTCCGTCACCTATTCTTGGGTAGCATGGACGAGGGTCTAGGCACGTGAGTATGGTAATTTTGGTATCAGGTCACTTGGATGGAAATAAAGGTAAAATACTGTGGGAGAAATGAATACTCCTAAAATTCTCAAAGAACAAGTTTATTAATATGAAATCAAAGGGGAAAATAGATGTTATTAACACATAACTACCAGGCTCAGCTCCTGGGCCTATTGCAAACTCTCTATGTCTTATGTACTGGTTTCCTTGTTTTCCTATTTACTCAACAGCAATTATTCGGACATTACACTCTTACCGTGCACCCAATACCTGATGTCACCTTACATTATATCGCAGGACCAGTTCCTTGTCTTTCCTCCCAAGACACTAATACTGATACAAACCCCGACATGGGTCCCCCACAACATGGGTAAGTATTAACAACACCTACAACCACACTGTGGACCATAATTCCAAGGCCTGTCACAGGGTATAGCACTGGCGCCTCTACAACTGCTGTTGTGGTCGGTTACACTCCGACCCGAGATGGGTAGCCAGACACATGGCGGGTCTGGGGTCTGGCCCAACGAAGCCTTGGGGCACATTAATCCGGCCGCATCGGTGCCATCTTCTCACATATGATCCCGGCTGGACAACTAATACATCCGAGGCCGTTGTTGGATGGTAGAGCGATTCAAGAATCACAATGGGATCGGGAGACAAACGGGAATCAGCGTCAGGGGACCTGTATGGGTGAAGGGACGGGCACTTACTAACGGTGACAACAACATCACGTTTCAGGGGACGTTAAAGACGTAAATATGACTTCACTCAGAGCATATCAACTACGTTACTGTAACACTTGCACAATCAACTATTAATTGGGTCAAATCACTTAAAGAAGGGCAAATTACAACACAGAGTGGGTGGCCTACCTGTATGGGTGAAGGGACGGGCACTTACTAACGGTTGAAATGCCCGCAGCGCCCTCACTCAAAACAGACCAGGGAGTCCACCTACTTCTATTCGATGAATTAATTTACTGTACACTCTGACCTTGAAATTGAGACTATGAACTCATTTTCATTCTCTATTATTATCTCAACTAACAATGCTCTGACTCAGCTATCGAAAGCACAATTAAATTGACTACAAAGGTTTGGATGGCAACAGGTCCCAACATATAGCGGCTACTCCCAAAGACCAAGACGGGGGAAACATAGAAAACGGGGGATGTTTCCACTGGGGGGACTCAGAAGGTTTTGTGGACGTTTGAGCGTAATATGAATCCTTAAGGTTTTCAGGTTAGCCGTCATGACCATTACAATGGTATCAGAGAACAGCTCGAACCTGGGATTATAAACAACCCAACAGCAAACAACGCAAATCCCAGTGCCGAAAGGGATACTCTCAACACTGTTATGACAAAAACTTGCAGAGAGACCCTCGGCCAGATCAAAAGAATACACCAGGACTGGTTTGGTGAAAATGATCCAGCAATCAAAGTACTCATCGATGATAAACGTGCTACTTTTACTGACTGGCAGAGCAACCCTCAGTCTTAGACCAAAGCTGATAACTTCCTCAAGAAAAAAGCGGCAGCCCAGCGGGAACTTCACATTCTAAAGAATTACTGGCTTAAAAATAAAGCATGTGAAATACAAAAACAAGCAGATGAGCACACTATTCGCGAAATTTTCAATTCCATTAAAACATTTTATAGGCGCAGCCCCTATCTGCTCATCTGACGGTAACTTCATAATTAAAGACGATGAAGGCCTCCTTCACCGCTGGAAAGAGCACTACCATTCATTGCTCAACCAAAACACCGATGTGGGTGTCCTGACAACCCAGCAGGTCCGTCAGCATCCAGAGCTGATCCACCTCGGTTATCCTCCATCCCTGGATGAGGTAGTTACTGCCATCAAACAGATGAAAAATAACAAAGCCTCAGGGCCTGATGGAATTCCAGCTGAGGTTTATAAAGCAGGAGGACCTCTGCATACCAGCCGTCTCCACTCTAACCTGGGGAATATATGGGAAAAGGAGGAAATCCCCCCAGGCTCTTAAAGACCCTTCCATTGTCAATATTTATAACAACAAGGGAGACCGGTCAGACTGTGGCAACTGCCGTGGGATCTCGCTGCTGTCCGAAGCTGGCAAGGTTATCGCCAAGTCCTCCTATACAGACTCCTTCCTGAGGCGGAAAACTTCCTCCCAGAATCTCCATGTGGTTTTAGACCATCACGTGACACCACTGACATGATCTTTGCTCCCCGTCAGATACAGGAAAAGTACAGAGAACAGCGTCGTGACCTATATATGGCTTTCATCAGCCTAACCAAGGCCTTCTACTCGGTCAACAGAGAAGCCCTCTGGTGGACCCTCAGCCGTTTTGTCTGCCCACCAAAATTCATCGCCATTGTGAGGCAACACTACGATGGCATGAACAGCAGTGTCCTGCACAACGGCACCCAGTCTGAGTTCTTCCCCATCCAAAAGGGTTAAACAAGGGTGTGTATTGGCACCAACTCTCTTTTCCATTTTCTTAGCTGCCTTCCCTACTCGTGCCAGTGGCAATTTAGCCGGCGGGTGGACACCGAGTACCGGGTGAAGTGGGGTCTCTTCAACAGAAGACGACTCCAGGCAAGAACAAAGGTGTCGACAGCTGTCATTACTGAACTTCAGTATGCAGACGACCTCACCCTTGTTGCCCACACTGAACACGACCTACAGGAGATTTTAAATACCTACGCAGATGCGTATGCACACTTCGGCCTTGAGGTGAATGTACGTAAGACTCAGATTCTCTTTCAACCTGCCCCTGGTTCAGACACACCTCCACCATCCATCGAGTTTAATGATACTACCCTCTATAATGTTACCTACTTTCAGTATCTTGGCTCCCACCTGTCCACCGAGGACATTGATGAAGCAATTCATCATTGGATCAGAAGTGCATCTTAAACCTTTGGCAAACTCAGAACCCATGTCTTTGCTGAAATTATCTACAAAACTGCACGTATATCGGTGCTGTTTGGCACTTGAAAACTTTCACTAATGTAGTCTACATTCTGTCCTCCGAGTTCGCTGAGAAGACGAGAACAAATTCCAGTATTCTTGCTGACACCAACTGTAGGAGCATCGAAAATACTATTATCAAAGAACAACTATTATGGACTGGCCATGTTACTCGCATGGACGAAAGTAGACTGCCATAGTAGGGTGTGTCATACGGAGGCGAATTTTTTTTTTTTGAGTTTGAAAAATCGGCCCATGGTATTAATGATGTAGTTCTATGTGCAGAATCATGTGATATCTTCAGATGTGAAAAGTTTTCATTTTTTGCTAGGTAAATTTTAACTTGAAATCATATGAAAATTCAGTCATCCAACGAACAGTAAAAGTAATGCTGGTGGGCAACGGAAAAGGTATAAGGATAATATTAAGACAAACCTAAAAAAGTGCCACACCGTAACGCTTGGAGGGGAACCACACGATTAGGTGTCAATGCTTTCGAGTTAGCCCGACTGTATACCGAAGCAGACAAGCGCCAACACTGGAAAGACGTTGCTGGCCCCCCCCCCCCCCCCCCGCACTAGATGTAGCCCTTCACACGTGCAACATCTGTGGACGACCCTGCTGGTCCCGTATCGGCCTCTCGAATCACCTCAGAGCTCAGCAACGAAGGCGACATCTTCAATAATTAATATCATTGTAGCATAGCTGGATGATCGTCATACTTGATTCCGAGCAGTCGCAGCGGCGGCGGCGATCGGCGTCAGCGGCGGCGTGCGGCAGAGGCGAAGGCGGCTGCCACTGCGGCGGAAACAACGGGGGGGGGGGGGGGGGGGGGGGGGGAGGGAGTCGCAATCACCTAGCAGGGTAAAACTAAAGGCAAGTTTCTTTGCGCCTTTACATTTATCTACCCAGCAGTAATTGGGGAGCTGGATGTTAATTAATTTGCAGGTCATGTTCAGGGGTAATGGTTACTCAGTGCAATTGACTAGTTGTCCGATCTTCTCGGACTATTCCTTGACACTGGATAACGTACAAGTTCGTTAATTTAGGACGTGGTTATGTTGGCGACAGTTTCTATGTTGATTTAATCTTACCTAGCCTGTGTAACAACCACATCTGTACACCATGTTGCTCACCTGTGGCAGAGGCTCCGGGGCACGGCAGTGTATTCCTCCACAGTAGATGGCAGCAGGTACAGTTGGACGAGGAGGGTATTCAACGGTCTCTACACTGTGGGATTTTAGAAATAATATGTGAGTATTACTGGTCTGAAGGATGTCAGGTACGGGAACGTCGAATAATGATCATAACACACTGACAGGTGTCTCGGACAACCTGAAGATTAGACCCCATGCTACCTTTGCTACTGTAAGGGTATGTTGGGTTAGGTTAGGTTGGCATGTTGTTTAGTTAGGTTATTATAGTTTAGATTAGGCTAGCATAGTTTAGCATTAGGTAAGGAAGAGGTAGCTTAGTTCAACGTTAGGCTACGTTAGCTTAGCATAGCATAATGTTAGGTTAGGTTACCGTTAGATTAAGTAGGCGTTGTTAGGTTAGGTTAGATTAGCTTACGGGAAGGTTTGGTTTGCTTAACATGGAGTTTAGTAAGCTTCGCGTCGTATTTCGTTAAGGTAGCTTAGCTTAGCTTATTGGCCCATACTGGGCAGTCCAGTGTACACCCAACTCCTATAGGTCATATATCCATCCAACCAGCGAGTTCGCTCCTGGTTGGATAGTTTGAGTACCTTTCCTATATCACACTTGTTTAAACCTGACTTCCCACTTGAGACCTGAACCTCGGCGAGGTAGGTTCTCCCGGCTCCCCGCTCCTTCCCCCCGAGGTACCGCGTGACCACGATCATGATCACCCTAGCCCAGGCGAAGGTTGTGAGACTGATTCCGGTCGAGCACCCTTCGCGCAAGAAACTCAATCTTCTTGTTATAAAAGATTTTTTTGACCACATTGGACTAAAGGGGGTGACAGGGGTCGTCCGGAGTAGCGGTGGTACCCTTGTCATCACATTCGAGGAATGGGGGCAGGCCCACAAATTACCCTACCGAACGATTATCAATGGAGTCGTCGTCATGTTTGACGCCTTACTTCAGGATAACTTAGTTTTGGGAGTCATTTCCCACTCTGAAATTGAGTATCTCGAAAGAGACGAACTTGCCGAGCTGATTGGAGATCAGCTCTCAGTACTCAGGAAGCTGACCAGCACAACTGCCCTGGTTGGTTTTCCTGGGAAACTTCCTAGCTCCGTTATACTGGGATGGGAGAAAATCCCAGTAAAACCTCAACAGCAAAAACCCACTCGCTGCTACAATTGCCAGAAATATGGCCATCTGGCGAGGAAGTGTCGTGCTCGCGTGGTGTGCTCAAGCTGCGGGGCACCCGGCCACACCGACGCTGACTGCCAGGCGGCCGTTAAGAAGTGCGCGGCTTGTGGTGGCCCTCACTCCTCCTCCGACCGGCTTTGTCCCAAGTGGAGGGAGGAGTGCAGGGTGGCCAGGCTGCGGGCTAAGGAAAAATTGACTTACAAGGAGGCTCTCCTTGCAGTCAAGACTCTAGAAAAAAACAACCAAGACCAAAACAAACAAGAAAAGAACAAACAAGACAAAAGCGAACAAGAAAAGAACAATCAAGATATGAACAACGAAGAACCTGATAATATCATTATAGAAGACCAGACAGAACAAGACCAAAAAGAAGAAGACGAAGAACAGAAGAAGAATGGAAAGTAAAAACTAAAAGAAGAACAAAGAGAAAAAAGAAGACCAACCAATCAGCTTCGGCCGAAATAGCCTAACGGCGAAGAGGCCAGAAATCCCAAACAACTTGAACTTGAACTGACTTCCATTTATACACTTCGATCATATCGTCTCTCGAGAAAGTGTAAATTCGGATGTTTTAACCTGTCTCTGTATTCAAGGCTCCTAATGCTCAAGATTAGTCTTGTCATTCTCCTCTGAATTCTTTCTAGGGATTCTATATCCATTCTGTAGTACGGTGACCAGAACTGAACAGCGTAATCCAAGTGATGTCTTACAAGCGCAAGATATAGCTTTTGGACAACTTCGCTAGTCTTGTAACTAACACTCCTTTGATGAACCAAATAAACAGTGTTGTCTTGGTTTAAGATTTGTTCTTATCATTCTCCTAAGTCGTTCTCAGTCGGATTTTTCTATAACAACGTTGTTCATCTGGTATCTGGTTTCTCTGATTACATCTCCTAAACTAAGTACTTTACATGTGCCATTTTTCAGACCATGAGAAAATTTTGTTTAGATCTTCCTGTGGTTTTGCAGAGCCCTCTTCAGATTTAACTACACGCCCTTTTTTTAGTGTCATCAGTAAATTTAATTATGTTGCTGTCTACGCCAATATCAATGTCGTTTATGTATACATTAAATAGTACCTAATGTTCCAAGTACTGAGCCTTGGGGTACTCCTTTAGTGACGTTACCCCAATCGGATTTAGTGCCGTTCATGCTTACCCGCCCTTTCCTGTCCTGTAACCACGCCCTAATCCATTTTAGAATATCTCCTCCAATTCCACAACCCTTCACTTTTCGTATTAGTCTTTCGTGGGGGACTCCGTCGAAGGCTTTTCTAAAATGGAGGAATACCACATCATTACCACATCATAATCGTATCAGCCATCTAGTAGACTTGGAAAGGGCTAAAAAAAAATTGATCACTGCATTTCACAGTGCAAATGTCCCACGTGGCATAAGTGTTCCTTGGGGCAAGAGGAAAAAATATTCGAGAGACACTTTGTCTCGTTGCATAGAACCCACTAATTAGCATAAATTATGCTAATTAGCACCCGAAAGAAGGCAATTTATAACTTAAACCATTTCTCCAAAAACATGTGTGATTAGGTGACCCTGGCTTCTTTTAGGGTCAGGAATTCATTTTGGGGGTTATTTTGACAATTGGCGGCCAATTTGACCCTCACATCCAAGATGCCCTCTGGCCGCCATCTTGAATGAAGTCATACTTTACAACTTTTAAACCGTTTGAGCGACAAACTTGTGAGATATATAAATTTTTACTAATTTGGGGTTGGGAAATTAATTTAGGGTGTTAATTTTGTGGTAAGAAGTTACTTAAAAGGATATTTAAAGGTGAATTCCAAGATAGCTGATATTGACTATATCAGAAAAGCAGGTTGCATCACAGGAGTAATATATAGACCTCCATATCTTGAGAAGAGTTAATGAGCGGCATATTTGGGATGGAATGCGCAGGGCTTTCAGGCATAGTAGGCGACTTTAACTTTAACAAAATAGATTAGATTGACCTTACAGGTAACTCAGAATCAGATGATTTTCTTGAAACAGTTCAGGACTGTTTCATAAGAACATAAGACCATAAGAAAATAAGGAGTCTGCAATAGGCCGGTTGGCCTGTGCATGGCAGCTCCTGTCGAGAGTTACAACCACTCTCTATCATCCATGAATCTATCCAGCCTCCTTTTGAAACTTTCCAGAGTTCCAGCACTTACTACAAAGTTGCTAAGCTTGTTCCACTCGTCCACCACCCTATTTGTAAACCAGTTCCTTCCTATCTCCCTCCTAAACCTAAACTTATCCAACTTAAACCCGTTGCTCAGAGTCCTATCCTGCTCGGATATTATAAGAACTTTATCTATATCCCCTTTATTGATTCCTTTCACCCACTTAAATACTTCTATCATATCTCCCGCACTCTTCGTCTTTCTAGGGAATGCAAGTTAAGTTTCTTTAACCGATCCTGACAGGGAAGGTTTCTAAGTCCCGGAATTATTTTCGTCATTCTTCGCTGCACCGACTCTAGTGAATTGATATCCATTCTATAATAAGGGCACCAGAACTGAACCGCATAATCGAGGTGCGGCCTGACGTAACCCACCCGGGGTAATGATATACTCGATTTAGTTCTGTCAAACAGAAAACCTCATTAGTAATGTCCAGGTAGGGAACGAACTTGCCAACTGCGATCACAAAGAAATAAGATTTCAATTAATATTTAATAGCAGTCGCAAGGAAAATTCCATTAAGTCCCCGATTTCAGAAGGGCAAAGTTTGATAGGTTGAAAAGGCAGCTGAGAGAAGGATTATCACATTTGGGGATGGATTACATGACCTTGCGTGAGGTGACCTCACACAATGTACCCACAGAGGGCAACCTCACTTTTCCTGGAGACCTGACAACGATATCCTCACAAAATATGACGGTTGAGGATGACCTGATCACGAGATCTGAGTACCACAACAACTTAAATAATGAGTTACTTAATGCACAAAGGCTGAACATACATACAGAAAATTCAGATTAGACAACAATAACCCTAAATGGATAAATAATTATTTTAAGAATATTATTGGACAAAGGAAGGCTATAGGTAGGAGAATAAATCGTGGTGAAGTTTACCTCCGAGATTATTATGGTTAAGACCGAGATAAGAAAAGCAAAGATGAATAAGGAACTGAAGGTAGTAAGGGAGGCGAAGTCAAATCCAAAAATATTACACATTTTTCCATCGTTATCCATTTGCTCGCTGGTATCTGACTGTAATGGTCCAATATTTTCTCGTCTTTAAGTTTGATACATTTGGAAGAATCCCTTAGGGTTTGACTTCGCCTCCTTTAGTTCACTATTCCTCTTTGCTCTTCTTATCACGGTCTTAACCCTACTGCCTTATAGTAATCTCGGAGGTAAACTTCACCATGTTTTATTCTCCTACCTATAGCCTTCCTTTGTCCAATAATATTCTTTGAATAATTATTTATACATTTGGGCAGTGGTGGGTGTTAGGTTCTGAATAATAAGTTCTATATACAGGAGAGAACACAAACACCTGTATAGTTTTGTAGGTTCGGTTTACTGGATAAGAGTATGTACACAAAGGAGAGCAGCACTCTCTCTTGACTAGGCTCCCGGTCAACTGCTATAGGCGACGTATGGCAAGTGATACATTAGCAGCTTCCATACGTCGCCAGGCACATTAATTAAGCGTGTGGGATATGGTAATAACATTGCCACACGCTGCTAGCTAGGCTGAATAAATAATACATAAATGGAGCACATACATAATATACATACATGATATATAATCCAGCATGCATAATATACATACACCTCCCTCCCCCCTATACGCTCATAGCAAAGTCTTGAGCGGACCTTTTCTTTTGGATCCGTTCTGAGCGTCGAGGGACTTCATCACTGGGAAGGGTATGGGACTCAACACTGGTGGCGGGGCCAGCAGAAGGCATTGTTACGGGTCGGAGAAAACGGCGGTTCCTCCACCACACACGACCACTGGGTAACCGCACCTGGTAGTCCCGTGACCTGCCGAGACCCATGACTACGCCTACTTTGTCCCAACGTAGGGAGGTCGGGTCCTGAACACGGACTTGGGTGCCGGCACTCAACCTGGGGAGAGAACGGGCGTGGTCATTGTAGCGGGCGACGACGTCCTGAACACGTTCGGCGGCTCGGCGATCACAATCCTCTGTCTTGGCCTGCCACTCCTTGGAGAAGGATTGAGGGTGAGCAGGGACACAAGAACGAAGGGGGCGTCCATACAAAACCTGGGCAGGGGAGCGTCCGGTGTAGTTAGGTGTGTTGCGGAGTTCAAGAAGACCCCTGTCGAAGGCCTCGCAGTCAATGTTCCCAGAAGGGGCCACCTTAAGGATGAGGTGCTTCAGGGATTTGACAGCAGCCTCAGCGTGGCCGTTGGACTGCGGGTAATGGGGCGATGACAACACATGCCGGACTCCCCATCGGTCGAGGAACACAGCAAAGTCCCGGCTTGTGAACTGAGGCCCTCCGTCGGTTCGCAGGCGTACAGGAACGCCCACGTCACGGAAGTAGTGGCGGAACTTGCTGATGGTGGCGGCAGACGTCGTGTCATTACCGCACTTGATGACAACCGGCCAACCAGAGAGACGGTCGACGATAACGAGGAAGGACTTTCCTGACACACAGAAAAAGTCGGCCGACACAGACTCAAAGGGGCGGGTGGGGTTGTCGTCACTCATAAAGGGTTCCTGCTGCTGGCTGGGCTGTAATACTTGGCAGGGCTCACACGCACGGACAACATTGGAGATGTCGGAGTTGATGCCGGGCCAGAACACAGTCTGTCGTGCACGTCGTTTGGTGGCCTCAGCTCCACGGTGACTGTCGTGAAGGCGGGCCAAGGCGTGGGGACGTGATGCAGCAGGGACAACTACACGTGCTCCGTACAGAACAAGGTCTCCGTCGCAGTAGAGTTCATCGCGGAGTTTCCAATACGGGAGCAGGGTGTTGTGAAGATCGTAGCGGTTGCTAGGAAATCCATTCCTCACACACTCGACGAGTCGGACATAGGAAGGGTCATCTCGGGCCGCTGTTCGAAGGTCCTCCATTGCCTTGTCGTCATCTGGTGACAGGTCCGAACGAAGGGATTGGACGGCATGGAGAGTGACCACAGTCCTGACGGAAAGAGCGAGGTCGGCGTCGAGTACATGGTCTTCTGGAGTAGGGCGGCTGACAGGAGAGCGGGATAAGGCATCAGGGATGCAGAGCTCCTTACCAGCACGCCACACTGCAGTGAAGATGTACGCCGAGAGCTTCTCTTTCAGACGCTGGAGGCGAGGGTTCTCAACAGCGTCTAGCGTGTAGTGGTTGAGGATCGGGACAAGCGGGCGATGGTCGGTCACTAGGTGAAAGTATTGCAGGCCTATGAGGTAAAACCTGCACTTGGACATCGCCCAAACCGCAGCCAACAGCTCCAACTCAATAGTGGCGTAGCGCGTCTCAGTGTCAGAGAGGAAACGCGAGCCACACTGGACGAGCCGGAACTGCCCTCCACCATGATCCTGCAGTAGGGCGTATCCCACGCCATACAAGCGTGAGGCATCCGTCTGCAGAACTGTCGGCAAGGCTGGGTCAAACGTGGCGAGGACAGGTGGACGAGACAGGGCCTGTTTCACTTGCTGGAAGGCCTTGTCGTGGTCGGGGGTCCACAGGAATGTCCTCTTGGGGCTCATCAGGGGGCAAAGTGGTTGAGCAGCTGCGGAGATGTCCGACGAAAACTCTGCTAACTGGTTGACGAGACCGATGAAGGACCTCAAGTCGGTCAGGTTAGCAGGGGTGGGAAAATCCGTAATGGCGCGGACCTTTTCCGGGTCAGCTGCGATACCATTCCCTGAGAGGGTGTACCCACAAAAGTCAACTGAAGAGCTGGCCAGAACAAACTTGTCGGCATTTAGGGTAATGCCGTGCTTCCGGCACCTGTTGAGTACCTCGTAGATACGGCAGAGGTGATCCATATAATCCTCGTCGTACACGAGTATGTCGTCGACCACTTTCACGCAGTTTGCCAGACCTTGTAGAGCCATATCACCTCGAAGACAGAAAGCGTCTCCTGTAGCGGCGAATCCCATGGGGCCACGGCAATAACTGTAACGTCCATGCGGGGTGATGAACGTTGTGAGTGGTCGGTCTTCCTCGGCAAGCTCTATCTGCCAGTATCCACACAGGGCGTCCATCGTCGTGAAGAAGCGCGCCTTCGGGTTCACGCTGCGTATGGCTGCAAAGGGCGTGGGAGAAGGGTGCGCAGGACGAGACACCTGGTTGTTGAGCTTGGAAAGGTCAGTGGTGATCCGAACACCACCTTTAGGTTTTGCGACGACAACCATCGGGTGACACCATGGAGACGGGTCATCGCCGGTTGGTACAATAATTTCTTGGGCGACCATGGAGTCCAGCTCGTTTTTGACCGCCTCGCGGAAGGCCAGGGGAACCAGTCGAGGGGTGTAAATAGCGAATGGCTTCGCGTCGTCCCTCAGGTGGATCCTCATGGGGGGGGCCTGCCATCTTCTTGAGAGGCTTGGATTCCAGAGCGGACTTGGTCACCAGAACGTCGCTGAATTCCTTCAGGAAGTACTTCCGAGCATCCGAAGGAGAGGTGTCACTGGCAAGAGGCAGGGGTAGGGCGGCAGCAGGGTCGTTGCTGCTCCCTTTTTGCACCCTGTTGGCGTGTTTTACCTCAAGAACAGGTTTGGGGAAGTCCTGGGAGATGATGGCCAACTCCTGACAATGTCTGTAGGACAGCAAAGGAGTCTGGACACCGTTATGCACATCAATCCAGGCTTGACACGACCTGTTGCCAAAGGTGACTTGTGCTTGGAGTGAACCCAGGGCCGGGGTCATCTGTGAACCATCTGCCATAAAGCGGAGATCCTTGGGGGGCGGTCCTAGATCACTTGGAGAGAGCCCCAAGCATTGCAAATGCTGGGGACCGATGACTGTAGCATCAGCGCCGGTGTCGGGCAACATCTGAAGACGGGATGACACACCGCCGTAGGTCACGATGACGCTGATGTACTGGGGGACTTTGGTCCTGGGACGCTGGGGGGAGCACACATTCCTAATGTGGCTCGAGCGTTGTCAAGAGTTGTCGTACCTCTGATTGGAAGACTGTGGGCGGCCCTCTCTGGTGGAGGGGGGCTGAAGCTTCCGCCGACGCGGTCCCTTGGGTATGTTGGAAGGGCAACACTTGTCATAGTGGCCCAGGCGACCACACACATTGCACTGGACGCGTTTGGCTGGGCACCGTACTGTGAGTGACCAGTGGCCCTTACGGTCACAACTGTTGCAGGTAGACTGAGCAGCTGGACACACCTGTGTTCCGTGCTGCTTACCACAGTTGTTGCAAAATAAACCGGGCGTGGACGTGGTGGGCGAAGGCGTAGGAACGGACTTCTTGTCCTTCTTGTACCGGGACACAGCGCGTACAGCTGTAGGGGGAGCACGGATGGCAGAGGTGGCACACCTGGCAGCCTCATAGGAGCGACATATCGTCAACACATCCTTAAGAGAAGAGGAAGAGTCGAGGGAGGTGAGGCGTTGGACAAGTTCCTCGTCCTTAACACCCATCAGGATCACCTGCTTCAACTGGGTCTCCTCGCACTGCTGGTGGTGGCCTGGACATATATCTACCTCTTCCGAGGCTCTCTTAAGACGCACGTAAAAGGCATCAAAAGACTCACCCTCCAACTGTCTGCAGCTAAACAATTCCCTCCTGCGCAGAGCTTCATTCTGCTGTCCTTTGATGTGCCGTTGTAGAACGTCCAGTACCTCCTCTACAGACAGCAAAGAGGTTGGGGGTACCTGCAACGTATGTTCCAAGACACGCTGAATTTCCAAGGACAGGCACATGCGCAGCTGGATGAGTTGTTTAGGCTGTGACAAACTCTGGAGATCCACCATTGTAGAATAATCAGTCCACCGTCGCCGCCATTCACGAAAAGTCTGGAAAGTCTCATCAGGCTTCAAGATGGGCGGCGTTTGAGCTGCTGCTTTAGGTGGGGCTGGGGGGTGTGAAGGAAGCATGGATGAGGTATCTGAACCAGTCAGTACCGAGGCAGTGTTAGAGCCAGGGGCTTGGTTAACAGTGAGGCGAGATATCAAGGCTTCAAACCGTTCACTGTCTTCCAATCTCCGTTGGTTGTCTCGTTCTGCCTCTGCTTGCCTTCTGTGCTCATCCGCCAAACGTCTGTGGGCTTCATCCTCGCGTTTCTCATCTCTCATAAACTTCAGTAAAGCAATTATCTCTGGAGACAACGCTGAATATTGAGGTGAGGGACTGCGCGATGTGGGGGCTGAAGCGTCGTGGCCGGTCTGGTCATCCATCTCTGCGGGGCTATCACCCGCCTGAGTCATCCAGACGCTGGGTCCACGGCTACGTAAGGCGTGAGACATAACTACTTCCTCTGTGTACTATGTCTTAAATCAGTGTTGACCGGTCAGCCCGTCGTATCAACAAGATTTCAGACAAAAAATTAATTAAATACACAGATAAGTAGGTTATATATATAAAATATATATAAGGAAGCCGCGCGGTCAGCGAGTGTCGTGTGCGAGTGAGTGTGTGTCCTGGGCGGGGGAGCGTCTCGCCCCAGCTGTGAGGGGGGGTGGAGGCGGCGCTGTGAGGGGGGGTGGAGGGAGAGGCGCGGCGACTCCCAGTCAGTCTAGTTACCCTCAGGACGCGGTCAGAGACGGGTGCACTGAACTTTACTCCTTACAAATGCCCAGAACGTGCCGTATACCTTGGGAATCCTTTAGAACAAGGTCACACATGAATGGCACGAACACACAATGCACTAAACACTTCACAGAAAATCACTGTCACTGCTCAAAGTTGCTGAAATTCTTCGAGGCGAGGTGACGCGGGAGTTGACCCAAGGCTTGACCCAAGACGGGAGGGGACCCTAGCCGGCTTTCTACAAACTTTGCACTATCACTCGTAATTATCCAGTAAGACTACGCACTGCGCCATGTTAGGTTCTGAATAATAAGTTCTATATACAGGAGAGAACACAAACACCTGTATAGTTTTGTAGGTTCGGTTTACTGGATAAGAGTATGTACACAAAGGAGAGCAGCACTCTCTCTTGACTAGGCTCCCGGTCAACTGCTATAGGCGACGTATGGCAAGTGATACATTAGCAGCTTCCATACGTCGCCAGGCACATTAATTAAGCGTGTGGGATATGGTAATAACATTGCCACACGCTGCTAGCTAGGCTGAATAAATAATACATAAATGGAGCACATACATAATATACATACATGATATATAATCCAGCATACATAATATACATACAGTGGGCACAGATAAACGAAAAGTTAGCTTCGCTAACCGCTAATCTGCTAACTAAAAAGTTAACTTCGCTAACGCTAAACCGCTAAACACCTAAAAAAATTAGCGGAAGCTAACACTAACCGCTAACTTTTATTATATGAATTTAGCTTCGCTTTTTTTTTTGCTCTAAACCCTTAAAAACAGACCTAGAGAGCTGAAATTTTCATATGTTGTCTTGAAGCTTAGACATAGAACTTTCCAAAAAGGTATAGCATGCCAAGATCAGATGATGATCAAGGTGTACACAAATAATTAAATGAACAAATGAAATTAAACATTAGTTTACATTCAAGTTTCAACATAGACTTTATAATCTTTATTTACTGTACGAAAAGACAGAAAGTATTAAACGAATCCAAAAACTATAGTACTGTATAGACAGTAAGACTGCTTAGACTGTCTGTAATGTGACAACGTCGTAAGTGAACTGAACTCAGAACTGCGGAATTACACAATGCTGGTCAGCTGCTGAAGCGCCGCGTCGACAAATCATGTCTTGTCACGTTTACACGTACTAACACGCATTCAGCCAAGCGTGCCTGACTGGCTGTTGGAGACATGCATCGCAGCGTCACACGCTTACAACAGACAGGAACAAACATGTATAAATTTTGTTAGCGGACTTAAAGTTTTAAAGTTAGCGGAACTGCATTTGGGGATCGTTGTTATTTGATCTGAGGTTTCTGTATGGTATGTTCTGCCTTTGTTAATTAAGTAACTCATTATTTAAATTGTTGTTGAACTCGTCGACCTCAGAGTTCATGGTCAGGTTATCATCAACCGTCATATTATGTGAGCATATCGTTGTCAGGTCACCAGGTAAAGTGAGGTTGCCCTCTGTGGGTACATTGTGTGAGGTCACTTAACGTGAGGTTATGTAATTTACCCCCAAACGTAATACCCCTTATCTCACCTGCCTTTTCAACCTATCAAAGTTTGCCCACATAAAATCTGGGACTTTAATGGAATTTTCCTTGTGACTGACAATGAGTTCTACTTTAAATCTCACTTCTTTGTGATCGCTGTTAGCTAATTTGTTCCCTACCTCGATATTACGAATGAGGTTTTCTCTGTTTGACAGAACTAAATCTAGTATAGTATTACACTGAGAGGTGTTCGTCTAAATGTTGATTTAGAAAACAGTCTTAAACTGTTAGGTTTTGGTAGATTGGCATTAGTTAGGTTAGCTCAGCTTTATGTTAGATTAGTTTAAAGTAGCTTAGTGTTAGGTTAGGTTAAGGTAGCTTAGCGTTAAGTTAAGATGGTTAATCTTAAGGTTAAGAAAGCTGTGGGGTGGGGGCACATCTTCAGCTAATAGAACGAAACTTATAGATGATTGTAAAACAGGTCTAATCCCCTGCATCTGTGGAGGAAAACTCTCCGGTGGCTTTGCTCATAAGTCATTAAAAAAATGTAAATACCTGGAATTTAAGAGTACGAGAAGTGAGGGAAGCCTAACGTAACAGCTGCCACGCACCTGTTTATTATCAAAAGGCTGTTGTTTCGTCGCATTTCCGAGAGGCTGGGCATATCATCTGGACACAGCCCGCGCCGTCGACATTCTGCCTCCACCCTGTGAGAGACGCGGGTTTATTAAATGCATAAATATTTAAGAAATGGGTACAACTATACATAAATATTATATAAAACTTGGCTTTTTTATTTTTTTTTAAATTTTTAGGACATGACTATAATACCTCAATGTTTTAATTATTAGTTTAATGTTTCTTATAATATTCTTCAGAAAGTAAGTGATAACCTGCAGTGTGTGTGTGTGTGATAAAAACTGTTTATTGAATAAGTTTGCAGCCCGAAGGCTGAAAATATACATTGGACATAAATGACTAATTACATGCATTGGTCGTTTAACAAAAGCCTTCATTAGAGAAAGGTGAAGGAACATACAGTGAACATACTGATTAATGTTTACACACGTAGATCATGTGAGCTGAGGTGTTGAACAGCAGACACGTAGTGTAGTAACTCCCTCACAGATGGCGTTATGAGGGGCATCACGTGGAGTACTAGTTCCCTCACAGGTGGTGTTATGAGGGGCTTGACGTGGTGTAGTAATTCCCTCACAGATGGTGTTACGAGGGGTCTGATGATGTAGTAATTACCTCACAGATGGTGTATGAGGGGCCTGATGTGGTGTAGTAATTCCCTCACAGATGGTGTATGAGGGGCGTGATGTGGTGTAGTAATTCCCTCACAGATGGTGTTATGAGGGGCATCACGTGGTGTAGTAATTCCCTCACAGATGGTGTTATGAGGAACTTCACATGATGCTGTAGCATAGGGGGCAGTGAAATTTTGCTCAAAGCTGCACTCTTCAGGCATTGTTCCTTATACATATCGAAGACTCCATGCCAAATTTGAAGCTGATATGTCGAGGTTTAGTCTGCCGCATTTTCTACTGAAATTTTTAAATTTACCTACAGTACTAGCCAAACAGCCGCTGTGGCGGTGCAATGTTCTGTTCAGTGTTTATCAACTTTTTTTTCATATCTCTTATTTCATTTAAGTTGTCTTGTTGCAGATGAGTATGGTGCTATGTCTATATTGATTATCAGCCTTTTCTGATGCTGATTTTGTCCCTGATCCAAGGGCTCTGACAGACACCAGTTCACAGAACCGGACAAGACTCCCTACACTGGCTGCCGCTTGTGACCGATACTTGATTAGTGATTATGCTGGAGCTGCCATTGCTACTGCCACCTTAACTGACTATGGCATTATCACAAAGGATGACAAGAGTCAGGTTATTGGACCACATAAGCTGCGGGATGCGAGACAAAAATACCGATTTAAGAGGCAAGAAATTGAGATGGCTAGTTTAGATAATTTGACGTCACTCTATTTTGATGGTAAGAAGACCGCCACTCGTGTGATGATAAAGAATGAGAAGACCGAGAAATGGAGTTCGAGGATGATGGTGAAAGATCATTATGTCATCATGGTTGAGCCTGGCAATGAATATCTCACACATGTGACTCCCAAGACTGGACACGGAAAGCAGATTGCCAAAACTATTCACGAGTTTCTGGTGGAGAAAAATCTAACCCAGCAGCCCATTGTGTGTGTTGGTTGTGATGGAACCAATGTAAATGTAGGATCAGAAAATGGAGTCATTCATCATCTTGAAATGTTACTTGGTCACCCGCTCCATTATTTCATATGTCAGCTTCACGGAAATGAGCTGCCTTTCCGCGCAGTTTTTTATCACTGATGGTAAACCAAGTGGTCCTGAGCATTGGCGTGGTCCCATTGGAAAGCAGATCAAGGAGTCTTTGTCTGAGCTTCCAGTTGTCGCCTTCCAGCCAGTCAGTTTCCCTGATTTCCCTGTGTTTAATGATGAAGTGGAGAAAGATCTGTCCTGGGATCAGAAATACCTGTATAGGATTTGTAAAGGAGTTATCACAGATGTTGTTGAAGATGACTTGGCTGCTATTGAGCCAGGTCCTCCCTGTGTGTCAAGGTGGAACACCTTATGGAGTAGAATCCTCAGGCTGTATGTAGCAACATCAAGACCCAGCCATGAGTTGAAAAGAATTGTCATTACAATAATAAAGTTCAGTGCTCCAATGTGGTTTTACATCAAGGTACACACGGCTCAAGGAACGTATTCCAGTCCCTGCTATATATGAAGCACCTGAATAGTGAGGAGGAGACGATAGTGAAGAAGGCTGTCCAGAGAAATGCATACTTCGCCCACACAGATGAACTTCTTCTTGGTATGTGTGCAGATGAGGACATGACTGTTAGAGAAAAAGCTGTCTCAATGATAAGAAAAATTAGAGAGGAGAATCAGCAAAAGGAAGAATGCACTGGCAGATCTGAAGAGGAGGAGGAAGATTCTGATGCTGCTGTTGACGAGAATTTGTTAAACTATACTGATGAGGAGGGTAAAGATGGAGATGGGAATGAGGATGTGCCTCCTGTAGTCAACATGAGAAAGGTGGTGACTCCGAAACTAAAGTGGCAAGCAAAAAACTATCATTCCATGATTAACTGGAGGAATGAACTCAAGACTGAGCCTCCTTACATTGCTTCTCTGTCAAATCTACAGGTTAATGACATTCTTGAGACACCATTAGTGGTGCCCAAGTGGCCAAACAGCACTCAGGCGGTCGAGAGAGGCATAAAAGTGATGACTGAAGCTTGCACTGAAGTGACGGGATACGAATCGAGAGATGGATATATTAGGCAAAGATTATTGTCTAGGAAAATGATGCCAAGGTTCCGCACAAAAAAGAATTTCAATATGAACTTGTAATGATTTTCTATACGGTGTACCTGTAAAATAACATGTGAATTAAATCGATGTCACCCATGTAAAATTTATCATTATCCTGGGAAACATTAAATGACACCTAATTTTTGGTATACACTAAAATTTGACAAAAAGTCGTTCGCGATGCGGCAGGGTAAGTATGCATGAAATGGCATGAAATTTTGCACAGGTGTTTGTTACAGCCATACAAACGATGCCTGAAAAGTGCAGCCTGCAACTCAAATGAAAGTGTTTTTTCCCTGCCCCCTACTGTGTAGCAACTCATTCACTATGTGGTGTCGTAGCTTCATGGGGACACCACGTGGTCAGTTGTCACAGGACTTCACTCACTCAAGTGGGTGAGGTGTGGTCCAAGGCTTCTCTATCGTGGAGTCTCAGGGGAATTATCACTGGGTACCTGGGACCTCACAAGTTAGCTTGGGTAAGATTCAACTGCCGAGTTGTTTTTCACTGACTTAAGCACTGTTCACCACTATATATATATATATATATATATATATATATATATATATATATATATATATATATATATATATATATATATATATATATATATATGTGTGTGTGTGTAATAATAATAATAATAAACGGTTTATTAATAGAGTTGCAGCCGGTGGCTGATAATATACAGACTTGCATTTGATTTAGACATAATGATATAATGTGCATTGAATACATTTACAGGGCTGTACAGTACATAAATCAGGAGTTGTTTATTATTTTAACAATAGATGGGATGGTGCTGTTCTTATATCTATCGGTGAGGGCTCTTATGGGCTGAATTTTGTTGTAGTGGCGGACTGCGCGAATTGGGTGGGGGGCTGCAGGTGGCAGGTGGCGGCGATGACGAGGGTGGTGCAGAAGTCCACTGCCAAACCTTTCCAGTGCTTGGTGGTGGAGGTCACTGAGGGATGGCATTTCCAGGGTGGAGAGAGCGTTGGTGTAGCCGGAGTATTCTGCGCCGAGCATGATTCTGCAGGCCCTTTTCTGTACCTTCTCTAGCTGACGTTGTTGGGTGGAGTTGAGAGAAGACGACCAGGCTGGTGACGCATACGTTAGTTTGGGGAGAATAAAGGCGTTGTAGATGGTCCTCAGCTCTGGCGTGGGTGTCCCAAGTGACCTAAGTCGTCGTAGCATGTAGAGACGGTACGAGGCTGCCTTGACTGTGTTATTTACATGGGCCTTCCAGTCAAGTTTGTTGTTTATGGTTACACCCAGGAGTTTGGCAGACTGCACCAGCTGGAGAGGATTGGCACCCACTGTAACTGCTGGGGCTTGCACTGGAGTGGTGGCGGTATTGATGTGCATGACTGTGTTTTTGGTGTGGTTGATGGTGACCTTGTTCTCTGCGTGTGTGTGTGTGTGTGTGTGTGTGTGGTCGCCGTCAACTTGTTATCGTATTGGAGAGCATCGCATCGTATTATCTAGTGTCCATACACCCAACACAGTCCATACTCCACCGTGTCCTCCACCACAACAAAATAGTCAGCAGCTACACTGGTGGTGCCTCTCTTGTTATCAGTGGTTATTCTTGTCCTTATACTGAACTGTTCTCAAAGTTTCTACAACAATCTTGTATGAGAAGCTGACGTGAATAATATATAGAATTGATAATACAAATCCCAGCCTATACAAAACACCAGTGATAATATTTTTTATTATATAATACTGTTTAGCATTGTCTGTATATAGCTGCACTGCCTCGGTACATTGTTTGTATATCTTTACTGTCTATTTATATACCTGCGTTGAATGTGTAAATATACTGACTAGCTATAATGTATATCTATATACTTGTTGATAATAATTGATGGTAATATTTACCTGCTCATTAAGTAGAAGTTGAAGATGCCCTCAAACACAGCACCACTCAAGGTACTGATTGCTCGCTGGGTGAAGGTCAAGGGGTGTCTCATATTCAGCATGGGGTTTACAACGAAGGACGGGAAGTCTGGATTGCCGACCATTGAAGTGAAAGGTGACACCATTCCTGCTGGGCTCACGTATATGAAAGGCAACTGGTGAGAGAGAAAGAGAAATGTTGTTGGTATTTTAAATTCGAAATTAAACGAATCACATGAATTTTAGCTCTATCTTATTTCAACATATGATTAAGCGCCTCAATGCTAACCTAACGTAACTGACCCAACCTACTGCTCGCATAATCTAACCTAACATTAACCTAACTTAACCTCATCATCATCAACGTTTCACAGCTGTGTTCCTCGCTTGCATAGGTTAACCGTGATCATCTTATGGCAGGTTTCCATAGTTCATGGTCTCTTGCAGTCTTTCTTGTCGATTCTTAACTCTGACGTCATTTCTTACCTACATCTCTACATGTCATTCTTTTTCTACCTCTGGCTCTCTCTTTGCTTCCACATCTGGGCTCATGCATTCCTTGACCCAACTGATCTTCTCCATGCTCTCCACATGCCCTAAAACACCTCCGTTTACCTCTACAAAAAATTTCGCCAATACTCTCAATACCCAGCCGCCGTTTTAGCTCTAAATAGATCCTCTTGTCTTTCAGTGTCACATTGCACATCCACCTCACCATTCTCATTTCAGCTCCCTCAAGCCTCCGTACGTCAAATTCCTTAACTACCCATGTCAGTTGACCTCTGACCCAGCTTGGAGAAGGTCGTGCCCGATCGTGCTCCCGTTAGAGACCAAGGAAAATGGCCGCTTTGGATCGTTGTGTCGTGGGGGAAGAGGAGGGGAGTGTGGGGGAAGGACGACCTCCTTGCCACGCTGTTAAGGCAGCTGGGGCAGTTGAGGAGTGAGGTTGACACTCTAAAGGGGGAAAATGAAGCCCTCAGGACGGAACTCCTTCAGGTAGGTGTCCTGCCTAGCAGGACACCTGCGAAGGAGGAGCAGGCGTGGAGAGTGGTTGTCTCCAAGGGGACTAGGGTCAGGCTTAGGAAAGCTGACCAGGGTGTGGAGTGCAGTAACCCTTACCAGGTGCTGCAGGAAGCTGGAGAGGAAGAGAAGAGGCAGGACGGTATGGATCAAGGAGAGGAAAGGGCAGTTGTACAAACCCTGCCCACGGGTAAGGTCGTGGTAGTTGGTGACAGCCAGGTGAGGTTTATGGATAGGGCTTTTTGTGCGAGAGATAGGAAACGTAGGACTAGGGTGTGTTTTCCTGGGGCTGGGATAGGGCATGTAGCCGAGAGGTTAGACAGAGTTTTGTCAGGGGAGGGTACCAATCCAGTAGTGTGTCTTAGTGTGGGAGGAAACGACATAGGTAAGGTTAGGAGTGAGGAACTTTTCAAGAGGTATAGGGAGGCGCTGGGGAAGATTAGAGATAGGGGAGGGATCCCGATAGTATGTGGTGTCTTGCCTAGAAGAGGGGTTGGTCGTGAATGGCTGTCCAGGGCAATTGCTATTAATTGCCGACTGGAAAAACATTGTGCAAACAATGGTTGGGCATTCATTGATAACTGGCAACGATTCTATGGCAACGACTACCTGTACTGTCGCGACGGAGTACACTTGTCTCGTGAGGGGGTAAAGACGTTGTCTGCATCCCTGGAGCGTGAAATTGTCACTCCGAAGGGGGGGTTTCGCCAGTAGAGAGGGGTCGGGGAAAGTGGGGGTCAAAAAACAAGCAGGTCCTGGGAAGTAAAATTAGTTGCTCAGGACAAGGGGTAAAACAGGACCAGGGAAGAGTAGGTTTAAATGTATACTATTCAAACAGTAGGAGCGTTAGAAATAAAATAGACTTGCTGAGAGCGGTTGTATGTACCGAGAATGTAGACGTCATAGCAATCACCGAAACTTGGATGAATCTGGCGAGCAAAAATTTTTTATCAGAATACCACATAGAAGGGTACAACCTTTTTCACAAGGACAGGGAAGGTAGGAAGGGGGGAGGGGTCGCACTCTTCGTCAAGGATACATTAAAATGTTGTACTAATAATTCAATAAAGGGAGAAATAGGAACCGAGTCTGTGTGGGTAGAAATCACGGAAGGAAGAGAAAAACTAATTATGGGAGTGATTTACAGGCCCCCAAGTCTTAGCAAAGCAGCAGCTCAGCCCATATGGCAAGAAATGAGTAGGGCAGCAAAATATAACAACCTATGCGTTATGGGGGATTTCAACTTCAGAAATATTGACTGAGACAACATTGTAGGCGACTATGAATCTGAAGACTTCTTAGACGCAGTACAGGACAATTTTTTGAAACAACTAATTACAGAACCTACTAGAGGTGACAATATACAGTATTAGACCTAGTATTAACAAATAAAGAAAATATTATCAGAGATATCACAGTAGGGGAAGAACTAGGTAACAGTGATCACAGAGAAATCAGGTTCACCCTAAATTGGGAAACGAAAAACAATGACAATATGGTCAGAGTCCCAAACTTTCGGTTGGCGGATTATCAGGGGTTAAGAAGGTACCTAGGTGAGGTCACCTGGGAACAGTCACGTAAGTTCCCAGTAGGAAGTGGTGAGGTCATAGATGACACAACAATTGATCATGACTATAATATATTCACCAGTATACTACATAAAGCACAAGAACAAAATATACCACACAGAAAAATTAGGTCAAATAAGAATGAGCCAAGGTGGATGACCAGAAAACTTAAACATGACATAGGAATAAAGAAAGGAATATATAAGAAATTAAAGGGAGGGGAGGAGCAGCTCAGAAACAGGTATAATGAACTATCTAGGAATGTTAAGAAAAATGTAAGGAAAGCAAAGAGAGACTATGAAAACAAAATAGCAAGAGAATCCAAGGCGAATCCCAAGGGATTTTTCCAGGTATATAGGACAAAGGTCAAGGACAAAGTTGGGCCTTTAAAGTCACGGAGGGGAGAATTGATAAATGGAAGTGAAGACATGAGCGAAGCATTGAACAGCTACTTCTTATCTATTTTCACAGAAGAAATTTGCGATGAAATTCCGGAGGTGGAACTGATATTTAAGGGAAAGGAAGAAGAGAAATTAAAGAATATCACTATCAGAAAAGAGGATGTTCTAAAGAAGATAAATAAACTAAAGAACACAAAATCCCCAGGGCCGGATGAAATTTTTCCTCGAGTCTTAAAAGATTGTAAGGAACAGATTAGCGGACCCCTCGTAAACTTATTTACAAAATCATTAGACACTGGAGTTGTGCCAGAGTTGTGGAAACAGGCGAATGTAGTACCCATATTTAAAAAGGGAGACAGAGCATCAGCGTCAAATTACCGGCCGATCAGTTTGACGTCAGTAGTGGGGAAATTTCTTGAATCAATTATAGCAGATAGCATCCGATCGCATCTAGAGAAAAGCAAATTAATCTACGACTCTCAACATGGGTTTACAAAGGGAAAATCTTGTCTAACAAATCTGCTAACGTTTTTTAGGAAATTCTTCGAGGTAGTAGATAATGACGAAAATTACGATGTTATTTACTTAGACTTTAGCAAAGCATTTGACAGAGTACCGCATCAGAGGCTTCTGAGAAAAATTAAGGCTCATGGTATCGAGGGGAAAGTTTTAAATTGGATAAAATCATGGCTCACCGATAGAACGCAGAGGGTCAGCGTAGATGGCGTTAAATCTGAGTGGGGCCGTGTAACCAGTGGGGTTCCCCAGGGGTCAGTACTAGGCCCACTCTTGTTCATAATCTACATAAACGATTTAGTTACTGGGATCAGCAGTGACATAAGCAAGTTTCCGGATGACACCAAAATAGGGTGGCAAATTAATTCAGGGCAGGATGCAAATGCATTACAGGAGGATCTAAATAAACTGCAGGGGTGGTCTGAAAAATGGCAAATGAAATTCAACACCAGCAAGTGCAGCCTACTTAATATTGGAAGAACATATACTTATAATGTATACAGCCTGAACAACAACAGCCTAGAGACCTAGGGGTACTTGTAAGCCCGGACCTACGGCCAAGAAAACAGTGCGTTAATGTTCGAAAAAGGCAAACAGAGTATTGGGTTTTATATCTAGAAGTGTAAGTAACAAGAGTGCAGAGGTCATATTGCAACTATATCTTGCGCTAGTTGGGCCGCACCTCGTTGTTGATCATGATGCCGGTGAGGGTTGACCTCTGACCCTCAGCCAGTGCGGACCTGTGTTCCTGTCAGTGTTAGTGACATAGTGACATGGCAGCTGCTGACGAGTACTCGACCACCTCTCACGTTCTCCAGCTTTGTCTTGCCTTGCAAGACCGACTGGAGAAGGTTGAGAAGGAGGTCCAGAGTCTCAAGGGCGAAAACTTAGCCTTAAAGCTAGTTTTAGAGGAGAAGAAAAACTTTGCCAGTGTCGTGAAGGACGGTGAAGTTGAAGTGGATTCATGGAAGGTAGTTGCTGCTAGTGCTACAAAATGCACTCTAAAAAGGCACTCAGCTGTAGACCTAAACAACAGGTTCAGCACCTTAAGTGACGAGTGTGAGGAAGGTGCTAGAAACACCACGAGTGCTACTCCCACCACGAGTGCTACTCCCTCTGTTAGTGTGGAGAGAGGGAGTAGCGCAGGTAAGAAATCACCACACTCAGGTAAGGTCAAATGTGTTTCTGTCATGGGAGACTCGATGGTGAAGTATTTAGGTAACAATCTCTGCACTAAAGTTAGGAAGCTCGAGTGTCTACCCGGGGCAAGGATAGGTAGAGTACTGGAGAGAGTGGAGAACATCATTAATGACTGTGGAGACAACCCCATAGTCTTACTCAGTGCAGGAGGCAATGACGTAGGTAAGCTTACCAGTGTCGAACTGCGTAGACTGTGTAGGGAAGCTCTAGATAAGATTAGGGTGAAGGGTGGAACTCCTATTGCTTGCTCTATCCTACCTAGACGTGGTGCCAGTCGTGAATGGATGTCCCGTGCAATTGGTTTCAACTGCTGGTTGGAAGAACAGTGTAAAGAGCTGTCGACGCCATTTATTGATAGTTGGAGCCTGTACTATGGTGATGATAGTATGTATGCAAGGGATGGGGTGCATTTAAGTAGGAAGGGGGTGGCCGTGCTAGCGAAGATAGTTGACAGGGTAGTAAAGGTGGGGTTTTAATATGTCCAAATCCCATCAATGGTAAAGAGAGGAAAATACCATGTGAAAATAACAGCAGTGAAACAGAAGTAGATAATGCTGAAAATACAGTTAGTCATAATAACAAACATCAAAGTAATAAATGTAAAACAGATAGAAACGGAAGAAATATATTGAGTGTTTATTATACTAATAGTAGAAGCCTGTGTAACAAAATGGACCAGCTCAGGGCCATTGTTAGTAAAGAGAACATAGATATAATTGCAATAACGGAAACATGGATAAATTCAAACAGCAAACATTTTTTAGCAGAATTTCACATTCCAGGATATAACCTATTTAAATTTGACAGAGTAGGAAGGAGAGGGGGCGGTGTAGCAGTGTATATCAGGGTGTCATTAAAAAGCTGCAATAAATCAAACATTAAAACAAATAGCGACAATGAAAGTATTTGGGTAGAGATTGGTGAGGGCAACGAGTCCGTAGTCATTGGTGTTATATATAGACCACCTAATTTGAGTAGGAACGATGGTAAATTGCTATGGGAGGAAATAAGGAAGGCATCTGATAGAAACAATGTATGTATTCTAGGCGATTTCAACTTTTCAGGCTTAGATTGGAAAAATCAACTTAGCGATAATGAATCTGAAGATTTTCTAGAAGTAGTACAAGATAGTTTTTTATATCAATTCATAAACTCGCCCACTAGAGGAAATAATATCCTCGATTTAGTTCTCAGTAATAATGAAAATCTAGTAAAAGATGTTGGGATTGGAGACGAACTAGGAAACAGTGATCATAAAGCCATATATTTTAACATAATATGGAATGGCAGGAAGAAGGAAAATTCGGCCTTGATCCCGGATTTTAGGAAGGCTAATTACGGTAGCTTAAGGAGAGACCTAAGGGATGACCCTATGGTCAAAAGATTAATCCCCCCCACACCTCCGGAAACTGTCAACTTAGGACGGGAGAACCCCGAATTTAATTTAGCAGCTACTTATGAACAATTTATTGCGACAATCCATAATGCTCAAAATAAACACATCCCTAAAAGAAAATTCAGATCGATACGGAACCAACCAAAATGGATGAATAATAGACTCTTAGATCTTCTAGAGAAAAAGAAAGGAGTATATAGAAAAGTTAAGAAAGGCGAAAATCACTTACTTGGTTACTATCAGAACCTAACAAGACAGGTAAAAACAGAAATTAGGAAAGCAAAGAGAAATTATGAAATCAAGGTAGCAAACGAATCGAAAAATAACCCCAAAGCTTTTTATCAACTGTATAAATCAAAGGTTAGAGATACAATAGGTCCCCTTAAAACTACGACATGAGAAATGACTGATGATGAGTTAGAAATGTGTAGTACGTTAAATAGTCATTTTCGCTCCGTATTCACAAATGAAAACCTAGCACAGTTTCCAGAAGTTCATATCGTATATAACGACAGTATAGAAAATATGTTGATGAATATCAATATTACTAGTAACGATGTGCTTAAAGTAATTAACAAACTGAAGCCTCATAAATCGCCTGGTCCAGACGAGGTATATGCTAGAATATTAAAAGAATGTAGAGATGAGTTGAGTAATCCATTAGCAGTTTTATTTAATAAGTCATTAGAATCGGGCCTAGTGCCAGAAGCTTGGAAACTTGCAAATGTAGTTCCGATTTTCAAAAAAGGTGATAAATCAATTGCATCAAATTACCGTCCCATTAGTCTCACGTCAATCATAGGCAAGTTGCTGAGTCTATTATTGCTACAAAAATCAGAAGCCACCTTGAAACATTCAACTTAATTCATTCTTCTCAGCACGGGTTCACCCAGGGACGTTCTTGTCTCACAAATTTGCTTAGCTTTTTCTCAGAAGTATATGAAGCGGTATATAATGATAAGTCATATGATATAATTTATTTAGATTTCAGTAAAGCATTCGATAGAGTCCCTCATTAGAGATTGATAAGGAAGGTAGAAGCACATGAAATAGGTGGATCATTATTAAAATGGATTAGGTCATGGTTAACTGGTAGGAAACAAAGAGTCAGCATAAATGGATTAAAGTCAGACTGGGGTGCGGTCAAAAGCGGAGTTCCCCAGGGATCTGTATTAGGCCCTATGCTGTTTGTTATATTCATTAATGATCTTGATTTAGGCATAACTAGTAGGATTGGTAAATTTGCAGATGATACCAAAATGGGGAGAGTGATAAAATCAGACAGTGACTTTGAACACCTTCAAAGAGATCTGGATACCTTACATGAGTGGTCAGTAGACTGGCAAATGAATTTTAATACTGATAAATGCAAGGTACTACAGATATGGAAGACGAATACAAACGTTAAGTAGAAACTAGGTAACACGGAAATATAAAACTCAGATTGTGAAAAAGATCTAGGAGTATTTGTTAGCAACGACTTGAAACCTAGAAAACAATGTATTAGCGTTCGCAACAAGGCAAACAGGATTCTTGGGTTCATATCTAGGAGTGTGAGTAACAGAACTGCTGACGTAATCTTGAAACTTTACCTAGCATTAGTGAGGCCACACATGGATTATGCGGTTCAATTCTGGTGTCCTTATTATAGAATGGACATAGATTCTTTGGAGAGAGTACAAAGATGAATGACAAAAATGATCCATAATATTAGAAACCTTCCATATGAAGAAAGACTGAAAAGCTTAGGCTTGCATTCATTAGAGAGGCGTAGAGTTAGGGGAGATATGATAGAGGTGTTCAAGTGGGTAAGTGGGATTAACAAGGGTAAAATGGAAGATGTTCTGAAGCTCAGTAATAACGAAATAACTAGAACAAATGGCTTTAAATTAGATAAATTCCGATTCAGAAAGGATATAGGCAAGCACTGGTTTGGTAATAGAGTTGTGGATATGTGGAATAGGCTACCGAATGCTATAGTAGGATCGGGGACGCTAGGGAGCTTCAAGACGAAGTTGGATAGGCACATGGAAGTGCTGGGATGGGTGTGAAAGGGATCTGCCCTGTATGGGCCAGTCGGCCTCCTGCAGTATCCCACTTTCTTATGTTCTTACGTTCTTATGCGGTTCAGTTCTGGTGCCCCTATTATAGAATGGATATAAATTCACTAGAGTCGGTGCAGCGAAGAATGACAAAAATGATTCAGGGACTTTGAAACCTTCCATATCAGGATAGGTTAAAGAAACTTAACATGCATTCCCTAGAAAGACGAAGAGTGCGGGGAGATATGATAGAAGTATTTAAGTGGGTGAAAGGAATCAATAAAGGGGATATAGATAAAGTTCTTATAATATCCGAGCAGGATAGGACTCGGAGCAACGGATTCAAGTTGGATAAGTTTAGGTTTAGGAGGGAGATAGGAAGAAACTGGTTCACAAATAGGGTGGTGGACGAGTGGAACAAGCTTAGCAACTTTGTAGTAAGTGCGGGAACTCTGGAAAGTTTCAAAAGGAGGCTAGATAGATTCATGGATGATAGAGAGTGGTAGTAACTCTCGACAGGAGCTGCCATGCACAGGCCAACCAGCCTATTGCAGACTCCTTATTTTCTTATGTTCTTATGTTTCACAACCATACAACACTACACTTCTCGTACCAGTCCCATGTATAGTAAGGGAAGGTCCCTTTGCTATCTAAAAAGGCAGCAACTTAATGTACTCCCCCCTTCCTCGCCTCCCAGATGACATTGGGGTGTTTAATCATCAGGTGAAATAAGTTAAAGGGGCTATTCTTCATGTGAGCCAATTAAACATATTAGCCTCATCAGGCAGCCATATGCAGTCTAATATTTTATTAACTGATTAGTCCACAAATGATGCAGCTCACGACCAGTCCCTGATATATGTTGTCGTAATTGTATTTCTGAGGATAATAATACCCACAGAATTAAAATATACACAACTAATGAAGAATGGCCTAACCTAACCCCCGGGTTGAGTAAGGGAGTTTAATCATCTTAAGAAATAAACTGAGAGGAACTAATCATCAGGTTATCAGAAAAAAATCCAAAACAGTACACTTAACTTACCTTCAGTTGGTGAACAACAGACAGGAGGCAGTCTCCCATAACTGTACTGAGAAGAATCAAGTCAAATTTCTCTTTCATCAAATTTTGTATCTCGTCCGTGGACAGGGCTTCAGAGCAAATAGTGGGTACAGCCAGCATCAGGTGTAGAGGACCAGAGAACTTCTCTTCAAATAGATTGGGAATAATCTTCAGAATATCCACGTTTGTTACCACCACCTCTCTCACGTTGGTCCTCTCCTTGGCTGGCTTGTAGGGTGACACCATTGTAATCTGTGTATGTACATTGGATACACTATTATAATCTGTACATATATTGTAGGGAGCATTATAACCTTTGCATAATGTGTATTCTGTGACTACTACTGCATTTTACGAATATTTCCCCCACCTAACTAATGGACTCCCATAAACTAAACAATGATTTACCAATATGTAAAAAAAACAAACTCCATAGCAAAATAATTGACATTGGAGGCAAATTACTGGAAGCAATAATTTCAAACTCTATTCGAAATCACCTGGAGAAACGCAAGTTGACCAACGATTCTCAACATGGCTTCACAAACGGGCGTTCATGTCTAACTAATCTGTTAACATTTTTTTCATCTGATTTCGAATCAGTGGACGAGGGGCACGACTATGATGTGGTATATCTTGACTTTAGCAAAGCCTTCAACACAATCCCCCACGAAAGACTAATAAGAAAAGTGGAGGCTTAGGGCATTGGAGGAGATATTCTAAAATGGATTAGTGCGTGGTTACTGGACAGGAAACAGCGAGTGAGTATTAACGGCACTAAATCCGATTGGAGTAACGCCGCTAGTGGAGTACTCCAAGGCTCAGTACTTGAACCATTATTATTTATGATATACATAAACGACATAGATATCAGCGTGGACAGCAAAATAAGTAAATTTGCTGATGACACTAAAATAGGGCGTGTTATTAAATCTGACGAGGATTCCGCAAAACTAAAGGAAGACCTAAAAAAAAATCGAATGGTCTGAAAAATGGCAGATGAAATTCAATGTGGCAAATGTAAAGTACTTGGTCTAGAAGATGTAAACAGAGAAACCAGATATCAGATGAACAACGATGTTATAGAGAAATCCGAATGTGAGAAAGATTTAGGAGTAATGATAAGTAGGAATCTTAAGCCAAGTAATCAATGTGTATTTGCTCGAAACGGCTAATAAAGTACTTGGGTTCATACAAAGTAGTGTTAGTTACACGACTAGAGAGGTCATCCTAAAACTATATCTTTCGATTGCGAGACCTCACTTGGATTATGCAGTTCAGTTCTGGTCATGATATTACAGAATGGATATAGAATCCCTAGATTTAATTCATTAGGAACCTTGAGTACAGAGACAGGTTAAAGCATCTTAATTTGTACTCCCTCGAGAGACGTAGAGTGAGGGTGCGATATGATAGAGGTGTATAAATGGAAGTCAGGGCTAAACAAAGAGGACATTACAAAGGTACTCAAACTATCCAACCAGGAGCGAACTCGTAAGAATGGCTTTGAATTAGACAAATCTAGATTTAGGCGCGAAATAGGTAAACATTGGTTTGGAAATAGAGTAGTGGATGAATGAAACACGTCTCCAAACATCATCATTAACGAGAATACGCTAGATAGCTTCAAACATAGGTTGGATGGATAAATGCGCAATAGGGGTTGAGTGTAAATGGGACTGCCCAGTATGGGCCAATAGGCCCGCTACAGTTCCTCCATTCTTATGTTCTTATGTTGTCATGGTCATAATGACATGGCTAGTCTGTTTAAACCTAATAATTCGTATTACGTTCCACGCCCACAAAACGTGTAAACCTTTTGAGTCTCCCAGATGAAGCATTTGTTCTCTAACCACTTCAGGAAATCTGAGTACTTCGTTTTCTGTCACATTACCGGAGAAACTCAAGTATACCTAAATTCCTCACAGGGTGTTCATGCATTTGAATTGGTAAGAGAACACCCTTGCTTTGCGTCAACTTAGAGATATCTGATTGCAGATGGAGCATTCAAGATCCATTGTGACTGATGTTGAAAGCTTCAATTGTATTTACTGTTAGCGTAATTGTTAATATTAATCAGGGTGGAGTCGGCATTGAGAGTAAGGAATCATTGACGTCGGTCCTAGAGATGCCAGTGATTGTTGATCGTGGCTGAAGTCACCTCTTTTTCACATATGAAGATCAGAGAATCTGATGTTCATGGTGAAATTGTTGTAAGGACGTTAATTATGAAAGTAATCAATCAACCTGAAAGGGACTGCCAGACCAGCTATCTTTGAGAATTTAACGGGTGTAATCGGATACTACTTGTCTTAAGCTCCGCCCACCATGGACTGCCATCCCGAACCATGAAATCAATTTAATTCTTGTCTTCGACAGCTCAGTCAGAGCATAGATTGAAAAGAGAATTTTAGGAAATGGAAATGAGTTCGTATCCTCAGTTTCAATCGTCAGAGTATACAGTAACGTAGTACATTGAAATAGTTGAGTGAGTGGCATTCGAAACTTAGCGAGGGAGAGGAGTGCGGCACTGACCAACGTCTGTAAATCCCTCCACCCACAGGTAATGTCCGCTCCTCCGTATTATATCTCGCCACATTAAGTGATTTTGACTTAGTTAATAGCTTGAATATGCAAGTGATATAGTAACGTAGCTGATGTGTTTTAAGTGAAGTATTCTTACGCCCTTAGCGGCCTTATGAAACGTTGACGTTCATGTCAACAACGTCAGTCCAGCGTCTGTAAATCCCTCCACCCACAGGTTCCTCTCGGCCAAGAGCCTTGTTGATTGGGAAGACCTCCACACTAGTTTGGGAAATGGATGAAGGCCAGTAAACTCGGGTAAATTCGTGAACACGAGCGTCAGGAACTAACCACCACCTCTGGGGTCCAGTCATCTGGCCAGCCGTTCACCTGACGCGTTCACTGTTCCAGCTGGTTGATATCACAGGCCGAGCAAACACTGCCAGCCCCCATCATTGTTATGGATGAGTCCACTACTCAGTAGGGCTGTATGGTGGCTGTGTTATTCCTCCGAGTATACCTGTATGTATATACCTGAATTGTCTGAGTGTTTGGAGTCAGCAAGAGTAGGTTGACCATCACTTTGCTCGTGGGCAAAGGTACTACAGTGGTGAAGAGAAGCTACTAATTCTGGTGGTGTTGAAGTATTAGTGTTGGTGCTGTAACTGGCCTCATTCCCACTTGTAATAATGGTGCTCAAAGGTGCTATGTAAGAGTATTATGTGTGTTCTTGTACATGTACACCCAGTCATGGTGTAAGTGGAGAAACGCAGCTCTTATAACGTGGCGATCGTTGTGATGAAGCATAATTGTGAATAGGATAAAATTAAGAGCTGTATTAAAATTGACCAATATCATCATTAGATAAATTAATTTGTATTAACCTTAATAATATTACAATTTTAATTATTATTTCTAAATTAATGGTCAAAATGCCACGTAGATTCTTGGTTGAATAGTTGATGCCAGTTGTGCATTGTGCAATCATGGTTATAAATTTATATGGTTACATATATTTCACTCTGTTAAAGGTCTTTGCATTTCTGTTGTCAACATATTGTGTATGTAACATGGAATTTTGCATTTATTGTATGAAATAATTATAATTGTAATTTGGGTGAATTAATGCATGGCAAACTATTTAAAGTCAGTGTGTGTGCGCACCGACGACGACGGTCAGTTCGCTCTGTATCATGATACAGGCCGCAGCACTTACCACCCGCTGCCATCAACACCCACTTTGGAACGATTTATCAGGGAACATAAAAGTATACTTTATGTATAACGTCATTTGTATGTTCCTCGCCAGTCAGTTAAAGCGTCTGGTGGGTTTAGGGATTCATCGGTGATCTGGAACTTATTTAATTTATTTTAAGTATTTGTAGCCCAATAGACTGTACAGTGTGCACTGATTTGTGCAAACGAAAAGTTATAATGGTTTTATGGCGAAGCAAATCTTTAATTTGGTGATGGAAGAAAGAATAAAAAAATTTGTGATTCTTTGAGTTCTGAGTAATGATGAGTTAATTATAAGGTGGATGACCGCGTACAAGAGCTGCTAGTTGGTAGTACTGTAAGTTGGAAAAGATGGCGAGTATAATGGTATAGTTAGTGATATTCAGGCAAAAATTATTACAAGTGCTGTGCTTACCTTAAACACCAGAAATCTCTCTCTCTCTCTCTCTCACACCTGGTTACCGTGGTCAGCTAAGGCGTTGACAATGCCCATGTAGAAGTTCTTGTGGCTCTTGGTGGAGATAGGCGCCATGAAGAGTATCCTGCCAGCCTCAGCCACCTGCAGCGCCACCACACACGCCGCCACACACACCCACCACCGCATCTGATTGTGTTCAAGTTATAATGTATCACAACGTTCAGATAACTTTTTTTCGGATGACAGAGCTTCAATTTTTTTATATACTGGATTTACGACTTGACTGGAGGTAGTTTTGGCCAACAATTCTCAGCCAGTAATGTGAGATTTCCATTACGTGAACAAGTCGACTATACTGTATAGACTTTCCATCTTGTTTACGTATAGTAATTGACATCTTATATGAACATCAGTGACGTAATTCATAAATCATACCAGGCAATTAATAAATACAGTATAGGGTGATCGGAAAGTCCCTGTGCACTTTCAATAATTAACACTATAGTTATTTACCTTGTTCTACTTACAGTAAATATTGGAAGTGGAAAGTATCTCCAACATTTACTGTATGTAGAACAAGGTATATAACGACGTAGGTGCACAGGGACTTTTCGATCACTCAACTATGACGAACAATAACTTGCCTTACCTGCTGGTGGCTACTACATACAGTAATAAAAAAAAACTGCATTAAATCAGTTGCTGCGCTTGCCACAACTCACCTGTTATTTACAAGCAGGATTGTTATATTTAAATATGAAAACAAAACTGCGGAGATTATTACATATACTGTACAACATCGATAGCAAATTATATAAGGTAACTGTTTCATTGTATTGATAGAACAGCGACTTTTAATGGCCCGATACTACAACAGTGTAGAGACTTTTAATAACCACTACAACAGTGTAGAGACAATTAATAACCACTACAACAGTGTAGAGACATTTATTAATCACTACAACAGTGTAGAGACTTTTATTAACCACTACAACAGTCTAGATAAATTTAACAACCACTACAACAGTGTAGAGACATTTAACAACCACTACAACAGTGTAGAGACATTTAACAACCACTACAACAGTGTAGAGACATTTAACAACCACTACAACAGTGAAGAGACATTTAACAACCACTACAACAGTGTAGAGACATTTAATAATCTCGGGCCAACATTATGGCGCCACACCCACACTATGTAACACTCGACGGACAATGGCTACAATCTGGAATAGGAAGACTATCATCTAAGTCAACTCATATATTCACAACTGTGACAACCCAGAGTCGGTGTAAGCTGATGGGACGACAGTTCACTTCTTTACCTTAGACACCCAGTAGAAGTGGCGGATTATTACAGATTTAATTACCCCAGAGTATTTCAGCTCCTTGTTCTTAAGAAAATAAATAAACTGAAGAAAACAAAATCCCCAGGGCCGGATGAAATTTTCCCTCGAGTCTTGAAAGAGTGTAGGGAACAGATTAGCGGACCCCTCGTAAACTTATTTACAAAATCATTAGACACTGGGGTTGTGCCAGACTTGTGGAAACAGGCAAATGTAGTACCCATATTCAAAAAGGGAGACAGAGCATCAGCGTCAAATTACCGGCCGATCAGTTTGACGTCAGTAATGGAGAAATTTCTTGAATCAATTATAGCAGATAGCATCCGATTGCATCTAGAGAAAAGCAAGTTAATCTACGACTCTCAACATGGGTTTACAAAGGGAAAATCTTGTCTAACAAATCTGCTAACGTTTTTTAGGAAAGTCTTCGAGGTAGTAGATAATGACGAAAATTACGATGTTATTTGCTTAGACTTTAGCAAAGCATTTGACAGAGTACCGCATCAGAGGCTTCTGAGAAAAATTAAGGCTCATGGTATCGAGGGGAAAGTTTTAAATTGAATAAAATCATGGCTCACCGATAGAACGCAGAGGGTCAGCGTAGATGGTGTTAAATCTGAGTGGGGCCATGTAACCAGTGGGGTTCCCCAGGGGTCAGTACTAGGCCCACTCTTGTTCATAATCTACATAAACGATCTAGATACTGGGATCAGCAGTGACATAAGCAAGTTTGCGGATGACACCAAAATAGGGCGGCAAATTAATTCAGGGCAGGACGCAAATGCATTACAGAAGGATTTAAATAAACTGCAGGGGTGGTCTGAAAAATGGCAAATGAAATTCAACACCAGCAAGTGCAGCGTACTTAATATTGGAAGAATGAATACTTATAATGTATACAGCCTTAACAACATCAACCTAGAGAAGTCGACTTGTGAAAGAGACCTAGGGGTACTTGTAAGCCCGGACCTACTGCCTAGAAAACAGTGCGTTAATGTTCGAAATATGGCAAACAGAGTATTGGGTTTTATATCTAGAAGTGTAAGTAACAAGAGTGTAGAGGTCTTATTGCAACTATATCTTGCGCTAGTCAGGCCGCACCTCGATTATGCGGTTCAGTTCTGGTGCCCCTATTATAGAATGGATATAAATTCACAAGAGTCGGTGCAGCGAAGAATGACAAAAATGATTCCGGGACTTAGAAACCTTCCATATCAGGATAGGTTAAAGAAACTTAACTTGCATTCCCTAGAAAGACGAAGAGTGCGGGGAGATATGATAGAAGTATTTAAGTGGGTGAAAGGAATCAATAAAGGGGATATAGATAAAGTTCTTATAATATCCGAGCAGGATAGGACTCGGAGCAACGGATTCAAGTTGGATAAGTTTAGGTTTAGGAGGGAGATAGGAAGAAACTGGTTCACAAATAGAGTGGTGGATGAGTGGAAGAAGCTTAGCAACTTTGTAGTAAGTGCGGGAACTCTGGAAAGTTTCAAAAGGAGGCTAGATAGATTCATGGATGACAGAGAGTGGTAGTAACTCTCGACAGGAGCAGCCATGCACAGGCCAACCGGCCTATCGCAAACTCCTTATTTTCTTATGTTCTTATGTTCTAACCCCCCCCCTTCTCCCATGGTAACGTTAGTGTTTATTCATCCTGTGAAATAAAATAGGATGTCTAATCTTCAGTTGATCCAAAGTGAGCCTCGGTGAACTCTGTTAACAAACTGAAGCCTTAAGCAGAGCAGGATTCTCAACATTACTTTGCATTACCTCACCCTTCGCGCCTCTTCTCATCAGCTTTATTTACAAAGTTAGGCGGTCGGTTAATTCACTGTTACGCATGATTGGCAAATAATTGGCATGCACCGACTCTTTTGAAGGTACTTGAATTTTTTTTTCTGAATTAAAGACATGATAGCAAATATTACCGACTCATTCTACCTACGAAATTAAAATGGTTTCTAAAATTGGGTGAGAATTGCGCTGAGACAACAGCAACTTTGTGTTTTCATGGATAGAGAAGATGAAGGTTTCGAGTGAAGGGTCTTATCTGGTGATGATTATGCCTTGTGTAACAATTTATCTTTCTATGATTCCGAGGGTCAATTTTATATCAGTTCTAAAGCTGAAAGAATCGTAAGATTTAGAATCATGAGTGAATTAGGTTATCTGGTCTGTTATTAAAGGATCACCTAACCTACCCTAACCTAGCCTAGCCTAACCTAACCTACCCTAACCCCCAGGCAGTATTAGGGTGTCTAATCACTACATGAAATAAACAGAAGACTATCTTTACATGATCCCAAGTAACATCTGCTCAGTAGTCAGTGTCTGGTGCTCACTGACTGTTAAGTGTGGGACGTCTTATTGAACTAGATATCGGGTGATTGGCCAAGGTGTGATCTCGGTGTTCGTATCCAGTTCATGTTGTTTTAGATAGCATGCAGACTAACAACTCTAACCTAACCTAACACTAATCTAACCTAACCTAACTCAAAATCAAAAGATTATCTTGAAACAGTTCAGGACTGTTTCCTGAGTCAACAAAGCCGAACCCACCCGAGGTAATAATATACTAGATTTAGTTCTGTCAAACAGTGAGAACCTCATTAGTAATGTCGATGTAGGGAACGAACTAACTAACAGCGATCACAAAGAAGTGAAATTCAAAGTAGAACTTAATGTCAGTCACAAGGAAAATCCCATCAAGGAGGATAAACTATCTGAACTTTTTATAGACTTTTTCGTTATCCTTGGCGCTTATCACCATAGCTCAAGAACACTCACCTCTCACTACTGTTCACTATAATACAGGTACTCCTCAAAACGCTAATTAAGGATCCTTGGTGTCATATTACTGTGATTTTGTTAAGAATTACGCTAATTCCTCTTTGAAACAATGTCTCCCGTTTCTGACTTTCTGGAAGATATCGATGCTGTTTGTTGGTATTTTCTATAATTCTGGACCTGCTAGACTATTTCATAAAGTTAATTTCAAATTCCAAGAAAAAAGTGCTCTCGATTCTTTCCCAAAATAATCCAAAGCCTAACCATTTCATATTTTGATTTTTTTTAATTCTTATTGGTCAACAACAGTATATCATCAGCTATCCCAAAGATCATTGGTAAAATATATTATTATTGTGTTATATCTGAAAACAATTATTGCCTTTTAGAACATGTGATCACACTTACTTGATCAGCTTTTCAGTAAACACAAATGAGAGTTTTAAGAAGACGACGAGCTAATGGTTTCTTTGGTGGTAAAGAACGGTAGCCACGCACTCTCTCGCAGTGTTCCTCACAATCTGAGATATTAATGATCACTAACAAATACTACACTACCACCCTGACATGTTGTATAACCATGACACGGCGCTTGGCCAATCCTTAGCTGTTGCCGAACTCGGAGCCCCAGCTCAAGGTCAGCTGACAATGGGGGCATGACTGAAAACGAGACTACGTGATGGGTGTCTATGAAATACCAGATAGTTTCATTGGTTGTCTAAATACATTGCATTTAGGTGATCATTGGCCATTCTACTACATTTTTAGACAACAAACGAAACCATCTGATATTTCATAGACACCCATCACGTAGTCTCGTTTCCTGTCGTGCCTTCAATCTCGCCTGACCTTGAACAACGACAACAGTGAAGGATTTGTCAATTAGCGTCTTCTCGTGGTTATATGACTGTGTTTGATGCCTGTAGCAGTGTTTCCTCGCACATTAACATTGGGGTACACGACTTAAAAATGAAAATATCTCAAAATATGAATGAATGATATACTATGTTTAAGTAAAACAACGATGTCCAGCTGATGATCACCTCATGCCATGCGTATGTCCAGCCAGTGTTCTGTAATCTTTTTTTTTTTTTTTTTTTGTAATTGGTATAAACCGTTACAACGGTTGCATAGACTGAATATTTTTTTTAATTCCAACATGAGATGGAGCCCACAACAAATGTATGACAAGAGAATTACCACGGGCTAAAGCTTATAGACGTAACAACTGTTGAATTAAAGGGAGGCATAAAGGCTTAGAGGAGGAGAGGGCCTGGAGGGCAGATTGAGAATCACAAATGATTATACAGTTTAATCTCATCTGAAGGAGGAGATTAACTGTAACCAAGAGTTCATGTAATTCACTGTAGGTTGAGCTCGACCACTACGGCCGGACCTACCTCCTGCCGGTGGGTCCACATCCAATGAGAAGAGAGCGCACCCCGCACTCCCGTCTGCCTGTAGGGAACCACCTGTGTATAGATGGTATCCAGCAGAGACAACAGTAGTTTTTGTGCACAACTACCCGCACCAGAGATTATACATGTCTCTCAGACTCCAACTAGCACAGAGGAGACAACAGTGGTCTCTGGTGTGGATGCACGAGTACCCACACCGGAGATGATACTTTTCCCCCAATCTCCAACATTCACAGAGGAGACAACAGTGGACTTCGGTGTGGATGCACAAGTACCCACACCGGAGATGATACCTGTCTCTCAGACTCCAAGCGATCTATCAGGTAAAGACCTGAATCTACGCATCTACATACCAGACCACATCAACGAGGACTGTACACGTGATGAAGTCGCTAAAGGAGTAATTGATTACAAGATGAAATGGAAGTACTGCCACCCCATTTCCGAGGCGGACATCCACGAGGCCATTAAACAAAAACAGGTCGATTTAACAAACTGCGTCAAAAAGTCATCCGTTCGGATGTTAAAAAATTGAGGAATGGTCGCACAGAGTACAAACCACAAATCGGACGGACCCCCCCCCCCCCCCCCAAACCAAAAACAAGAAAAAATGGACTCACTATGTAAGGCAGTGAAAATAATGCAACATAACGTCCTCCACTGGAGAACTAATAAATTCAGTTTGTCCAACCAATATAACCAAGTTGACGCAGATAATATACTCATAAACTCATACGGCCAAAAGGCGGCTGAGGAACTGAAAATATTTGGTGACAGTGTAAGAGCGGGCCGGCACAAGCTGCCACTGTAAGAGCGGCGACTCTACTCTCACTTCTAAACCACTGAGGCCACCCTTAAAGACGGGGGCACACTGCCACCCTTGTAAGAGCCCGTATTTTCTTCCTCTCTTATTCTTATCTCATACTTTTCTCTGTCTTATTTCCTTCAATTGTTCTGCCTAAATATTTCAGTTCATGGTTACTGCATTACCTCAGTTCTTTTGGTAGCATGGCGAGGGAAGGCACATGGGTACTGTAATTCTGATATCAAGGTCACTTGGACAGAATAAAGGCAAATACTGAGGTGAAATGAATACCCCTAATATACTCTAAGAAATGGTTTATTAATATGAAATCAAAGTAGGGAAAAAGATGTCATTAACATACAGCTCCAAGCTTCAGACCTTGGCTTAACTCAACTGTAATTCACTTAGATACTGTACTCTTACTTCTTCTACAACACAGTTGGTGGTACCTGACAGTAACAGTTACCAGGATCAACTCCGTGGCTTTACTCATCTGTCACTCCAATCAGATATTCTCGCTTCTTACAACATTACTGGTGTTACATGGCATTACATTTCAAGACAAACTTACATCTGATGCTTCACTAGACTGTTGGTAGGGCATATTGAGGATGCACTCACAACACAACACGTTATTACTGATATCAACAAATTATACACGGGTTCACTACCCAACTTGGGATAATTATATTCCAGAATTATCCCCAGTCAAATACAACAAACACTGTGGACCATATAACTTCCAGGAGTGTCCCAGGGTAGGACACTCAACAACTGACGATCTCTGTTATGGTCGGTGGTAGTCGGACACGTGGTGACTGTCTGGGGTCCAGCCCCACGAGGCAGACTGGCAGTTTTAATCATGTCGAATCAGCAACATCGGCCACTACAGGTAACTGTTAGGTATCCACCGACTCTAGGCAGCCGGTGGGGTGTTCAAATAACCCACAAAGTGGATCTGAGAACAAATGTGGAGAAGTGTTGCTTGAAGGTATGGTGATGACTCAATCACAACAATCTCTCATCTGGCAACGTCAGGCGACATTTACATTACTAGTAATTCTTACACTGAGTAAATGACAATTTGACTGTTACAACATGAATACTGATACTCACAAAATTAAATAAGTCAAACTGAATGGCTATATCAGTGGGGAACACATGCTTACATACCTGAGACAAAATGGGAGAACATCGCTGGAGGCTCTCCCTTCACCTCGCCCGGGTTTTTATACCCGTGAGTTGCTAGAGGTGGCTACTCACGCAATGACAAAAATCACAAACAAATCAACTGCTACACATTCAAGGATGACCCTCAGTTGACACGGGTCTGGCGAATTACGTAAGTTGATTTACATAAACTAATTCAAGATTGAGCATGCTAGAAGAAAGTGGAACATACGTATTGACAACTGTGTACAAAAGGCGGGACTTACGGAGGGATCCTTGGTGTATACGTATACGTGAAGTATAATAAGAATCAACAGAGTTTAAAACAGACCAGCAGTCAATGTGACCATGACAACAGGATCCAAAAATTCAATCTATCAGAGGAGCCAAATGACGGGGTGGCCATCGCCACAAAAAGAGATATCCACTACAGAATCATAGACGACTTCACCTCTGAAACTCTCACTGTTCAAAACAACTTGACCTCAGGACCAATCATAATAGCCACAACCTACCTCCCACCACGCAGGGACTACCTGCCTTACGGGGACTTCCACAGACTCCTATCACACCACCACCCAACCTACATCATTGGAGACATGAACGCCAGACATCCTCTACTAGATGGTAAGAGGACAACTAGCAATGTTGGAAGAGACCTCGCTGGCTTCACAACAGACAAAAAAGCCCAACTAATAGGCCCGGACTTCCCCACGTTCTACAGCAGGAACTCAGCCACTACTCCAGATATAGCAATAACAAACGGCAGATGCTTCCACAACTATCTCTTTGAACAAGGCCCTGTAACCTCCAGCGACCACCTACCTATAATCGTGACCATCTCAGCAACACAAATAAGTTCAATACCTGTACCAACTCCACCACGGAGGATCGCCAAGCAGACCGACTGGAAACTATTCAATGAAAATCCTACAGCCAAACTTGAGGCCAAGGGCATGACAATCCTGCAGACCATAGACAATCAGCCGGTGAACAAAATAGACGAAGAAATCAACACATGGTGTGAAGCCATAGGAACAGCCTACCAGGAGGCCACGCCTCTCAAACGCAACAGAACTCTCCCACACCCAGAACAGACTCCAGAACTCATAGCCCTCGCAAACCAGTTCCAACTGCTACAACAGAGAGCCGAGACCCATGGTTGGGACATCGTAAGCTACAATTCATACAGAAGAATATGGGATGAAATAAAAAGAAGATCTCTGGAACAAAGTAACCTTAAATAGGCCGAAATAGTTGAACAACTCTCACATACATACAACGATCCAGGAGAGTTCTGGCGTCAAGTTAAGAGACTGAAAGGTAGCAGCCGTAACGAGTCATTACATATAACTGACCAGGCAGGAAGTTAAATATATGATGACCAATACAAAGAACCCATATTCAGAGACATGGAGGAACATCTCCCTAATCACAAATGAAGAGAACAGGGGATTTGATGGTACCCACGAGGAGCTCGTCCTTGATGAACTCCGGGGCCAGACACACTGCACTCAGCCTTCCCTTGAAATCATATGGAAGGATATGAGAGTGGACAGCCCACTGTCCAAACCAATCACCTCGGAAGAACTCAACACAGCCATCTCCAATACCAAAAATAGAGCCCCTGGTTATTCAGGCATCACCAAGGAGATCCTCAGCCACATAAACAACCCGGCCATGGACAGACTGAGAACCACATTGAACGCTTGCCTGGCTTCGGGTTACTTCCCAACTAAATTCAAAGAGGCCATTATTACCCTAACACCAATACAAGGAAAGAACCCCGCCATCCCACTAAACTACAGACCGATCTCCTTCCTTGAAGTGCCTGGAAAAATCCTAGAAAAAAATCATCAATAACCGTCTGAGAAATCACCTGGAAATAACAAACAGAGTCAACTGCAGACAATTCGGGTTCAGGAAAGGGAAGTCCACCACAATAGCGATAGCCCTGGCATGTGAAACATAGCCAGAGCCGCGGCGAATGGTAGACAATGTAATCTAACTCTCCGGGATGTAGCGAAGGCATTTGACAAAGTCTGGCATAACGGTCTAAAATATAAGATCCTCCAACTCGGACTTCCCACCAACATTGAAAGTTGCTTTGCAACTTTCTCGGCGGCAGAAATGCCAGACTGAGGGTAGGACAACACACAGGAGAGACCTTCCCACTCATGAGCGGAGTCCCTCAGAGGAGTGTCCCCTCCCCCACCCTATATATTATCCACACAAGTGACACCCAGCCTCCCACTAGAATAGGTAACGAAGATATTATGTATGCAGATGACGTCACTCAAATAACAACACATCAAGGAAAATTGCCAGCGTTACAGGTCGACAACACGAGACGGGAATTAGAAAGGGTAAATAATACGAAAAACAATGGAAAATCCAAACCAATCTCCAGAAATTCACAGTGATACCCTTATGCAGAAGGAAAACCCATCCAATAGTAACCAATAATGCCCAGATAGAATACAAAAGCAGAAGAACCCTCCTGGGCCTGCATATATCCACGACAGGTTACTCCCATCATGTCCACACCAGGAAAGAAAAGGCAAGAAGAGAGCTGAGAAAACTATACCGCTTTAAAGCGCTTCCTGAGAAAATAAAACTTTGCCTGCTGACATCATTTATCACACTGATATTAACTTGTCCAGCAGTACCTCTTCATACTATGAGCACCACTCAAATATTAAAATTACAGGTGGTACAAAATGAAGCCCTAAGATTCGTCACAGGTGAAAGATACTCCTTCACCAGAGCCACAGCCGAGATACATAGAGACCTAAGAATAAAACCCTTCAACCAGCAGCTGCACACCCTGGCCAGTAGAATCTGGCCAAAGATAGAACGATCAGAGCAAGAACTCCTTCAAAGACTCCCACCAGATAACGACAACAACCATACATGGTTCCCAAAAAGTTACCAAATCTCAAAAGGACCATCACCACCCCCGATCTACACGGCCAGACAATAGACAACCTCCCTAGACCAGCATCCGCCAGAAGGGTCGGCGGAATATGAAATAAGGCCCTCAAAACACCCGTATATGGCACCACGGAGCTGCTCACCTCCGCTGCCCTGCTGGTGACTTGCCCTGGTCAGTGGATGCCCCTCATAATACTCTTCGATCACCTGAAAATTAACACCCCAATTTATTTCACCTGAAAATTAACTAACATAATATAACTTCACCCGGTAGCTTTATAGTATGTAATGATCAGGAAAAATAAACTGGGGCTAATCTTCAGGTGTTGAATTTAATTTGCCATTTTGCTGACTACTCCTGCGGTTTATTTAAATCCTCCTGTAGTGCATTTGCATCCTGCCTTCAATTAATCTGCCGCCCTATTTTCGTGTGATCTGCAAACTTGCTTATGTCACTGCAGATCCCAGTATCTAGATCGTTTATGTAGATTATGAACAAGAGTGGGCCCATTACTGACCCCCAGGGAACCCAACTGGTTACACAGCCCCACTCAGATTTAACACCATCTACTCTGACACTCTGTGTTCTATCAGTGAGCCATGATTTTATCCAATTTAAAACTTTCCCCTCGATACCATGAGCCTTAAATTTTCTCAGAAGCCTCTGATGCTGTACTCTGTCAAACGCTTTGCTACAGTCTTCGTAAATAACATCGTAATTTTCGTCATTATCTACCACCTCGAAGACTTTCCTAAAAACCGTCAGCAGATTTTTTAGACATGGTTTTCCCTTTGTAAACCCATATTAAGAGTCGTAGATTAATTTGCTTTTCTCTAAATGCGATCGGATGCTATTTACTATAATTGATTCAAGAAATTTCCCAACTACTGATGTCAAACTAATCGGCCGGTAATGATGGTGATGCTCTGTCTCCCTTTTTGAATATGGGTACTACATTTGCCTGTTTCCACAAGTCTGGCACAACTCCCTTGTCTAATGATGTTGAAAATAAATTTACGAGGGGTCCGCTAATCTGTTCCTTACACTCTTTCAAAACTCGAGGGAAAATTTCATCTGGCCCTGGGGATTTTGTCTTCTTTAATTTATTTATCTTCTTAAGAACATCCTCTTTTCTGATAGTGATATTCTTTAATTTCTCTTTTTTATTTCCCCTAAATATCAATTCCACCTTTGGAATTTCCTCGTGAATTTTTTATGTGAAAACTGAAAAGAAGTAGCGGTTTAATGCTTTGCTTATTTCCTCACTGTCATCGATCACTTCCCCTCTCCCTTTCTTTAAAGGCCCAACTTTGTCCTTAACCTTTGTCCTATATACCTGGAAAAATCCCTTGGGATTCGCCTTGGATTCTCTTGCTATCCTGATTTCGTAGTCCGTCTTTGCCTTCCTTACATTTTTCTTAACATTCCTAAAGAGTTCATTATACCTATTTCTGAGCTGCTCCTCCCCTCTCTTTAATTTCTTATAAATTCCTTTCTTTATTCCAATGTCATGTTTAAGTTTTCTGGTCATCCACCTTGGCTCATTCTCATTTGACCTAATTTTTCTGTATGGTATATTTCAATTTCAATTGTTTATTCCTTGATAGAGGAAGCGGGATCCTAGTGCTGTCACTAGGTACCCCTGTAGTATGGTATATTATGTTCTTGTGCTTTACGTAGTATACGAGTGAATATATTATAGCCATGATCAATTGTTGTGTCACCAGTGACCTCACCCGATCCCACTGGAGACTGACCTGACTGTTCCCAGGCGACCTCACCTAAGTACCTTCTTAACCCCTGATAATCGGCCAATCGAAAGTTTGGGAATCTTACCATATTTTCATTGTTTTACGTTTCCCAATTTAGGGTGAACCTGATTTCTCTGTGATCACTGTTCCCTAGTTCTTCCCCTACTGTGATATCTCTGATAATATTTTCTTTATTTGTTAATACTAGGTCTAATATATTGTCACCTCTAGTAGGTTCTGCACATGTTCTGGGTACAAAGTTCCAACTACAGGGGCGAACACAAACACCTGAAGAGTTTTTGTAGGTTCTATTTGCTGGAAGTACAGAGGTGCACAAGAGCCGGTATGTCCCTTACTCTGACTGAGTGTCAACTGGCCTCTCGGGCGACATGTGGCAAGTGATACATTAGCATCTTCCAGATGTCGCCAGGCACATTATCTAAGCGTGTGTTGACATGGAAAATACATTGCCACACGCTGCTGGCTAAATAAATAATGTATATAAATGGAGTACATACATAATATACATACAACATACATGATATACATACACCTCCCCCCCCCCCCCCCTCCCATACGGGACGCTGTCCCTTGGGTTTGTTGGTAGGGCAGCACTTGTCATAGTGGCCCAGACGACCACACACATTGCACTGGACGCGTTTGGCTGGGCACCGCACTGTAAGTGACCAGTGGCCCTTACGGTCGCAACTGTTGTAGGTAGACTCAGCAGTTGGACACACCTGTGTTACGTCCTGCTTACCACAGCTGTTACAAAAGGAGCCAGGCGTGGGCGAAGGCGTTGGGGGTAGACTTCTTGTCCTTCTTGTACTGGGACATAGCCCGTACAGCTGAAGGGGGAGCTCGGATGGCAGAGGTGGCACACCTGGCAGCCTTATAGGAGTGACATTTTGTCAACACATCCTTAAGAGAAGAGGAAGAGTCGAGGGAGGTGAGGCGTTGGACAAGCTCCTCGTCCTTAACACCCATCATGATCACCTGCTGCAACTGGGTCTCCTCGCACTGCTGGTGATTACCGGCGCATATGTGTACCTCTTCCGAGGCTCTCTTGAGTCGTACATAGAAAGCGTCAAAAGTCTCTCTCTCCATCTGTCTACAGCTAAACAATTCCCTCCTACGTAGAGCTTCATTCCGCTCACCTATGATGTGCAGTTGTAGAACATCCAGTATGTACCTCCTCTACTGACAACGAAGAAGTCGGGGGCGCCTACAACGTATGTTGCAAGACACTCTGCATTTCCAAAGACAGGCACATACGTAGCTGAATGAGTTGTTTAGGCTGTGACAAGCTTCTTGAGATCCACCCTTGTAGCATAATCAATCCACCGTCGTCGCCAGTCACGAAAAGTCTGGAAAGTCACATCAGGCGTCAAAATGGGTGGGGGTTGGGCAGCCGCTTTGGGTGGGGCTGGAGGGCATGAAGAAGGCATTGACGAGATACGTGAACCAGTCGATACCAGAGCAGTGGAAAAGCCAGGGGCTTGGTTAACAGTAAGGCGAGATATCAAAGCTTCAAACCATACGCTGTCTTCCAATCTCCGTTGGTGGTCTCTGTCTGCTTCAGCTTGTCTCCTTTCTTCATCCTCAACACGTCTTCTAGATTCGTTCTCATGCCTTTCATCCCTCATAATTTCATTAAAGCAATTATCTCTGAAGACAAGGCTGAAGATCGAGGTGAAGGACTTCGAGATGTGGTGGGAGGAGATGCAGCATCTCGCTCCGACTGGTCATCCATCTCTGTAGAGCTGTCATCCGTGTGACTCATCCGGGCGTTAGAAACACCACTGCATAAGGCACGAGACATAATTAATTAATCTGTGTACTATATCTCAAATCACTGTTGACCGGTCAGCCCGTCGTATCAACAAGATCTGAGACAAACTTAATTTAATACACAGATAAGTAGATTATATATAAAATATATATAAAGAAATGACTGCAGTCTGTGAGTTCGTGCGTGTGTGTGAGTATGAGGCAGTGTGTGGCTGGTTGGTAGAGGCGCGGCAGGCTCACCGAGTCAGTTACCCTCTCGACACGGTCCGGGGAGGGTGTACTGAATGCTGCTCCTCAAAAATGCCTTGTGCAATCCTTCCACCTTGGGGGAACCCTTTAGAACAAGGTCACATACTTAAAGCACTACACACACAAGGCACTTATAACACTTCTCAGGAACTTGCTGTCACTGCAACACTCGTTCAACTTGCTATAAATTCAAAACAAGTTTTTGGGGGAGAGGTGGAGACGGTTGATGGAGCAGGGGGGTCCATGAACCGGTCTTGCACAAACAAATTTCACAACAGCCCGTGCACTAATCCAGTCAATTAACTCAATGCGCCATGTACATGTTCTGGGTACCAAGTTCCAACTACAGGGGGTGTATGTATATTATGTATGCTGCATTATATATTATGCTATGTATATTATGTATGTGCTCTGTTTATATACATTATTTATTCAGCCTAGCTAGCAGTGCGTGGCAATGTATTTAAGATGTCCCATATGCTTAATTAATGTGCCTGGCGACGTATGGAAGCTGTTTATGTATCACTTACCAAACGTCACCCAGAGAGCAGTTGACCAGCAGACAGGTTGAGGAGCACTACTCCCCTTGTGTACATATCTCTTATCCAGTAAATAGAACCTATAAAATTATACAGGTGTTTGTGTTCGCTCCTGTATATAGAACTTAATACCCAGAACACGAACATGGCGCAGTGAGTACTTTTACTGGATAATTACGAGTGAAGTGTGTGAAAAGCCGGCCTATAACCTCCCTTCTCTGTGCCAACTCACTGCCAACCGCCGCCTCCTCGAAGAATTTTTAGCAACTTCGAGCAGTATCAGTGATTTTCTGTGCAGTGTTTAGTGCATTGTGTGTTTCGTGCCATAAATGTGTGACCTTGTTCTAAAGGATTCCCAAGGTACACGGCATGTTCTGGGTATTTGTAAGGAGTAACGTTTTTCACATCCTCCTCTCGTTATGCCTCGAGGTTAACTGACACTCCTCGTCATCTCCACACCCCGTCACAGGTCGAGGCCCTTCATGGCGAGACGCTCTTGCCCGCCCCGCACACACAATCACTGACATCGGCGATTCCCTTATATATATATTTTATATATATAATCTACTTATCTGTGTACTTAATTAATTTTTTGCCTGAGATCTTGTTGATACGACGGGCTGACCGGTCAACACTGATTTAGACACAGTACACAGATGAAGTAGTTATGTCTCGCGCCTTGCGCAGTCGTGGAGCCAACGCCCGGATGAGTCAGTCGGATGATAGCCCTACAGAGATGGATGACCAGGCTGACCATGACGCTCCAGCTTCCACAACATCGCGCAGCCCTTCACCTCGATATTCAGCGTTGTCTCCAGAGATAATTGCTTTAATGAAGTTTATGAGAGATGAAAGGCGCGACGATTTTGCTAACAGACGTGTGGCGGACGAACGTAGAAGACAAGCAGAGGCAGAGAGAGACCACCAACGGAGATTGGAAGACAGTGCACGGTTTGAAGCCATGATATCTCGCCTCACTGTTAACCAAGCCCCTGGCTCTAACACTGCCTCGGTACTGACTAGTTCAGATACCTCATCAATGCTTCCTTCACGCCCCCCAGCCCCACCTAAAGCAGCAGCTCAAACACCGCCCATCTTGAAGCCTGATGTGAATTTCCAGACTTTTCGTGAATGGCGGCGACGGTGGACTGATTATGCTACAATGGTGGATCTCCTGAGTTTGTCACAGCCTAAACAACTCATCCAGCTGCGTATGTGCCTGTCCCTGGGAACTCAGCGTGTCTTAGAACATACGTTGCAGGTACCCCCAACCTCTTCGTTGTCTGTAGAGGAGGTACTGGACATTCTACAACGGCACATCAAAGGACAGCAGAATGAAGCTCTGCGCAGGAGGGAATTGTTTAGCTGCAGACAGATGGAGGGCGAGACTTTTGACGCCTTTTACGTACGACTCAAGAGAGCCTCGGCAGAGGTAGATATATGTCCAGGTAGCCACCAGCAGTGCGAGGAGACCCAGTTGAAGCAGGTGATCCTGAAGGGTGTTAAGGACGAGGAACTTGTCCAACGCCTCACCTCCCTCGACTCTTCCTCTTCTCTTAAGGAAGCTTTGACGATATGTCGCTCCTGTGAGGCTGCCAGGTGTGGCACCTCTGCCATCCGAGCTCCCCCTACAGTTGTACGCGCTGTGTCCCGGTACAAGAAGGACAAAAATTCTGCTCCTACGCCTTCGCCCACCACGTCCACGCCCGGTTCATTTTGTAACAACTGTGGTAAGCAGCACGGAACACAGGTGTGTCCAGCTGCTGAGTCTACCTGCAACAGTTGTGACCGTAAGGGCCACTGGTCACTCACAGTACGGTGCCCAGCTAAACGCGTCCAGTGCAATGTGTGCGGTCGTCTGGGCCACTATGACAAGTGTTGCCCTACCAACAAACCCAAGGGACAGCGTCGGCGGAAGCTTCAGCGCCCTTTCACCAGTAAGGGCCGCCCACAGTCTTCCAATCAGAAGCATGACGACCCTAGACAACGCTCGAGCCATATTAGGAATGTGTGTTCCCCCTCCCCCCCCCCCCCCCCCCGCGTCCCAAGACCAAAGTCCCCCAGTACATCAGCGTCATCATGACCTACGGCAGTGTGTCATCCCGTCTTCAGATGTTGCCCGACACCGGCGCTGATGCTACAGTCATCGGTCCCCAGCATTTGCAATGCTTGGGGCTTTCTCCAAGTGATCTAGGACCGCCCCCCAAGGATCTCCGCTTCACGGCAGATGGTTCACAGATGGCCCCGGCCCTAGGTTCACTCCAAGCACAAGTCACCTTTGGCAACAGGTCGTGTCAAGCCTGGATTGATGTGCATAACGGTGTCCCGACTCCTTTGCTGTCCTACAGACATTGTCAAGTGTTGGCTATCATCTCCCAGGGCTTCCCCAAACCTATTCTCGAGGTAAAACATGCCAACAGGGTGCAAAAAGGGAGCAGCAACGACCCTGCTGCCGCCCTACCCCTGCCTCTTGCCAGTGACACCTCTCCTTCGGATGCTCGGAAGTACTTCCTGAAGGAATTCAGCGACGTTCTGGTTACCAAGTCCGCTCTGGAATCCAAGCCGCTCAAGATGATGGTAGGTCCCCCCATGAGGATCCACCTGAGGGACGACGCGAAGCCCTTCGCTATCTACACCCCTCGACTGGTTCCCCTGGCCTTCCGCGAGGCGGTCAAAAACGAGCTGGACTCCATGGTCGCTCAAGAAACTATTGCACCAGCCGGTGATGACCCATCTCCATGGTGTCACCCTATGGTAGTCGTCGCAAAACCTAAAGGTGGTGTTCGGATCACCACTGACCTCTCCAAGCTCAACAGCCAGGTGTCTCGTCCTGCGCACCCTTCTCCCACGCCCTTTGCAGCTACACGCAGTGTGAACCCGAAGGCGTGCTTCTTCACGACGATGGACTTCCTGTGTGGATACTGGCAGATAGAGCTTGCCGAAGAAGACCGACCACTCATAACTTTCATCACCCCGCATGGACGTTACAGTTATTGCCGTGGCCCCATGGGATTCGCCGCTACAGGAGACGCTTTCTGTCTTCGAGGTGATATGGCTCTACAAGGTTTGGCAAACTGCGTGAAAGTGGTCGACGACATACTCGTATACGATGAGGATTACATGGATCACCTCTGCCGTATCTACGAGGTACTCAACAGGTGCCGGAAGCACGGCATCACCCTAAATGCCGACAAGTTTGTTCTGGCCAGCTCTTCAGTTGACTTTTGTGGGTACACCCTTTCAGGGAATGGTATCGCAGCTGACCCGGAAAAGGTCCGCGCCATCACGGATTTTCCCATCCCTTCTAACCTCACCGACTTGAGGTCCTTCATCGGTCTCGTCAACCAGTTAGCAGAGTTTCCGCCGGACATCTCCACAGCTGCCCAACCACTTCGCCCCCTGATGAGCCCCAAGAGGACATTCCTGTGGACCACTGACCACAACAAGGCCTTCCAGCAAGTGAAACAGGCCCTGTCTAGTCCACCTGTCCTCGCCACGTTTGACCCAGCCTTGCTGACCGTTTTGCAGACAGATGCCTCACGCTTGTATGGCGTGGGATACGCCCTATTGCAGGATCATGGTGGAGGGCAGTTCCGGCTCGTTCAGTGTGGCTCGCGTTTCCTCTCTGATACCGAGACGCGCTACGCCACTATTGAGTTGGAGCTGTTGGCTGTGGTTTGGGCGATGTCCAAGTGCAGGTTTTACCTTATAGGCCTGCAGCACTTTCACCTTGTGACCGACCATCGCCCGCTTGTCCCGATCCTCAACCACTACACGCTGGACGCCGTTGAGAACCCTCGCCTCCAGCGTCTGAAAGAGAAGCTCTCGGCGTACGTCTTCACAGCAGTGTGGCGTGCTGGTAAGGAGCTCTGCATCCCTGATGCCTTATCCCGCTCTCCTGTCAGCCGCCCTACTCCAGAAGACCATGTGCTCGACGTCGATCTCGCTCTTTCCGTCAGGACTGTGGTCACTCTACACGCCGTCCAATCCCTTCGTTCGGACCTGTCACCAGATGACGACGTAGACCTTGTTCTGTACGGAGCACGTGTAGTTGTCCCTGCTGCATCACGTCCCCACGTCTTGGCTCGCCTTCACGACAGTCACCGTGGAGCTGAGGCCACCAAACGACGTGCACGACAGACTGTATTCTGGCCCGGCATCAACTCCGACATCTCCAATGTTGTCCGTGCGTGTGAGCACCTGCCAAGTATTACAACCCAGCCAGCAGCAGGAACCCTTTATGAGTGACGACAACCCCCACCCGCCCCTTTGAGTCTGTGTCGGCCGACTTTTTCTCTGAGTCAGGAAAGTCCTTCCTTGTTATCGTCGACCGTCTCTCTGGTTGGCCGATTGTCATCAAGTGCGGTAATGACACGACGTCTGCCGCCACCATCAGCAATTTCCGCCACTACTTCCGTGACGTGGGCGTTCCTGTGCGCCTGCGAACCGACGGAGGGCCCCAGTTCACAAGCCGGGACTTTGCTATGTTCCTTGACCGATGGGGAGTCCGGCATGTGTTGTCATCGCCCCATTACCCGCAGTCCAACGGCCACGCTGAGGCTGCTGTCAAATCCCTGAAGCACCTCATCCTTAAGGTGGCCCCTTCTGGGAATATCGACTGAGAGGCCTTCGACCGGGGTCTTCTTGAACTCCGCAACACACCTAACTACACCGGACGCTCCCCTGCCCAGGTTTTGCATGGACGCCCCCTTCGTTCTTGTGTCCCTGCTCACCCTCAATCCTTCTCCAAGGAGTGGCAGGCCAAGACAGAGGATTGTGATCGCCGAGCCGCCGAACGTGTTCAAGACGTCGTTGCCCGCTACAACGACCACGCTCGTTCTCTCCCCAGGTTGAGTGTCGGCACCCAAGTCCATGTCCAGGACCCGACCTCCCTACATTGGGACAAAGTAGGCGTAGTCATGGGTCTCCGTAGGTCACAAGACTACCAGGTGCAGTTACCCAGCGGTCGTGTGTGGTGGAGGAACCGCCGTTTTCTCCGCCCCGTAACAACGCCTTCTGCTGACCCCGCCACCAGTGTTGAGTCCCATACCCTTCCCAGTGATGAAGTCCCTCGACGCTCAGAACGGATCCAAAAGAAAAGGTCCGCTCAAGACTTTGCTATGAGCGTATAGGGGGGAAGAAGGTGTATGTATATTATGTATGCTGTATTATATATTATGCTGTTGAAAAATATATTTTCGGTTATTGCTCATTTCTCAGTCGTTATCAGTTAGCTTGTCGGTATCTGACTGTATTGGTCCAATCTTTTCTCGTGTGTTAGGTTTATACATTTTCAAGAATCCCGTGGGGGTTGACTTTGCCTCCCTTGCTAGTTTCAGTTTATTATTCCTCTTTGCTTTTCTTATCTCGGTCTAAACCCTACTGGTCAATACTTATAATAATCTTAGAGGTAAACTTCACCACGATTTATTCTCTTATCTGTAGCCTTCCTTTGTCCAATAATATTCTTTAGATAATTAATTATCCATTTGAGGTCCTTATTGTTTGGTCTGAGTTTCCTGTATGGTATGTTTTGCCTTTGTGCATTAAGCAACTCATTATTTAAAATGCTTTGGAACTCGTCAACCTCAGATCTCGTGAGATTATCATTGTCAGGTCTCCAGATTAAGTGAGGTCGCCCTCTGTGGGTACATTGTGTGGGGTCACCTCAAATGAAGTCATGTAATCCAACCCCAAACGTGTTACCTCTTCTCACAGCTGCCTTTTCAAACTATCAAAGTTTGCTCTTCTAAAATTCTGGGACTTTAAAGAAAATTTCCTTGCGACTGCCATCAAATTCTCATTTGAATCGCACTTCATTGTGATCGCTGTCTGCAAGTTCCTTCCCTACCTCAACATTACTAAAGAGGTTTTCTCTGTTTGACAGAACTAAATCTAGTATATTATCACCTCCGGTGGGTTCGGCTATATGTTGACTTTCGAAACAGTCCTGAACTGTTTGAAGAAAATCCTTTGATTCTGATTTACCCATAAGGTCGATCCAATCTCTTTGGCTAAAGTTAAAGTCGCCTACTATACAGACTTTGCTATGTCTGGATGCCCTGCTCATTTCATCCCAAATAAGTCGCTCATTAACTCTATCAAGATTAGGAGGTCTGTATATTACTCCTGTGGTTATTTTTTCCCTACCAACGACTAATTCTATCCAAACTGTTTTTTGTATTCAGTAAAGTTTTTATTTCCTTATTTATTTTACACTTTAGATTATCCCTGACATAAATTGCTACACTGTCTCCTTTTCTTATCTGCCTATCGGTATGGAATAATTTGTAACCTGTAATTTGATATTCGACAGGTAACTCGGGTGAGTCTAGGTTTATCCATGTTTTGGTGAATGCCATTATATCGATTTTCGGTATATACCATGCACTGCTATCATCCATTTTGTTTCTTATATTTCTACTGCTTGCATAGTAGACATTTACGTTAGTCCTGATATGAGTCTTCCCTTTGTCGTGTTTAGGTTTTAACTCCCTGCCTAATTTAGTTTTGTCATTAATCCTAGCACTATTTCCCTGTAAACTTTCACCTTGTTCATCCGTTTCCACTGCATTCTCCTCGAATCCCACGCTCATATGTTCCCCTAGCAGTTTAAGGACTTCGACATTTTTTTAACAGTCCTCTCGAGAGAGCCAGCCAGGGTTGCCACCCCATCCTTAGACAGATGTATCCCATCCCTAGACAGATGTATCCCATCCCTAGTATAAACGTCTCCTCTGCCATAAAAGTTGTCCCAGTTGACACCAACTGCCCTTGACAACCATCCATTGCCAACTCTCCTTCTAGGCAGGACACCACATATGATAGGGATCCCTCCCTTCAACCTAATACATTCAATAGCTGTCTTGAACTTATCAAGGAGCTCATCACTCCTACACCGGCCAATATCATTGCCTCCTGCACCGAGGCAGATAATGGGTTTGTTCCCATTGCCAGACAAGATATTTTCCACCCTGTCTTCTATATCCCCCACCCCAGCTCCTGGCAAACACACCCACATCCTATTTTTATTTTTAGCACAAAAAGATCTATCCAGGTACCGTACCTGAAAATCGCCAACAATTAAGGTTTTCGTACCTCCCTTGTTAGCCCTGTCCCTGACTATGCTAACGTCCAACTCGTCTATCAAAGGACTAAAATATTTTTTACACTTGGCTGTTGTCGTTTCCTTGGTGTCTTTTCTCACCACCAGTTTGGTCGTTCCTCTCCTCACACCTTCCATTCGCCTGTGTTTTCTTCAGAAACGGGCTTTCTTTGTCACGTGTCTTCTTCCTTCATCCTGGCTATCACTTCCTTTAATTTCAAGTTTTCGTCTTTGACCTTCACTAACTCGGCCCTCAGTAGGGCACAGCCCAGTTCACAAGTATCACTAGCCATTATTGACAATTAATCCCCAGGAGCTATGTCTGCCGTGACATTTTCTCTAGCGAGGTCAGAACAATATACTGTACATATATTATTTCTCACTCTAGATCCTTTTTTTTTCATTTTTGTACGTCTTTATTATTATTATAATAATAATTATTATTATTATTATTATTATTATTAGTAGTAGTAGTAGTAGTAGTAGTAATAGTAGTAGTAGTAGTAGTAGTAGGCATGATGAAGTAAGGGATCTCACAGCAAGTATGCTGAAGGAAATCTGCCGTGATGTCATGGTAGAACCGACCCTCCTTCCATTGGACGGTGAGATCTTCCAACATAGGACTTCAAACACATCCAACGAAGCCCATGTTGACGTCAGTGCTCGAGAATTCTGGACACGGGAACAGCGAGCCTTCTTCGATATCATGATTTTTGATCACATGGCCGCATGTCACCGTAACTTAGCTCTCGATGCTGCACACAGGAGGAACGAGATCGACAAGATACGGGCATATTGGGAGAGAATTCAGAACGTTGTTCAGGGCGCCTTCACTCCTCTAGTGTTCACAACCTCTGGTGGGATGGGACCAAGTGCAATATGTTTCTACGCTAGACTCGCGGAGGTGATCTCCGAACAGAAGCAGCAGCCCAGAAGTTATGTTACAGCCTGGATGAGATGTCGACTGTCCTCTCTCCTTCGGTCGGCTTTGCTCTGTCTTAGGGGAACGAGAGCTTCGGCCCCAAAGCCGACAACAGCTGCAGATATTGACTATGAGGCTACAATCACTGAATGTCGCATAGATCTGCGGCTCAACTAATTCAACACTGCTAGGATAGCTACTTATGTATTAAGATATTTAATATTAAGGTAATAAAATGGCGGTGAAGGTGTGGCTATTGGGGGAGGCTGGAGGCCACGTTGTGAAAAAAAAATAGTAGTAGTAAATTTTTGCCCCCCCCCCCCCAAGCAAGGCTGTCATTACGGTACGGTACGGTACGAAGTACGGTACGGTACGGTTAATATTTAGTCAGAATGACGGGACGGAATTACGGTACAATATTTTCCTTGAAGTACGGTATGGTACGATTTAGGTACGGAAAAATGAGCAAAATTCTGTACCATACCGTACCCCAGGCTTAAAAACATGATCATGCAATTATTAACGCCTTGGGGATTTTGACTCATTTTGACAGTTTATTCTGGCTATCATTAGACACTATTATGCAGCTTAGGAAGGATTTATGGGAATAAACAATATAGACTAGATGAATTAGCCATCTCTCTATTGTCTTTCATATACCCTTCCTAAATTTAATAAAATCATCTATAATAGTCAGAAAAGAGAAAAGAAATGTGTTCATCGATCACGTTGCGTCACGCGAACTATTCACGTATAACTTGAGAGTTGCGAGTAGTGTCTCCAACTCTCCACACTCCGTAAGGGGGGAAGTCATCTGAGGCAGGCAGGGGCACTTTATCTAATATTGCACGTTATTGGTAAGATGACACATATTTGTGCTTCATTGTAAATTAGGTAGACTAAGAATTAAAACTCCGTAATAAGGCAACAATATTATGTGGGCACATTTACATCTATAGTCACCTCGTAAATGTTCCTTTTCAAATCCACACATGTACTCTAATAAATTGTTCACAAATAGAGAATTATTTTGATGTAAATATATTTTGCTGATGGTACGATAAAAGTACGGAATTAAGGTACGGTATCTTTTCCGTACCGCACGATACGGAAAAATAATTGGGAGTACGGTACGAAATTACGGTACGGTATTTTAGCCAGATACGGAGTACGGAAAAATATTCCGTACCGTACCACACTACCAGCCTTGCTCCCAGGCCCCGATTTGGGTCAGTGACCTGTGCCCGGGTGGACTAATCCCAGTTAAATCAATAAATAATTAATTACTTAAGGAATATTATGGACAAAGGAAGGCTGTAGGTAGGAGAAGAAATCGTGGTGAAGTTTACCTCCGAGATTATTATAAAGTATTGGCCATTAGGGTTAAGACAGAGATAAGAAAAGCAAAGAGGAATAATGAACTGAAGGTTCGTTGTCGAGCCAGTTAACTACACTTTCTAAGTCTAACTCTCGAACTTGTGCATATGTTGTTTTGGCTTGGTTGTAGATGTCTACGTTTACTGCGTTGATGTTGGCTCTTCTATGGAATTATTCGCTTGTTACTCTTTCTTCGCAACTGATGTTATCAATGAATCTTGGCTTATATTTTGTACCGTTTGAAATTTCTTGATCTCGTTGCACTAAATGAGTTGGTTGGTACAGGAGGGTAGCACATTACTGATTTTATTCCCGCCATGTATAATTTCCTTTTGTTTGGTATGTTCAGGTTTTTAATCTTCTTATGTTTGAGAGTTTGTAGTTTGTGGTCTTTTTTCGTTGATGAAGCTCTGGTAACCATTTTTTTGGTGATTTTCAGTCCCAGGATGCTGCCTTCGTTGGTGTAAATTTCCCCACCTACTATTACTGGTTCAACCTTTTTCTTGGCAATTGGTATGTTTTTAAATTTGTTGATGTTTATCCGTATTTTCCATTTCTTTTCGTAGTCATTTACGTTTTTTTATTGCAAAGGCCGTATGGCGTGTCATCATTGCTTCTGACTTTCCGGGATATGATATGATTTGTGTGATGTCATCAGCAAAGATAATGTGTTCGCTATATTGCATTGGTTCAGGTAAGTTGCTCGTATATATAGAGAATAGTGATGAGGATAGGACGCCTCCCTGGGGCACTCCACTTTCTCGGTCGAAGGGTGGTCCTAAATGGTTGCCAATTTGTAGCTGCGCTGTCCTGTTTTGGAGGCAGTCACATAGGATTATTCCTTTTTCTGCAGGTAGGTCTAGTTTTAGTATCTAATATGCTAGTCCGTTGTGCCACACTTTATCAAAGGCAATTGTTGCATCTCTTAAGACTGTGTTTACTTGGTTCCCTGCTGTTTTTCTTTGACTATGATTTCTGTAATTATTGCTATTGCCGTTTGGGTTCCTCTACCTCTTCTAAAGCCGTGTTGTCTTGGGGCGAGTTTGTTGTGGTCAGCCGAGAACTTTTCTAGTCTGTTAATGAGTAAGCGTTCCAAGAGTTTCCCGGTTATTTCCAGTTAGGATATACTGTAGGTCTGCAGTTTATTATTTGTTTTGGGTCCTTGCCTTCTTTGGAAATGAAGATCATTTTTGCCCCCTTGAGGGCGTCGGGAAAATAACCAGCGGATAAAGTTGATTTGTAAATATTTATCAGGGCTTCCATTGGTCAGTCGGGCAGGTTTATTAGCATGTTTCGGGTTATGCCGCTCAGTCCAGGGGATTTTTCTTTGAATTTGCGTAGGCAGTGTAGTAGTTCGTCATGATGGCAAACAGGTTCCTCATTCTCATTGGCGATTGAGTAGCTGCTGCCTCTTCTAATGTGTCATTCCAGTGGTGTTATATGTAGTGATGATTAGACAATAAAATAAAAACCGTTTAATGCTAAAAAAATATACTTTGCTGTACCGTTGTAGTGAAAAACATGGTGGAACTTACATACACGGTTAATGAACTATTGATGGAAGAAGAAGTTTTGGGGACTGAACAGTGAGACAATGTGGAGCCTCCCGGAGGGTGGCGTCCTACCATGGCCTAGCGAATGAGCCGCCTGTCTGTTTGTGGGTGGGTTTGTTTGCTTGTTCACACGAGAATCTCGGAAACTACTTTACCGATCTGTAGTGATGATGGGTGGTGTTATATGTAGTGATGATGGGTGGTGTTATATGTAATGATGATGGATGGTGCTATATGTAGTGATGATGGGTGGTGTTATATGTAGTGATGATGAATGGTGTTATATGTAGTGATGATGGATGGTGTTATATGTAGTGATGATGGATGGTGTTATATGTAGTGATGATGGATATTGTTATATGTAGTGATGATGGATGGTGTTATATGTAGTGATGATGGATATTGTTATATGTAGTGATGATGGGTGGTGTTATATGTAATGATGATGGATGGTGCTATATGTAGTGATGATGGGTGGTGTTATATGTAATGATGATGGATGGTGCTATATGTAGTGATGATGGGTGGTGTTATATGTAATGATGATGGATGGTGTTATATGTAGTGATGATGGATGGTGTTATATGTAGTGATGATGGATGGTGTTATATGTAGTGATGATGGATATTGTTATATGTAGTGATGATGGATGGTGTTATATGTAGTGATGATGGATGGTGTTATATGTAGTGATGATGGATGGTGTTATATGTAGTGATGATGGATGGTGTTATATGTAGTGATGATGGATGGTGTTATATGTAGTGATGATGGATATTGTTATATGTAGTGATGATGGATGGTGTTATATGTAGTGATGATGGATATTGTTATATGTAGTGATGATGGGTGGTGTTATATGTAGTGAAGATGGATGATGTTATATGTAGTGATGATGGATGGTGTTATATGTAGTGATGATGGATGATGTTATATGTAGTGTTGATGGATGGTGTTATATGTAGTGATGATGGATGGTGTTATATGTAGTGATGATGGATATTGTTATATGTAGTGATGATGGGTGGTGTTATATGTAGTGATGATGGATGATGTTATATGTACTGATGATGGATGGTGTTATATGTAGTGATGATGGGTGGTGTTATATGTAGTGATGATTAAACAATAAAATAAAAACCGTTTAATGCTAAAAAAATATACTTTGCTGTACCGTTGTAGTGAAAAACATGGTGGAACTTACATACACCGTTAATGAACTATTTGTGGAAGAAGAAGTTTTGGGGACTGAACAGTGAGACAATGTGGAGCCTCCGGAGGGTGGCGTCCTACCATGGCCTAGCGAATGAGCCGCCCGTCTGTTTGTGGGTGGGTTTGTTTGCTTGTTCACACGAGAATCTCGGAAACTACTTTACCTATCTGTAGTGATGATGGGTGGTGTTATATGTTTGTGATGATGGATGGTGTTATATGTAGTGGTGATGGATGGTGTTATATGTAGTGATGATGGGTGGTATTATATGTAGTGATGATGGATGGTGTTATATGTAGTGATGATGGATGGTGTTATATGTAGTGATGATGGATGGTGTTATATGTAGTGATGATGGATGGTGCTATATGTAGTGATGATGGATGGTGTTATATATAGTGATGATGGGTGGTGTTATATGTAGTGATGATGGGTGGTGTTATATGTAGTGATGATGGGTGGTGTTATATGTAGTGATGATGGATATTGTTATATGTAGTGATGATGGATGGTGTTATATGTAGTGATGATGGATGGTGTTATATGTAGTGTTGATGGATGGTGTTATATGTAGTGATGATGGATGGTGTTATATGTAGTGATGATGGATGGTGTTATATGTAGTGATGATGGATATTGTTATATGTAGTGATGATGGATGGTGTTATATGTAGTGATGATGGATATTGTTATATGTAGTGATGATGGGTGGTGTTATATGTAGTGAAGATGGATGATGTTATATGTAGTGTTGATGGATGGTGTTATATGTAGTGATGATGGATGGTGTTATATGTAGTGATGATGGATATTGTTATATGTAGTGATGATGGGTGGTGTTATATGTAGTGATGATGGATGATGTTATATGTACTGATGATGGATGGTGTTATATGTAGTGATGATGGGTGGTGTTATATGTAGTGATGATTAGACAATAAAATAAAAACCGTTTAATGCTAAAAAAATATACTTTGCTGACCGTTGTAGTGAAAAACATGGTGGAACTTACATACACCGTTAATGAACTATTTGTGGAAGAAGAAGTTTTGGGGACTGAACAGTGAGACAATGTGGAGCCTCCGGAGGGTGGCGTCCTACCATGGCCTAGCGAATGAGCCGCCTGTCTGTTTGTGGGTGGGTTTGTTTGCTTGTTCACACGAGAATCTCGGAAACTACTTTACCGATCTGTAGTGATGATGGGTGGTGTTATATGTAGTGATGATGGATGGTGTTATATGTAGTGATGATGGATGGTTTTATATGTAGTGATGATGGATGGTGTTATATGTAGTGATGATGGGTGGTGTTATATGTAGTGATGATGGATGGTGATAGATGTAGTGATGATGGGTGGTGTTATATGTAGTGATGATGGGTGGTGTTATATGTAATGATGATGGATGGTGTTATATGTAGTGATGATGGATGGTGTTATATGTAGTGATGATGGATGGTGTTATATGTAGTGATGATGGATGGTGTTATATGTAGTGATGATGGATGGTGTTATATGTAGTGATGATGGATGGTGTTATATGTAGTGATGATGGATATTGTTATATGTAGTGATGATGGGTGGTGTTATATGTAGTGAAGATGGATGATGTTATATGTAGTGATGATGGATGGTGTTATATGTAGTGATGATGGATATTGTTATATGTAGTAGGGTGTGTCATACTGAGGCGAATTTTTTTTTTTTGAGTTTGAAAAATCGGCCCATGGTATTAATGATGTAGTTCTATGTGCAGAATCATGTGATATCTTCAGATTTGAAAAGTTTTCATTTTTTGCATGGTAAATTTTAACTTGAAATCTTATGAAAATTCAGTATTCCCACCCCTTTGCCAACACCACGAAATAGCTTATTTAAAGTAAAGTAAATGTATCAGGTTAATTTATTAGGATGAAAATGATCCAGAATAGTGAAACGAATGATCTTGACACATTTATTAAATTTAATATTCCTTTAGAAAACAAAATCATCAAATACAAAAACCGGTTTTACTACTACGACCCGGTGTTGCTGCACACCATAGAGAACATGTCTTTCTTGCTTCTGTTTCTACTCATCACCTCCCTGCTGACCACCTGAGCTCGGATGTAGCCTTCCCTCCTCTCCTGGCTGTACACGTGACTGCTGGCCTCGCTCACTTGCTGTACACAACGCTCTATACTCTGGGTGTGCGAGGGCCAGGCAGGGACATGCATGGGGTTGTCCAGGAAAGCTCTGACTTGAACATTGGTGAGGCTGCAGGTAAGAGGGTCTCACTGCCAGCATGGATGTTATCCAGATCTATGAGATCAGTGAGGGTCTTGGCAACTAGATTGACTTCAGGAGTCTTCCTGACCCTGAAGGAATCGTCACCAACTGATTCGTTATGCCCAGATCCTCTCATAAGTCTCATATCCAAGATCTTTTTGACTGCCACTCTTCTCTCCTCCTCGTCCTTACTGCAGAGCATTGTCTGCAGAACTGCCACGGGATGAGCATACCAGGAAGATCTCCTCACAGTCTGCTCCACAATCTGAACATCCTTCCTTGGCTGACTCCTCAGGAGCTCAAGCTGGAAGAGAACATGCCTCGGACCTTCGGAGAACGATGACTTGACCTTGGTGTTGAACCAATTTGGCAAGTAGACACTCACGATGAATTGGACAATAAGTCTCAGGTTGTGAAGCTGGTTCCCTTTCAGTTTATGATGAGCGACCCAAATTCTGCAGAACCTGAGAGCCGTTGTGAGCCACCTAGAATGTGAGACTGGACCTATCTGCAGGTAAGCAAGTCTATCAGGCATGACCCCAGTTTTGATGGCACTGCAAATCATGTAACCATAGTACTGGTCAGTATTCAGGTCGTCAATGACAGTATGTGCAAGCTCAACCAGTGGAGAGCCAACTGTGATTTTTTCAAAGCTCGGATTTATTTCTAACTCCGTGGCAGAGTCCAGCATCTTGCCAAGAGGACCAGACCGTCTGTTGTTTGAAAGAGTCTTGCCATCCAGCTCCTGGATCAGATGTCTGAGTGGCAACTCGTTGGTGTGGAGGTCACAAACAATCCAGACCAGCTTCCTCCCAATCTTCCGCTCTATCCACTGTATGACCCCCCCTTGCCACCCTGTGTTCGTGTTGGTGCTGTCCCCTCCAATGGCCTGCAGGGTCTGGTCTACGTTCCTCTCTCTGAGCCAGTTCACAATGTTACCTGCCACTATCTCAGCTGGTTTCCTGATGTCATCTTTCTCTGGAGTGAAATGCCACAAATACTTCCCTACTGGTTCACTGCAGCAGGAGTAGTGTTCCTCCTTCACCATGGCAGGGAACAACTTGTCAGAATTTCCAACTTTCATGAACACTTTAGTGTCATCCCTTCTCCCATCAAAGAACAAACAATTGATTCCATTTTCTCTTATCCCCTTATCAAACTCCTCTTCTAGGTTACTGACAAGTTTCTCCTGAGCTCTCCTTACTTTGTTATGATCTATCATCAGGTGAACATCATCAGGTGTTAGCAAACCACCGTCAACCCAGGCAGCTGTTGCTATCTCTGCAGTTTTTCTGGGACCAGTGTGGTGTCGCATGCTGGCCAGAGCTATGCTCGGGATATCTTTCCTATTTCGAATCTTATGCCTGGAAGGTTTGGGATCATTATTTTCTGGGTTAGGGACAAAGTCACCATTCTCTTGGTCAGCACTCGGATCAGCCATGGGGAAGTCATTAAACTCTGAATCGGCTTGACTCCAATCATCGGCCTTTTTTACCTCACCCTGGGCCTTCTCAAGTCTCTTTTCCTCGGCAACTCTTCTCCTCTTCTGTCTCTCTGTGGCAGCCTCCTGTCTCTTGGACTCCGGAATATCTTGGCTAGAAATCATGAGAGCCCCTATACTGCCAGTCTTCTCTCTCTGTGCTTTGACAAATGCCAGTTCGATCACAGGAATCTTCAGTTCACGTTTGCAAATACAGGAGATGTGGGCCTCGGATTTACAGTCACGATCGCATCCAAACTCAGGACAGAGAATAATTGGGCACTTGCAAGTAATTATGTCAAATAACTGGTCCAGTTGCTTGGCAAAGCTGTCCTTAACTGCAAGTTTTCCTCTCCCAAGAGAGATATCTCTTGCCTTTTCCCAACTGGCTAGCAGTCTCTCACTAATCTTCTTCTGACTTGTTATGACTGGAGGCTTGAACTGAGCGTTAGCCAGAGTGTACTGTGCCAAGACAGCTTTGGTTATATATCACTGGCAATGTCTTTGTTTGTGTAAGTTCTTTGGTTCTTTTCACTGATTTGCCTGATTAAAACACCGTATCTCAAAGCATCTCTTAACGTAGGCATCTCCGACTTCAGGAGCTCTCTCCCAGACCCAAGATAGTGACTGAGATGGCTGGATTTTTGGTTCCTCGTCCTGACACAAGCAGCCATCGCAAATATTATCAACTTATAAATGCATCAGAATCTGAAACAGAAAAAAATATTGTTAGTTGGGTTGTTAAAGAATGAAGTCAGAAAGCAATGTTCACTATTTAATTGTAATGCACTAATGCAGCTGTACGTTAGATTTTCGATAAATTTCACGCTAAAATTTACCTAGCAAAAGGTTGCAAAATATTGAAACTGAAATTATTTTCTCTTTATATACACTAAAATCTACCAAAAAAGTGATGGACCATTAGTTTTAGCTGATCTTCCCTCCTATGACACACCCTAATATGTAGTGATGATGGGTGGTGTTGTATGTAGTGATGATGGATGATGTTATATGTACTGATGATGGATGGTGTTATATGTAGTGATGATGGGTGGTGTTATATGTAGTGATGATTAGACAGTAAAATAATAACAGTTTAATGTAAAAATAATATACTTTGCTGTACCGTTGTAGTGAAAAACATGGTGGAACTTACATACACCGTTAATGAACTAATTGATGGAAGAAGAAGTTTTCGGGGACTGAACAGTGAGACAATGTGGAGCCTCCCGGAGGGTAGCGTCCTACCGTTGCCTAGCGTATGAGCGCGATTCTGCTAGTTATTATTATATTTTTGACCTCATGCCCTGATGTGGGTCATTGACCTGTGCCTTGGTGGGCTAAGGTCGTAAAAAAAATATATATTTAGTCATCCAGTCTTCAGAGGAAAATATACGGATATACGTGATAGGTTTGTTTACTTAATCAGCTTATTTGAGAGTGTTATCATTTCTGGGGGGTTGTTTGCCTTCAGGACCTATTTTGCTGCCTCACCTCACCTCACACAGCTTAGGTCAAGGAGGCTGCCTTGTCCTCCCGGAGTAATGTTTTAAGTCATCTGAAGTCTATTAACCCCTTGAGTATGAGGATTTAACCGTATGAATACGATGACTTATTCCCTTGAGTACAAAGACATTTTACACAGAGGATCGTACTCAGAGTCGTAAATCGCATTACTCAAGGGCTTACGCCATCGTACTCAAGGTAATAACTCCTCATACTCAGGGCATTAACTCCTCATTCTCGAGATATTAACTCATCACACTCAAGGTATTAACTCATCACACTCGAGGCATTAACTCTTCATAATCAAGGCATTAACTACTCATACTCAAGACATTAACTACTCATACTCAAGGCATTAACTACTCATACTCAAGGCATTAAATCATCATACTCAAGGCATTAACTCATCATACTTAAGGCATTTACTGCTCATACTCAAGGAATTAACGCACCTTACTCAAAGGCTGAAGTCATAACAGTCAAGGGGTTTAGGTCAGTGTGAGAGGAACAATTCACTACTCTTTATTAACACATTACAGACACCGTGTGAACAAAGTATTAGGGGGAAAAATGTTAATCTGTTTTGCGTTTAGACCTGGAGGAACAGAGACACGAACAGCAGGCCAAGAAGAGTCGTAGGGATATGTAGGTAAGAAGGAGGAGGACCACTGTCACGCTGGCCCACACGTCTACATTATACAGCTTGAACCTGTAATGAGGAACAACACCAGTGAGGTACAGTCTCGTTTGTTTACTATAGTATGCAGTAAAATATAATACAAAACATTAATCAAGCAACAGGGAACTAAGTAACCAATTAACGATAACCTTTTATATTCATTCATAATTTTTCCAACGTACTATAGTAAACAATTGGGCTTGAGTTGCCAGCTGTCTCCAGCAGTGTTAGAAGAATCTTGAACGAGACTGTACATAACAGAAAAAGAGAAATGTAAACAAACTCCAGTTATACTTAGAAGACTGAGTCAATGTGAAATTTATTGGATCACCTGAAGATAACCCCAGTTTATTTCTCCTGATCATTACATACTATAAAGCTACCTGGTGAAGTTATATTATGTTAGTTAATTATCAGGTGAAATAAATTGCGGGGTTAATTTTCAGGTGATCGAAGAGTAATATGAGTGGCATCCACTGACCAGGGCAAGTCACCAGCAGGGCAGCGGAGGTGAGCAGCTCCGTGGTGCCTCATGACGTACTCCACCCAGTACACAGCCACTTGTGCTGGCGACATTGGGAGGTCCTGCATCACCACCGATCTCCTCTGGGCCTCCGCCTTCAGCCTGCCGCCATACACCAGCCGTGAAAACAATAACTTAGATTCACATTATAACACGTTTAAAAAATGAACGTTACTGAATTTCACGCACTGGCCACTTTTGATCAAGGGTCGTTTCATTATTATCATCATCATCATCACTACCGCGAATCCAGGGCACCAGACCAGAAAAATGCAGGCGGGACCAAGGGATGGGTGCAGATATGGATCGTATTCAACAACCCCCCCCCCCCCCCACCTTACCTCGGGTTGGTCATGACGTCTTTCATCCGTGTTTTGAGAGCGTCATGTGTTAGCTGGGCCCAGAGCAACACGAGGCCCCAACCATCACGTTCCACGTTCAGCATGTTGGTCTCCTGGTCAGCAAACACAGGCATACCCAACACTGGTATACCATTGTACATAGACTCCAGAGTACTCATCAGACCTCCGTGTGTAATGAACATCCGTAAGCGAGGATCACCTGTCACAGTGTTAGTGATACATGATGAACTTAATTTTGATTAACATTTTTACACAAACTATTAACACAAAAAATGAAATGAACTTAGAAATTAATATTTTTCCATATTTTGTGTAAATTGTCGTAACTGTGTGTGTGTGTGTGTGGGTGGGTGTGTGTATATATAATAATAATAATAAAAAAATAAAAAAATAATGATAATAATAATAATAATAATAATAATAATTTTATTAACGGTTTATTGAGAAAGGTCTGCTGCCCGAAGGCTGAAAATATACATTAGGCAAAAATTACTTATTACGTACAAAGACATGGGGTAGGTGGGTCACTTAACAAAAGCTTTCATTACTAAAAGGAGAAGGAACATGAATTGAACATACAAATTATTATAGTTTGCAGTTGATGGCCTGGGCAGGTCTCTTGTCGTACTGTGAGAGGTCATGTAGGCCACGTGGTATAGTGACCCGTCCGCAGATGTTGATGTGATGGACCTCCGTGGTCTTAAAACGTAAGAACATAAGAAAATAAGGAGTCTCCAATAGGCCGATTGGCCTGTGCATGGCAACTCCTGACGAGAGGTACTACCACTCTCTATCATCCATGAATCTATCTAGCCTCCTTTTAAAACTTTCCAGCGTTCCAGCACTTACTACAAAGTTGCTAAGCTTGTTCCAATCGTCTACCACCCTATTTGTGAACCAGTTCCTTCCTATCTCCCTCCTAAACCTAAACTTATCCAACTTAAATCCGTTGCTACGAGTCCTATCCTGCTCGAATATTATAAGAACTTTATCTATATCTCCTTTATTGATTCCTTTCACCCACTTAAATACTTCTATCATATCTCCCCACACTCTTCGTCTTTCTAGGGAATGCAAGTTTAGTTTCTTTAACCTATCTTGATATGAAAGGTTTGTAAGTCCAGGAATCATTTTCGTCATTCTTCGCTGCACCGACTCCAGTGAATTGATGGCCATTCTATAATAGGGGCACCAGAACTGAACCGCATAATCGAGGTGCGGCCTGACTAGCGCAAGTTATAGTTGAAATATGACCTCTGCACTCTTATTACTTACACTTCTAGATATAAAACCTCATACTTTGTTTGCCTTATTTCGAACATTAATGCACTGTTTTCTAGACCGTAGGTCCGGGCTTGCAAGTACCCCTAAGTTTCTTTCACAAGTCGACTTCTCTAGGTTGATATTGTTAAGGCTATTTACATTGAGAGTCTGTGTTCTTCCAATATTAAGTACGCTGCACTTGCTGGTGTTGAATTTCATTTGCCATTTTGCTGACCATTCATGCAGTTTATTTAAATCCTCCTGTAGTGCATTTGCATCCTGCCCTGAATTAATCTGCCGCCCTATTTTGGTGTCATCCGCAAATTTGCTTAGGTCACTGCTGATCCCAGTATCTAGATCGGTTATGTAGATTATGAACAAGAGTGGGCCCAGTACTGATCCCTGGGGAACCCCACTGGTTACACAGCCCCACTCAGATTTAACACAATCTCGGCTGACCCTCTGTGTTCTATCGGTGAGCCATGATTTTATGCAATTTAAAACTTTCCCCTCGATACCATGAGCCCTAACTTTTCTCAGAAACCCCTAATGCGGTACTTTGTCAAATGCTTTGCTAAAGTCTAAGTTAATAACGTCCTTAATATTTTTCATTATCTACTACCTCGAAGACTTAACGAAAAAACGTTATCAGAGTTCAAAGTCGTAGATTAATTTGTTTTTCTCTAAATGCGATCGGATGTTATTTGCTATAATAGATTCAAGAAATTTCTCCACTACTGACGTCAAACTAATCGTCCGGTAACCGGTAATTTGACGCTGATGCTCTGTCATCCTTTTTGAATATGGGTACAACATTTGCCTGTTTCCACAAGTCTGGCACAACTCCTGGGTGGTGTTGTGTTCACGTAATGTAGTTACTCGTCCGTAAGTGTTGATATGAAGGACCTCCCGTGATCAAGGAGACATCTGGTGGTGTGGTGTTGTGATCACGCGGTGCAGTAACTTGTCCGTAGTGTGTTGATATGAAGGACCTCACGTGGTCATGGAGACACCGGGTGGTGTGGTGTTCACATGGTGCAGTAACTCGTCCGAAGGTGTTGAAGATGTTGACATGAAGGACCTCACATGGTCATGGAGACAGCAGGTGGTGTGGTGTTCATGTGGTGCAGTAACTCGTCATCGGGTGTTAATATGAAGGAACCTCACATGGTCATGGAGACACCGGGTGGTGTGGGGTGGTGTCACAGTACCTCACTCTCTACTAGGTGGTGTTGTTTTATCTCGTAGTCAGGTGTAAGGCCAGCCCACTGTTGTTCCCAGGGTGGAGTGATTAACACCGCCTGGTCAGAAGATAGTGGTTCTTTCCTAGGGGTGCTGATCTCACTGGTGGGTCACAGCTCTCGCTGGTACTGTTTAGTGCTGAATTCACTGGTTTCAACACTGTTCATCACTGTTCATCACTGATCCCACTTCTTTCCGAAACGAAATTGTCATTTTTGATTATGTTGATATCCTGGTGGTGAGGATGGGTTCGGGAGAGTCGGGAGAGGGACTTGAGGAATGGCTGAACATATCCAAGGGGAGGGGGGGGCGCAGCACAGCAGGAGCAGCGCCTGATAGGTCTTCACCCTCCGGTTGTCAAGGATGTAGTGTGTGTGTGTGTGTTTGTGTTTGTGTATAACGAAATGCTTCTTATAGTAATAGATGTGAAGTATGCCACAGTAATGGGGAGAACATAATAAATCTACCTTTACAAACTGTGTATCTGTTGAGGTGACTGTTACTGTGAATAAAACAGTTATTTGTGAAACTGTCATATATGTAACAATCTTCCTGGGTTATCACCACTTGTAACAATCACTTGTGAAGCACGTTACCTTATATTTTAGGCATACTAAAATATTGATAAAAGTTTATTGGATCTTCTGTAGTGAAATCCAATATGTTCCTTTGTTTGTATTTATTATGAAAGGTTTCTAGATACACTTTCAAAAATGATTTTACTGTAAATTATCTCAACGTAGCTATTGGTAGTTAAATGAGGACGGAGGCTATGTTAAGTACGTCCTGTTGATGATGAGATGTGAGAATGAGTAGGAACCCGTCGAGGGAGAACGGAAATATATCCGACGTCCTCCCTCGAGGGAAGACGGAACCATCCACGATGGCTTTCAAAAACGTCTTCGTCTAGTCAGGGTTATCAAACTATTGACTGCAATAGGTGACCAGAGAGCCGGCTACTTAATGCTTAACTCAGCACTAAGTGACGAGACTTCCCGTAGGCACACCTCATCACGTGCTCTGAACACTACCTCATAGCTAGTGGAAAGTTACAGGGGGTGATAGAGTATATAAGTCTAATGTACAGTAATTAACCCATTTATATAAATACTTCTGCCTATATTATGCCTTGTATGATCATAATAGGTTTTCTTACGTTGGATTTAGGAAAAGTAAAAATTAAGATTAATACTTCGTATCCTCTAATTAAGAGAATTTGTTGAGACGTGAAGTAAAGTGTGTCCAGTACTTCTCTATAGTAAACTTTCATTGGTTGGTTGTTATACTTCAAAAAGCTGATTGTTTATGAAACCTCTTACAGGACGTCGTTACTATCAGTGACCAACAAAAATATCCTTCAATGAGCTCTCTCTCTCTCTCTCTCTCTCTCTCTCTCTCTCTCTCTCTCTCTCTCTCTCTCTCTCTCTCTCTCGGCTATTGTTTGATTACTCTTTACCATTGTGTTTACACCCTCACTGTCTTGTTTACCACCATTGTATATGTATATTCATTACCAATAATGTAAATACTCATATACATGATGAAACAATGTAATTTGTATGGGGATTTTAATGACTAAACTGGACAGAACTGAACTGTATTCTGCGTTACTACACATTCCTCTAAAGGGGTGTGGTGGACTTTGTCTCCCAATTATGATTAAGAGTTCCCATATTAATATAAAATCTTTAGTTGCCTCACAGTAAATTCACAAGTGATCGTGGGCCCCTCGTGCCCGGCGGCGAGTCCGGTGGTACAGTTTACCGAGGCGTGAAAGTTTGAAAGGTCGTGCTTGGCTAGCGCGCAACCGCCGTCCGGCTGACAGCGTACACAGTCATCATTTTACAGATGGTCGTGGTTGTTATAATCATGGTCGTGGTTGTTATAATCATGGTCGTGGTTGTTATAATCATGGTAGTGGGTGATATAATCATGGTCGTGGTTGTTATAATCATGTTCGTGGTTGTTATAATCATGGTCGTGGTTGTAATAATCATAGTCGTGGTTGTTATAATCATGGTCGTGGTTGTTATAATCATGGTCGTGGGTGTTATAATCATAGTCGTGGTTATTATAATGATGGTCGTGGTTGTTATAATGATGGTCGTGGTTGTTATAATGATGGTCGTGTTTGTTATAATCATGGTCGTGGTTGTTATAATCATGGTCGTGGTTGTTATAATAAATTATAATCATGGTCGTGGTTGTTATAATCATGGTCGTGGTTGTAATAATCATGGTCGTGGTTGCTATAATCTTGGTCGTTGTTGTTATAATCATGGTTGTGGTTGCTATAATTACAGTCGTGGTTGTTATAATCATGGTCGTGGTTGTTATAATCATGGTCGTGGTTGTTATAATCATGGTCGTGGTTGTTATAATCATGGTCGTCGTTGTTATAATCATGGTAGTGGGTGATATAATCATGGTCGTGGTTGTTATAATCATGTTCGTGGTTGTTATAATCATGGTCGTGGTTGTAATAATCATAGTCGTGGTTGTTATAATCATGGTCGTGGTTGTTATAATCATGGTCGTGGGTGTTATAATCATAGTCGTGGTTATTATAATGATGGTCGTGGTTGTTATAATGATGGTCGTGGTTGTTATAATGATGGTCGTGTTTGTTATAATCATGGTCGTGGTTGTTATAATCATGGTCGTGGTTGTTATAATATATTATAATCATGGTCGTGGTTGTTATAATCATGGTCGTGGTTGTAATAATCATGGTCGTGGTTGCTATAATCTTGGTCGTTGTTGTTATAATCATGGTTGTGGTTGCTATAATTACAGTCGTGGTTGTTATAATCATGGTCGTGGTTGTTATAACCATGGTCGTGTTTGTTATAATTGTAATGATTGATTGTCAGACCAAACCTTACAGCCCAGAATTATGCCGCATATAACAGCAAGTACACTACAGACCTCATGGTACCACCACATTCCGGGTTGACACACCTCAGGTCGACCCAAGGGACTTGACCTCGCCTGCTAATGACGTGAGCCGGGTGACCTACAACCGCACCTAACCAAGACACCTGGGCAGGACCACACCTGCACACAGCTATCCAGATCAAACCAGTTTAGTGTTAATTGGCAGAGGTCAAAACGCCGGCTGTTCTCCCCCCCCCCCCCCCCCCGTATATAAAGGCCCTGCAGTCCCGTCCACGGATTATTCTGGTCATACTGATTCTCATTCTGGTTGCTGTCATCTCTCTCCCGTTCGGGTCGTCACTCGGTTCACTAAGCAGTGTCACGCACGTCCCCTCCCCAGGTCGGGAGGGAGACTTCCCGACCAGACCACGGCATCGCCAGCTGAGCAGATTCTCCCTTAGGAGGCAGCCCAGCCAGCACTCACTGGGCCTACGTCAGGGTACACGTGAGTCTTGTCAGAACGTCCTAGGGTGAGTTACCTACTGTGGGAAGTATATTCATTCAGGTGTGTCCGAGAGTCAGTGTCAAGTAACGTAAAGCATAATGTGTTAGTACCCCGATATAATAGTGATATTAATGTGTCCATGTCATTGAGTGAATTAATAAATAGTTGTATCGAAGAGGTGTTTAACAACCCCTTTAGGATTGTTTCTCTGTCAAATGTCACACACAGTACCACCCATGGCCAGCCGGCCGTCAACCACAGTACATACGAGCAGAGAAGAAGCAGCGTGATGAATGCAGTGTGATGAATGCAGTACTCAACCCACCACACACCACGTCACTTTTGTCAAGTCCTCCCTTGGTCTAGGATTAAGAAGATTTTATATTTTTCTACTTTAGGAAGTTAAGGAGTGTGGAATGAATCGCCACACAACGAACCCTGGTGAGCCCAGCCAGGGAGGGATTCACCACTGTGGAAGGTGTAAGACAGGACGGTCTTTGGTCTCGCCGACACTCACTTACGGAGGGCGAGCCCTGGTCCGCGGAACCTGCCTTACAGTCATCTAAGGAGACGACAGCCTAAGCAGTGGACCGGCCTTCATCCCGGCCGGAGGGGGCCGACGGCAGATGAACAGAAAATCGTCTGGAATATGTTGAAAATGATGATGTACTAAGAAAAAAGGAAGATGGAACAGAAAATTCATCTAGAAGATGTTGAAAATGAGGCTCTAAACGTAGAGGAAGAACGCAGATGGGACAGAAAACTCGTCTGGAATAGTATAGAAACCAGGAGGAAGTGAGAAGAAGTCAGAAGGTGTGGAGAAACGACCTACAAGGTGCGGTATGTGAAGAAAGAAGACAGAAGATGTGCTATGTGAAGAAAGAAGACAAAAGACGTGCTATGTGAAGAAAGAAGACAGAAGATGTGCTGTCCTGACATCACAAGAAAGTCGATAATCAGAAGGACCAACCGACTACCGCTGTTGTGCTGCCGGCATTCCCTATTTTCAGATACCAGCTGGATGGAGGACTTGAGCTATGCCGGACCCAACTAATGTACTGATGTTGTTGATGTATAATAAAAAGATATCAATACCCTAATATGTGAAGTAGGAACATTTTTTGTGTATTTTGAAGTATTTTCTCTGATCTTTGTTGATGTTTACTACAAAGAATGTCTTTTTTTAGTCTCACTTTTTTCTATGAGACTATGAAACACGATGTTGTAGCCATATTACTGACTGAGATGAATTATTATTTTGACATGGGCTGATAAGGAGATGTAACACCTGTTGTTGTTTTGATTTACAAGTTGTCTCGGATACAAATCTAGATATGAAGGATTTTGTCATCCTATGTTCACTGGCTATGTTTCCTTTTTCTCCTGGCATAGAAGCTTTGATCTTGGCGGGAGGTATAGTGAGCTTTGTCAGATCAAACTAGCGCCAGTAGAAAAACATACACCTATGAGATTGTTGTTTGTAAATGTGAGACTATGTTATCGCCCCAGGGATTATCTTTGATACCACACGTGATGTTGCTGTCTATATGTGACATCAGTCTCTGTGATGAAGCTTTGGTCTTGGCGGGAGGTGTAATGATTGATTGTCAGACCAAACCTTACAGCCCAGAATTATGCCGCATATAACAGCAAGTACACTACAGACCTCGTGGTACCACCACATTCCGGGTTGACACACCTCAGGTCGACCCAAGGGACTTGACCTCGCCCGCTAATGACGTGAGCCGGGTGACCTACAACCGCACCTAACCAAGACACCTGGGCAGGACCACACCTGCACACAGCTATCCAGATCAAACCAGTTTAGTGTTAATTGGCAGAGGTCAAAACGCCGGCTGTTCTCCCCCCCCCCCCCCCCCGTATATAAAGGCCCTGCAGTCCCGTCCACGGATTATTCTGGTCATACTGATTCTCATTCTGGTTGCTGTCATCTCTCTCCCGTTCGGGTCGTCACTCGGTTCACTAAGCAGTGTCACGCACGTCCCCTCCCCAGGTCGGGAGGGAGACTTCCCGACCAGACCACGGCATCGCCAGCTGAGCAGATTCTCCCATAGGAGGCAGCCCAGCCAGCACTCACTGGGCCTACGTCAGGGTACACGTGAGTCTTGTCAGAACGTCCTAGGGTGAGTTACCTACGGTGGGAAGTGTATTCATTCAGGTGTGTCCGAGAGTCAGTGTCAAGTAACGTAAAGCATAATGTGTTAGTACCCCGATATAATAGTGATATTAATGTGTCCATGTCATTGAGTGAAGTAATAAATAGTTGTATCGAAGAGGTGTTTAGCAAGTTGTCCCTTTAAGAAGTGATATATGTGTATTGACATACGAGATAAGATAAGCGTATTGAAGCTGAGTAAATAACATCCAGGCCACGCTACCAAGTTTCCTATCTGTACATTCCTACTCTCTATACCTATTCTTACTTATGTATGTAATTCTCTTCTCTTGTGAGATTTGTCTCATTATATAATCATAGTCGTGGTTATAATGATGGTCGTGGTTGTTATAATCATGGTCATGTTTGTTATAATCGTGGTCGTGGTTGTTATAATCATGGTCGTGGTTGTTATAATCATGGTCCTGGTTGATATAATCATGGTTCTGGTTGTTATAATCATCGTCCTGGTTGATATAATCATGGTCGTGGTTATTATAATCATGGTTGTGGTTGGTATAATCATGGTCCTGGTTGTTATAATCATGGTCATGGTTGTTATAATCATGGCCCTGGTTGTCATAATCATGGCTCTGGTTGTCATATTCATGGTCGTGGTTGTTATAATCATGGTCGTGGTTGTTATAATCATGGTCGTGGTTATTATAATCATGGTCGTGGTTATTATAATCATGGTTGTGGTTGTTATAATCATGGTCCTGGTTGTTATAATCATGGTCCTGGTTGTTATAATCATGGCCCTGGTTGTCATAATCATGGTCCCGGTTGTTATAATCATGGTTATGGTTGTTATAATCATGGTCCTGGTTGTTATAATCATGGTCGTGGTTATTATAACCATGGTCGTGGTTGTTATAACCATGGTCGTGGTTGTTATAATCATGTCCCTGGTTGTCATAACCATGGCCCTGGTTGTCATAACCATGGCCCTGGTTGTCATAATCATGGTCGTGGTTATTATAACCATGGTCGTGGTTGTTATAATCATGGTTCTGGTTGTCATAATCATGGTCCTGGTTGTTATAATCATGGTTGTGGTTGTTATAATCATGGTTGTGGTTGTTATAATCATGGTCCTGGTTGTTATAATCATGGTTGTGGTTGTTATAATCATGGCCCTGGTTGTCATAATCATGGTTGTGATTGTTACAATATGGGTCGTACCTGAGACTAACACAGGTAGGATAAACCCCACACCTTATCTTTAATCTCAATAAACCCAGATTAACCTCACCTAATCAACAGGATTAGAGACCATTAGGATTGTGCCACCAATACCGATACATTTCACACTGGATTAATAACAAAACATTTAATCTCATTTCCAATAGCTAATGTCTTACGGATATCTTACAAATTGTGAGTCTTACATGTCTATATAATTATATTTTATTCTTACAAATATATATAGTTCGTTGTGTATTGTATTGTATGGTATGGTATTGTATGGTATTGTACTGTATTGTATCCGGATGACAGCTTACAGCGAATGAGGGTGTGGCAAGTCCGTAGACTTGGGTGGTTAATTAGGGTGCGTTTTCCATCGTAAATAAAATGGTTAATTAATGGCTTCCTAAAGAAACCATCGACATGGGACCAGGTTTGAACCACTCTACGAATTTTTTGCGATTTTTCCACAAAGTTTGATGAAAAACAAATGTGCCGTTTCGGCTGCACAGACAAACAAATAGACAGACAGACAGACAGACATACATTCGGATAGCGCTATAGTATATTAGAAGCCATGATTATTTTACCTCCATGCTGACCTTCACATTAGCCATCTGATGAAGAAAAGGTTAAATCATTATCCTCAAAGGGTTAAACCAGTCTCCTCAAGCAGTTAAATCAACTCCCTAAAAAGGGTTACACTATCTTTATACTTTACTTACTGGTGCAACAGCACCTTTACTTTATGTAAATATTCACCCAAATGAGTAACACCAACTTTTTCATCAAGTTATTCAACAAGTGAGTCAACATGTTGTCGGCATCAGACAGCTGGGCTTGTAACTCTCTTCAAGGTCGAGTGCAGTTCAGCTGATTAATCAAAACAGCTGGCTCGCTCCCACGCCTCTCTCTCTCACAGAGAGGCCAATAGAGGATTACCCCTTGGACAGGGAGTGAGACACGTAACTCAAGTGTTATTCACAACACTTCCCTGGAGAGAATTCATAATTTATTCTCTCAGATTATATCTGTGTATATAGCTGCTTCTACAACAAACAAGAAAGCAGCTAAAAGTGTTTACATCGGCTTGTTAACCACTTCGACAATCGGTCACGTCTCTGTTATTCACTGTTGGCAAGTACTGACTCCAAAATGTATCTGTGCCTGTGCTAGTGTTGGTAAACTCTGGTCCTAAAAGAGCTCACACTTGGTGCCGTCACAACAATCTCGGAGATTGTTCCAAGAGTTCTCTACTATCACTACAAAAAAATCTGTCCTGACAATTTTCTGAGCTTGAAGCTGTGACCGCTAGTGGGCACCCGCCAGTTCCACGTATGAACACTCGACTGAGTAAATGTCCTCTGAGGCGTTTATGGGCTTTAAGTTACCCCTTGTCCGTCTTTAGAATAAGTTAGGCAACTGCAGGCACTCCAATCTCTCTCAGTAACTGATATGCTGCAGTGCAAGCAATTGTCTGGTGGCTCTCTTGTGAACTTTTCGATATACTGACAGACTCTACCACATCACGAGCACCAGATGAGGTGGCAGTACTACTCCAAACGGGAAGCACCTCACTTCTGAGAAGTGTGTGACTTTGATGAACAAGAACCACGACAACAACTTATTCATGACAAAGAAGTAATGCAAGAGACTGGAGAAAACTTAGAGGGATGGAAATTAAATTTTAAAGGAAATAGAAATAAGTAGAAATATGAGGAAACGAAGTCAGGTTTACAAAAATAAAAAATAAAAATTATGGAATAAGAAGTTGAGGCAGCTATGAGCAAAATAAAATGGCTTGTGGGGTTAATCAGCTTTCAACAGAATTTATAAAACAAATGGACAAGAATATTTTCATACCTTTGACTAAAATATGTAATTCTAAATACTTCAAAGGAGACCCAATTATGTCAGAAATCAATATTTGTTTTATTATCTAGAATCTTAGGAGTCTTAGAGTGCACCCGGTTTAAAATACGCTTAATAAGTCATGCCTGCAAAGTTTTTTGAAATATATCTTTCACTAGAATAAAATTAACAAGAGCAGTGAATTATCTGTAAATCAAATTGGATTTAGAAAAGGAAATTGAACGAGACAGTTATTGCTGTACGTGGTTTGAGAACTTTGAGTGAAATGACTTTACAGTTCTAAAGAAGTTTGTATATCTGCTTTGTTGATTTTGGAAAGGCTTTTGATCATCTAAAACACAATAAACTTATAGAGGTTTTGAAAGAAATAGTTATTAATGAAGCAGATATTATAATTAAAAAACATTCGTTACTGGCAACAGTTAGACAGGGAGTAAGACAAGGCTGTGTTCTGTCTCCAACATTGTATAATATATGTTAATAATTATTAATGAGAGAAGTTATGTGTGTCAATGAAGGAATAAAAGTTAATGGTAAAGTAATATCCAATATACGCTATGTAGATGAAACTGGTCTTATCACAGATAGTGAAGAGGCATTATAAAAACTGGTTAACAGAATAAAGGAAAAAAAGGTGAAGAATGTGGGTTAAGAGTTATTACTGGAAAGACGAAAGTTATGGTTGATTCCAATTTAGAAATAAATCCAAAATTACAAATTATTTTAGACAACAGGAAACTTAAACAAGAGAATAATTTTGTGTATTTGGGAAGTAACATTAGTTGTGATGGAAGATGTATAGAAGAAATCATAACAAGAATAGGACAAGCAAAAACAGCATTTAATAATTTAAAACACTTTATGAAAAGGGATTTTAAGTCTAATTTGAGAAAAATGCTCCTGAAAGGATATTTTATATATGGTTAGGACTGTTGTATGGACCAGAGGTATGGACACTTTCAACAGACACCAGGAAGTGGTTGGAGGCCTTTGAAATGTGGTGTTATATGGCGTATGTTAAGGATAAGTTATATTGACAGGAAAAAAAATGAAGTACTAAGGTTAGCAAAATCTTCAAGATAAATACTTGAAATGTACAGAAAAAAGAAAATTGGGATACTTTGGTCACATAATTAGGGATGAGGGGATAATAAAAAAAATATTAATGGTCAAATTTGAGGGTAGGAAGGCCAGAGGAAGGCAGAGACTGGGATGGATGAATAAAAGAAAATGGGTTCTCAGAGAAACAAAATCTTGGAGGGTTAGTAAAAGCAGCCCGAGAACGAATATAGTGGAGGACTGTGGTCGTCAACCCTCAGATATGAGGACGGTGCTCTTATTGGTTGATTGATGAGAGGCAGACTGTCTTGGAGTGTTGACACCCTTCTTAGATGAACTATTAGCTTAGATGCTTGCTTTACCTTCTCACAATGGTCCGATAACTTCAATTCGTTGTTAGTATACACACCCAGATCCTTTTTTACAGTTGTTTTTGTCTATAAGTTGGTAAACCATCGTTCTCAAAGGGTTAAACCATCGCCAAAGGAATAAAAACAATGTCTTCAAGGGATTAAGTCATAGTCGGGTTAAAACACTGACTTGAAAGAGCTAACTCATACTCCTTAAAGACTTAATTAATATCATCAAAACAAATTATCAAAAGGTTGGTGAACTGACCGAGAATATCCTGCTGTGGGAGCCATTTGCCGAGACGCACGTTAGGGGGCAGGTCATCCATGGTGTCCTCGTCCCACTTCCACAGGACCCGCTGCTTGAGGGACCCAAACACTTCAACCAAAATGGTCCTGTACCTAAACACAAGACGTGCAGGAGTTAATAATATACTGTGCCACGCTACCCTCTTTCATCTTCGCCTCTTTCATTGAACGGGCATTAAACTTTTTCTGGGTCCCCTGAAAATTAAACACCCAGCTTAGTTCATCTGCACTTTACCTATGCTAGCGCTATCCTACCTAAACTAACTTAACCTAACCAAAGTAAACTAACAAAACACAACCTAACTTAATTCCCCAGCAAACGTTAGGATAGCTAATCATCAAAGGAATACAGTAAAATCTTGGTGATCCAATTTTTCTTATTAGTCACTTTTCTTTCTATTTTTACGGGGAAAAGCCCACCCGGGCACAGATCATCGACCCACAACGGGGCCTGGGGGGGGGGGGGGGGGGGCGAAAGAAAATGAGAGTAAAAATAAATTAAAAATAGGAAAGAAAAAGATTATATTAATCTACACCACGAAGATGCCGGGAAACCAGCTTTTTAAAGTTTGAGATTGTTTGAGTCTGGAAACACAGAAGAAGGTTGGCTGTGTGAGGAAAGAAATATGTACTATAGCGAGTTAGTCTACTGTAGTGTGACCGACATCCACACACAAACGGTGGGCACCGCGGGCAAGACGAGTGTTACGAGCCCACGGCCTTGCCGGTGGTACACAGGATGCCAACTCCACCGAATAGTGCCCGTTAAAGGACCTGTAAAAGAGAGAGAGTGAAGCAACATTGCGGCGAAGAGAAAGGGAAGAAAGATTATAAACTAAAGGAGGAGAGTCAATAAGACGAAATGCCTTTGATTCCACCCAATCTAACAGTTGGACAGGAGAAGAGCCAACGCAGATATGAGAGTAGTAGTCCAAGTTAGGACGTATGAGTTCCCTTATAAGCTTGAAGCAACTGTTTAGGAGTGAAGTAGCTTCGGCATCTGTACAGCACTCCCAGCATTCAGGAGGCAGCTTAGCAATGATGTGGATGTGTGGCTTCCATGACATATTAGAAGAAATGGTGAGGCCTAGCATATCTATTTTAGAACATAGCAAAATGATTGCCTCCTGAAATATGATTGGTGGGAGATCATCTAATTTGGGAAGTGTAATAGATAAATTCTGAGTATTATTACTACTGAATTTAACCAAGTTTCTACCTCCCCATTCGGAGATGCTGCACAGATCCGCATTGATAGATGAAATTATATCAGCTCAAGAAACAGATCTGGTTGGAGAATTAGGAGGAAGGGAAAATTGTGAAGAGTAGAATCATTAGCGTAAGAATGGATAGAATTATTCGTAGTGTGAAGTAAAACATTGATAAAAAGAAGGAAGAGATTAGGTGAAAGAACAGAACCCTGTGGGACACCATTATTGATAGAGAAAGACCGAGAGATCGATCCCTCTACAACAACTGCCATGGATCGGTTCTCAAGGTAACTAGAAATTAGAGAACAAAGTGGGGGAAAGAAACCATAAGAGGCAAGTTTGGAAAGCAAAGACTTGTACCATACCCTGCCAAATGCTTTGGAGATGTCGAGGGCCACGACGAAAGTTTCCCCATAATCCATAAGAGAGGATGACGAAAGATGGGTGCAGTAGGAGAGCAGATCACCAGTAGATCTCGTCTGGCGAAAGCCATACTGGTGATCATACAAAAGAGAAAAGCCTTCAAGGTGACGGAGAAAATAAGAGTTTAAGATAGTTTTGAAAATCTTAAAGAGGGATGAAGTTTGGGCAACGGGGCGATAGTTAGAGGGATTGGAATGGTCACCCTTCTTCGGGATGGGCTGAACCGAGGCATGCTTCCAAGAAGAAGGAAAATTTTGGGTTTTGAGGCTAAGGCGAAAGAGGCAAGCAAGCACGGGGGGCTAGAATTTCAGCACTCCCTCAGAACGCGAGGGGGTATTCCGTCCGGTCCATGAGCCTTATTCACATCCAACCTGGATAACACTACCTGCAGTTATGACACCTAGGATGAAAATTAAAACACTTTTATACGACATTGTCTTAATTTTTCACTGAACGATCTGGAAATAGACTGGTAGTGAAGTATATGGGGTCCGGACAAAAGCCCTCTCAGTTAAAGTGCAAAATCGGGTAGGCTAGGCTTGGCTAGGCTAGGCTAGGCTAGGCTAGGCTAGGCTAAGTTAAGTTAAGTTAAGTATTTCAGCTTTGTGATATAATAAATGCAATGTGTAATGCTTTATGAAAAGTCTTATTATTCTTTGTCCTAGGGGGCTTTTGTTGCACGAAACTTTTTTCCTAGGGGTCTTTTGTCCAGGGGGCATTTTATCCAAGGGGGATTTTGTCCTACACTCGAAGTATATGCAGTACTCACTTCTCAGGCATACTGGACGGCTTTACTACTGAACCAAGACTGAAGTAAATAAAGCCATCGTCACCAGCGCCTTGTACCCATTCCTCCAGGTCCTGAGATACAACGGGACATAAGATTTATGTTAAAGTATTTTGTGAAGGAATAAACTTGGTTCACATGAAGATTAAGCCTCCAGTTTATTTCACCTGATAATTAAACACCCGAAAGCTATCTGGGGGGTTAGGTTATATTAGGTTAGGTTAGGTCTGCTAAGATTAAGTTAGTTTAGATTTTATGGGCCAACCACTCGTGGCGCAGCCCCCCCCCCCCCCCTTCCCCTGCTCATCTGACGGTAACTTTATAATTAAAGATGATGAAGGCCTCCTTCTGCGCTGGAAAGAGCACTACCATGCATTGCTCAACCGAAACACCAATGTGACTACCCAGAGGTCCCTCAGCATCCAGAGCTGACCTACCTCAGTTATCCTCCTTCCCTGGATGATGTAGTTACTGCCATCAAACAGATGAAAAATAACAAAGCCTCAGGGCCTGATGGTATCCCAGCCGAGGTGTATAGAGCAGAGGACCTCTGCTTACCCGCTGTCTCCTCTCTATCCTGGAGAATATATCGGAAAAGGAGGAAAACCCCCAGGCTCTTAAAGACGCTTCCATTGTCAATGTTTATAACAACAAGGAAGACCGGTCAGACTGTGGCAACCACCGTGGGATCTCGCTGCTTTCCGTAGCTGGCAATATTATCGCCAGAGTCCTCTTTAACAGACTCCTTCCTGAGGTTGAAAACTTCCTCCCAAAATTTCAATGTGGTTTTAGACCATCGCGTGGCACCACTGACATGATCTTTGCTGCCCGCCAGATACAGGAAAAGTGCAGAGAACAGCGTCGTGACCTGTACATGGCTTTTGTCAACCTAACCAAGGACTTCGACTTGGTCAACAGGGAAACCCTCTGGTGGACCCTCAGCCGGTTTGGCTGCCCACCAAAATTCATTGCCATTGTGAGGCAACTCCACGATAGCAAGAACGACTGTCTCCTGCACAATGGCACCAAGTCTGAGTTCTTCCCCATCCAAACAGGGGTTAAACAAGGGTGTGAGTAGTACTAGCACCAGCTCTCTTTTCCATTTTCGTGGCTGTCTTCCTTACTCGTGACAGTGACAATTTGGCCGGCTGGGTGGACATCCAGTATAGGGTGAAGTGGGGTCTTTTCAACAGAAGACGACTCCAAGCAAGAACAAAGGTGAAAGGTGTCGGCAGCTTCCATTACTGAACCTCAGTATGCAGACGACCTGACCCTTGTTGCCCATACTGAACACGACCTACAGGAGATCCTAAACATTTACGCAAATGCGTATGCGCACTCCTGCCTTCAGGTGAATGTACGTAAGTCTCTTTCAACCTGCCCCTGGTTCAGACACACCTCCACCATCCATCGATGTTAACGGTACTACCCTCTATAGTATTACCTACTTTCAGTATCTTGGGTCCCACCTGTCCACCACAGAGGGAATTAATGCAGTAATTCATCATTGGATCAGATGTGCATCTTAAACCTTAGGCAAACTCCGTACCCGTGTCTTCGCCTGTCGGAAGCTGAAATTATCTCTAAAAACTGCACAAAACTGCACATATATCGGTTAGTGGTCCTCCCCATCCTGCTGTTTGACACTTGAAAACTTTCACCAATGTAGTCTACATTCCATCCTCCGAGTTCGCTGAGAAGACAAGAGAACAAATTCCAGTATTCTCGCTGACACCAACTGTAGGAGCATCGAAAATACTATTAATTATCAAAGAACAACTATACACTGGTCAACATAAAAAAAAATTCTCATGGTTCTGGATCAAAACAGTCTGATTCTAGTGTAATTGTATGTGCTGAACTCAATTATGACATTCGTATAGCTGTATCAGGCTCAGTTTTCCAGAACCAGCATATCTATATATTTAGTGTATCATGCTATTCATACAGTAATTTATATGCTCATTGGCTCCACTTATGCAATTATTTTGTCCTGATTTGTGCTTTTTTGTTTGTTTCAGTTTGCTGATTCATGATATTGCATATCTACACCTGCATGATTTGTAATTACTCAGAAATTAACAAAACATGGAACGTCGCAAGTGTGTGAACGGTGCTGACAGTTTTTGCTACATATGTGGTGCCTTCACTCCTGGTAGCCTCAAGAAACCAATCACAAAAGCTGTTCGACTGAACTACAAAAGTTACTTCAAATGTCATTTGGGTGACCAAGACAAGAAATGGGCACCTCATGTAGCCTGTAAGTCTTGTGTTAACCACCTGAGCGAGTGGATGTGTGGTAAACGAAGTTCAGGAATGCCGTTTGCTGTACCAATGATATGGCGTGAACCTAAAGACCACAGTAGTGACTGCTACTTCTGTCTCACAAATATTAAGGGAATAAAAATCAAGACACGAGGCAAGGTACAGTACCCCAATATTGCTTCTGCAATCCGACTAGTACCGCACAGTGCTGAACTTCCAGTCCCAAATCCACCGACTGAACAAGAATTGAGTGATTCCGATTCTACCTCTACTTCAATAGAAAACGACTACCAGGATGACTCTGAAAATACCAGGCCTAAACTATTCACTCAAGAAGCGCTTCATGATCTCATCAGAGACCTAAACTTATCAAAAGAAAAGGCTGAAGTTTTGGGATCCAGACTAAAGCAGCGTAACCTGCTAGAAGATGGAGTGCATATCACTACAGCGCGTTACCGACATAGACAGCTGTCTGCATTTTTCAAGATGGCAAACAACCTTTGTTATTGCGAGGACGCAGTATCTCTCATGCAACAACTCTGCAAGTCTGAAACATACAAGACAGAGGATTGGAGGCTGTTTATAGACTCAGGAAAAGACTCTCTGAAAGCTGTTCTTTTACACAATGGCAATCGGCTTCCATCTGTCCCAATAGCACACGCAACAAAAATGACTGAGAGCTATGAAACAATGAAAATTCTGTTGGCCGCGATAGAGTATGAGAAACACCAGTGGAAGACATGTGGCGATCTCAAAGTCATCAGTTTACTACTGGGCCTTCAGAGTGGCTACACAAAGCACATGTGCTTTTTGTGCTTGTGGAACAGCAGAGCTGATGCAGAGCACTATGTGAGAAAGGATTGGCCGACAAGACCAAGAGATGCGCCTGGAAGGTTTAACTGTGCTCACAATCCGCTTGTAGATCCAGATAAGATATTTTTGCCTCCACTGCATCTAAAGCTCGGTTTGGCTAAAAATTTCATCAAAGCTATGGATCAATTCGGTGCTGGGACTCTATACTTATCTCAGAAACTAGGTGGTGTGGTTTCCGAAGCCAAGTTGAAAGCAGGTGTCTTGAATGGACCACAAATTCGTATACTAGTTAATGATAGCGAATTCACCAAAACATTGAACCCACTGGAAAAAAAAAGCATGGGAATCATTTGTCAATGTGTCAAAGAATTTTCTTGGAAACTACCGTGCTGACAACTACAAAGAAATCGTAACAACCATGCTTCAGAATTATCATGCATTGGGAGCAAGGATGTCCATGAAATTGCATTTTTTCCACTCTGATATTGAATTTTTCCCAGGTAACCTTGGAGACGTTAGTGATGAACTCGGCGAAAGATTTCATCAAGATATCGCCATAATGGAGAGCAGATATAAGGGACAATTCAGTCCTAACATGATGGGCGACTATTGCTGGACACTGCAACGAAAAGAGAGCAACCTGTACAAGAGAAAGAGTAAAGTTCAGAAGCACTTTTAGAACTTCATATTTTGTCATTATAAAGGATTTGAACTTATGTTTTTTGGTACAATTTTTTATGAGCTTATCTGTGATAGGTTTAAAATTGTATCTTGCATGATGCGATAATGTTACTATATTTACTATTTTTTGTATTCTTTAAGAAAGTAGGTCTGATGGTAGAATGAAACATCCAATTAATATTCATTAATATGAAATTAGTCATGATAGCACAGTCACATGAGATAATCTCATCTTTTGCACGACACGTGATGGAATATTAAATATTTGTACCTATTGATTTTTTTATAAAACCTGGTCTGATAGAACAAAACAAATATCAGATTCGAATTCAGCAATATGAAATTAGTTGCGTGAGCATGATCTCATTTGTGAACCATTTTGGCTGTTGACCAGTGTTATGGACTGGCCATGTTATTTGCATGGACGACAGTAGAATGCCATAGCAACTACTTTACAGTCACCCAACGAATACTAAAAGTAACGGTGGTGGGCAACAGAAAAGGTATAAGCACAGTATTAAGACAAAACTGAAAAAGTGCCAAATCGACCCTCTCACCTGGGATTTGATCACTCCACACCGTAACGCTTGGAGGGGCACCACACGAGGTGTCAATACTTTCGAGTTAGCCCGATTGTATATCGAAGCAGACAAACGCCAGCACCGGAAAGACGTTGCTGCCGTCGACCACCCCCCTCCACTAGATGTAGCCCTCCACACGTGCGACATCTGTGTATGGCCCTGTAAGTCCCGTATCGGCCTCTCGAATCATCTCAGAGCTCAGCAACGAAAGTGACTTCTTCAGTAATTCATATCATTGTATCATAGCTGGATGATCGTCATACTTGATTCCGAGCTGTAGCAGCGGCGACGGCTGGGGCGACAATGGCGGCGGCGAGCGGCAAAGGCGGTGGCGGCGGGTGCGGTGGCGAAAACGACGGATGGGGGAAGGCGCGATCACCTTGCAGGGTGAAGCTATTGGCAAGTTTCTTAACGCCTTTACATTTGTCTACCCAACAGTAATTGGGGAGCTGGATGTTAATTAATTTGCAGGTCATGTTCAGGGGCAATGGTTACTCAGTGCAATGGACTCGTTGTCCGATCTTCTCGGACTATTCCTTAACACTGGGTTACGTAGTTCGTTAATTTATGTCGTGGTTATATTGGCAACAGTTTTTACGAAGATTTGACTGAACTAGTATCTACTTGTCGAACAACCACACCTGTACACCATGTTGCTCACCTGTGGCAGAGGCTCCGGGGCACGGCAGTGTATTCCTCCACAGTAGATGACAGCAGGTACAGTTGGACGAAGAGGGTATTCAACGGTCTCTACACTGTGGGATTTTAAAATTAATATGTGAGTATTACTGGTCTGAAGGATGTCAGGTACGGGAACGTCGAATAATGATCATAACACACTGACAGGTATCTCGGACAACCTGAAGATTAGACACACCACCTTACCCCACCTGAAGAGTAACCACCCCATGCTACCTTTGGTACCGAAAGGGTATGTTGGGTTAGGTTTGGTTGGCATGTTGTTTAGTTAGGTTATTATAGTTTAACGTTAGGTTAGGGTAGCTTAGTTTAACGTTAGGTTAGGTTTGTTTAGCATACTTAGCTTAAAGTTGGGTTAGGTTACGCGTTAGATTAAGTAGGCGTTGTTTGATTAGGTTAGATTAGCTAAGGAGGAAGGTTAGGTTTGCTTAACGTGAAATTAACTTAGCTTAGCTTAGCTTATCGTTAAGAAGATGAGAACAAAGGACTGGTGGAAACTGCAGCGGGCCTTATTGGCCCATACTGGGCAGGCCAGTTTACACCCAACTCCTATCGGTCATGTATCCATCCAACCATCGAGTTCTCTCCTGGTTGGATAGTTTTAGTACCTATGTTATATCACACTTATTTAAACCTGACTTCCATTTATACACCTCGATCATATCGCCCCTCACTCTACGTCTCTCGAGGGAGTGCAAATTAACATGATTTAACCTGTCTCTGTGTTCAAGTTTCCTAATGCCCGTGATTAGTTTTGTCATTCTCCTCTGAATTCTTTCTTGGGATTCTGTTTCTGTTCTGAAGTACGGTGACCTGAACTGAACCGTGTAATCCAGGTTGAGGTCTTACAAGCGCAAGATATAGTTTTAGGATAACCTCGCGAGTCTTATAACTAACACTCTTTGTATGAACCCAAGTACTTTATTAACCTTGTTTTCAGCAAATACACATTGCTGTCTTGCTTTAAGATTTTTACTTATCATTACCCCTAAATCTTTCTTATAGTCGGATTTATCTATAACAACGTTGTTCATCTGATATCTGGTGTCTCTGTTTACATCTCCTAGATTAAGTACTTTACATCGGCCATTTTTCAGATCATGCGAAGAATTTGTTTACATCTTCCTGTTGTTTTGCGGAGTCCTGCCTGATTTAATTATACGCCTTATTTTAGTGTCATCAGCAAATTTACTTATGATGCTGTCTACGCCTATATCAATGTCGTTTATGTATACAATAAATAGTATCTAATGCTTCAAGTACTGAACCTTGGGGTACTCCATTAGTGACGTTACCCCAATCGGTTTTAGTGCCGTTAACGCTTACTCGGTCTTTCTTGTCCTGTAACCACACCCTAATCGATTTTAGGATATCTCCTCCAATACCACGAGCCTTCAATTTTCGAATTAGTCTTTCGTGGGGGACTCCGTCAAAGGCTTTGCTAAAGTCGCGATATACCACATCATAATCGTATCAGTCATCTAGTAGACTTGATAAGGTCTAAAAAAAAAAAATAGGCTATCACTGCATTTCATAGTGCAAGGGTCCCACTCGGCGTAAGTGTTCCTTGGGGCAAGAGGGAAAATCTACCCAAAGAGATACTGTGTCTCTGTGCATAGAAGCCACTAATTATCATAAATTATGCTAATTAGCACCCCAAAGAAGGCATTTTTTAACTTTTAAACCATTTCGCCTAGAAACATGTGTGATTAGTTGAACCTGGCTAATTTTAGGGCCAGGAATTCATTTCGGGGTTAATTTTAACAATTGGCGGAAATTTTGACCCTCAAATCCAAAATGTCCTATGGCCGCCATCTTGAATGTAGGCATACTTTACAATTTTTGAACCGTTTGAACTACAAACTTGTGTGATATATCAATTTCTACTAATTTGGGGTTGGGAAAATAATTTCTGGCAAGTTTCTGGTAAGATAAGTTTGATGCATCATAGTTTTCTCATATAGCCAATAAGAGCTATCTTGGAATTCATCTTTAAATATCCCTTTAAAAAACCTCCTATTAGTATTACCAGAAATTAGTTTCCCAACCCTAAATTAGTAGAAATTGATGAATCACACAAGTTTGTAGCTCAAACGGTTCAAAAGTTGCAAAGTATGCCTATATTCAAGATGGCGGCAAGTGGCCATTCTGGATGTAAGGGTCAAAATGGCCGCCAATACTCAAAATGGCAACCAATTGTCAAAATAACCTCCAAAATGGATTCCTGGCCCTAAAATTAATCAGGTTCAACTAGTCACACATGTTTCTTGGTGAAATGGTTTAAAAGTTATAAATTGCCTTCTTTTGGGTGTAAATTAACATATTTTGTGCGAATAGTGGGTTCAATGCATAGAGACAAAGTGTCTTTTTGCATATTTTGTTTCCTCTTGTCCCAAGGAACACTTTTGCCAAGTGGGATCTTGGCGCTGTGAAATGCAGTGTTCACTCTCATAGCAAGTCTACAAATCCACTGATTCGAAAATAATTGAAAAGACTGTTAATAGATATCAGACAAGAATGCACACTTTTCAAGCCATGTTCGGAATCATTTATCAATTTGTGCTTCTCCAGGTGATTTCGAATAGAGTTTGAAATTATTGCTGAAACTGATTGGGCGGTAGTTAGAAGATAGTGATCTATCTCCCTTCTTGAAAATCGGTATCATATTCGCTATCCTCCAGGATTCAGGTACTACACCCGTTTTCAATGACATGTTAAACAAATTTGCTAAAGCCATACTAAGCACTTCTCTATTTGTTTAAATACATCTTTACTAGTCACTGCATGTGTTCTGGGTATCAAGTTCTATCTACAGGAGCGAAAACAAACACCTGTAGAGTTTTCGTAGGTTCTATTTACTGGATAAGCAAATATATACACAAGGGAGGTGGCGCTCCTTACTCTGTATGGGGGTCAACTAGCCTTTAGTAGACATGTAGCAAGTGATACATTAACAGCTCCCATATGTCGCCAGGCACATTAATTAAGCGTGTGGGACATGGTAAATACATTGCCACACGCTGCTAGCTAGGCTGAATAAATAGTGTATATAAATGGAGCACATACATAATATACATACACAATATACATACAGCATACATAATATACATACAGTCACTTCTATCTCGCTTAATCTATTTCCCTCACTATCTCTGTATATAGTCTGTGCCTCTGGTATCAAGTTTACATTTTCGGTGGTGAAATCTGTTGAAAAATGTCTGTTCAAATTATTGCTCATTTCTCCGTCGTTATCAGGTAGCTCGCCAGTAACTGACTGTATTGGTCCAATATTTTCTCGTCTTTTAGTTGGTACATTTGGAAGAATCCCTTAGGGTTTGACTTCGGCTCCGTTGCCACCTTTAGTTCATTTCAAGTGATCGCGGGGCCTTCGTGCCCGGTGGCGAGTCCGGTGGTACAGTTTACCGAGGTTGTTATAATCATGGTCGTGGTTGTTATAATCATGGTCGTGGTTTTTTTATCATAGTCGTGGTTATGAACATAGTCATGGTTGTTATAATCATAGAAGTGGTTTTTATAATCATAGTCGTGGTTATTATAATCATACTCGAGGTTGTTATAATCATGTTCGTGGTTGTTATAATCATGGTCGTGGTTGATATAATCATGGTCGTGGTTATTATAATCATAGTCGTGGTTATGATCATAGTCGTGGTTGTTATAATCATAGTCGTGGTTGTTATAATCATAGTCGTAGTTGTTATAATCATATTCGAGGTTGTTATAATTATGTTCGTGGTTGTTATAATAATGTTCGTGGATGTTATAATCATGGTCGTGGTTGTCATAATCATGGTCGTGGTTGTTATAATCATGGTCGTGGTTGTTATAATCATAGTCGTGGTTACGATCATAGTCATGGTTGTTATAATCATAGTCATGGTTGTTACAATCATAGTCGTGGTTGTTATAATCATATTCGAGATTGTTATAATCATAGTCGTGGTTATTATAATCATATTCGAGGTTGTTATAATCATGTTCGTGGTTGTTATAATCATGGTCGTGCTTGTTATAATCATGGTCGTGGTTGTTATAATCATGGTCGTGGTTGTTATAATCATGGTCGTGGTTGATATAATCATAGTCGTGGTTATGCTCATAGTCGTGGTTGTTATTATCATAGTCGTGGTTGTTATAATCATACTCGAGGTTGTTATAATCATGTTCGTGGTTGTTATAATCATGTTCGTGGTTGTTATAATCATGGTCGTGCTTGTTATAATCATGGTCGTGGTTGTTATAATCATGTTCGTGGTTGTTATAATCATGGTCAAGGTTGTTATAATCATGGTCCTGGTTGTTATAATCATAAGAACATAAGAACATAAGAAAGTGGGATACTGCAGGAGGCCGACTGGCCCATACAGGGCAGATCCCTTTCACACCCATCCCAGCACTTCCATGTGCCTATCCAACTTCGTCTTGAAGCTCCCTAGCGTCCCCGATCCTACTATAGCACTCGGTAGCCTATTCCACATATCCACAACTCTATTACCAAACCAGTGCTTGCCTATATCCTTTCTGAATCGGAATTTATCTAATTTAAAGCCATTTGTTCTAGTTATTTCGTTATTACTGAGCTTCAGAACATCTTCCATTTTACCCTTGTTAATCCCACTCACCCACTTGTACACCTCTATCATATCTCCCCTAACTCTACGCCTCTCTAATGAATGCAAGCATAAGCTTTTCAGTCTTTCTTCATATGTAAGGTTTCTAATATTATGGATCATTTTTGTCATTCTTCTTTGTACTCTCTCCAAAGAATCTATGTCCATTCTATAATAAGGACACCAGAACTGAACCGCATAATCCATGTGTGGCCTCACTAATGCTAGGTAAAGTTTCAAGATAACGTCAGCAGTTCTGTTACTCACAGACCTAGATATGAACCCTAGAATCCTGTTTGCCTTGTTGCGAACGCTAATACATTGTTTTCTAGGTTTCAAGTCGTTGCTAACAAATACACCTAGATCTTTTTCACAAACTGAGTTTTCTATTTCCGTATTACCTAGTTTATACTTAACGTTTGAATTCGTCTTTCCTATCTGTAGTACCTTGCATTTATCAGTATTAAAATTCATTTGCCAGTCTACTGACCACTCATGTAAGGTATCTAGATCTCTTTGAAGGTGTTCAAAGTCACTGTCTGAATTTATCACTCTCCCCATTTTGGTATCATCTGCAAATTTACTAATCCTACTAGTTATGTCTAAATCAAGATCATTAATGAATATAACAAACAGCAGAGGGCCCAATACAGATCCCTGGGGAACTCCGCTTTTGACCGCACCCCAGTCTGACTTTAATCCATTTATGCTGACTCTTTGTTTTCTACCAGTTAACCATGACCTAATCCATTTTAATAATGATCCACTTATTCCATGTGCTTCTACCTTCCTTATCAATCTCTCATGAGGGACTCTATCGAATGCTTTACTGAAATCTAAATAAATTATATCATATGACTTATCATTATCTACCGCTTCATATACTTCTGAGAAAAAGCTAAGCAAATTTGTGAGACAAGAACGTCCCTGGGTGAACCCGTGCTGAGAAGAATGAATTAGGTTGAATGTTTCAAGGTGGCTTCTGATTTTTGTAGCAATAATTGACTCTAGCAACTTGCCTATGATTGACGTGAGACTAATGGGACGGTAATTTGATGCAATTGATTTATCACCCTTTTTGAAAATCGGAATAACATTTGCAAGTTTCCAAGCTTCTGGCACTAGGCCCGATTTTAATGACTTATTAAATAAAACTGCTAATGGATTACTCTACTCATCTCTACATTCTTTTAATATTCTAGCATATACCTCGTCTGGACCAGGCGATTTATGAGGCTTCAGTTTGTTAATTACTTTAAGCACATCGTTACTAGTAATACTGATATTCATCAACATATTTTCTATACTGTCGTTATATACCTTATGAACTTCTGGAAACTGTGCTAGGTTTTCATTTGTGAATACGGAGCGAAAATGACTATTTAACGTACTACACATTTCTAACTCATCATCAGTCATTTCTCCTGTCGTAGTTTTAAGGGGACCTATTGTATCTTTTTAAGGGGACCTATTGTATCTTCAAGGGGTCCTGGTTGTTATAATCATGGTCCTGGTTGTTATAGTCATAGTCGTGGTTATGATCATAGTCATTGTTGTTATAATCACAGTCTTGGTTGTTATAATCATAGTCATGGTTGTTACAATCATAGTCGTGGTTGTTATAATCATATTCGAGATTGTTATAATCATAGTCGTGGTTATTATAATCATATTCGAGGTTGTTATAATCATGTTCGTGGTTGTTATTATCATGGTCGTGCTTGTTATAATCATGGTCGTGCTTGTTATAATCATGGTCGTGGTTGTTATAATCATGGTCGTGGTTGTTATAATCATGGTCGTGGTTGATATAATCATAGTCGTGGTTATGCTCATAGTCGTGGTTGTTATTATCATAGTCGTGGTTGTTATAATCATACTCGAGGTTGTTATAATCATGTTCGTGGTTGTTATAATCATGTTCGTGGTTGTTATAATCATGGTCGTGCTTGTTATAATCATGGTCGTGGTTGTTATAATCATGTTCGTGGTTGTTATAATCATGGTCAAGGTTGTTATAATCATGGTCCTGGTTGTTATAATCATAAGAACATAAGAACATAAGAAAGTGGGATACTGCAGGAGGCCGACTGGCCCATACAGGGCAGATCCCTTTCACACCCATCCCAGCACTTCCATGTGCCTATCCAACTTCGTCTTGAAGCTCCCTAGCGTCCCCGATCCTACTATAGCACTCGGTAGCCTATTCCACATATCCACAACTCTATTACCAAACCAGTGCTTGCCTATATCCTTTCTGAATCGGAATTTATCTAATTTAAAGCCATTTGTTCTAGTTATTTCGTTATTACTGAGCTTCAGAACATCTTCCATTTTACCCTTGTTAATCCCACTCACCCACTTGTACACCTCTATCATATCTCCCCTAACTCTACGCCTCTCTAATGAATGCAAGCATAAGCTTTTCAGTCTTTCTTCATATGTAAGGTTTCTAATATTATGGATCATTTTTGTCATTCTTCTTTGTACTCTCTCCAAAGAATCTATGTCCATTCTATAATAAGGACACCAGAACTGAACCGCATAATCCATGTGTGGCCTCACTAATGCTAGGTAAAGTTTCAAGATAACGTCAGCAGTTCTGTTACTCACAGACCTAGATATGAACCCTAGAATCCTGTTTGCCTTGTTGCGAACGCTAATACATTGTTTTCTAGGTTTCAAGTCGTTGCTAACAAATACACCTAGATCTTTTTCACAAACTGAGTTTTCTATTTCCGTATTACCTAGTTTATACTTAACGTTTGAATTCGTCTTTCCTATCTGTAGTACCTTGCATTTATCAGTATTAAAATTCATTTGCCAGTCTACTGACCACTCATGTAAGGTATCTAGATCTCTTTGAAGGTGTTCAAAGTCACTGTCTGAATTTATCACTCTCCCCATTTTGGTATCATCTGCAAATTTACTAATCCTACTAGTTATGTCTAAATCAAGATCATTAATGAATATAACAAACAGCAGAGGGCCCAATACAGATCCCTGGGGAACTCCGCTTTTGACCGCACCCCAGTCTGACTTTAATCCATTTATGCTGACTCTTTGTTTTCTACCAGTTAACCATGACCTAATCCATTTTAATAATGATCCACCTATTCCATGTGCTTCTACCTTCCTTATCAATCTCTCATGAGGGACTCTATCGAATGCTTTACTGAAATCTAAATAAATTATATCATATGACTTATCATTATCTACCGCTTCATATACTTCTGAGAAAAAGCTAAGCAAATTTGTGAGACAAGAACGTCCCTGGGTGAACCCGTGCTGAGAAGAATGAATTAGGTTGAATGTTTCAAGGTGGCTTCTGATTTTTGTAGCAATAATTGACTCTAGCAACTTGCCTATGATTGACGTGAGACTAATGGGACGGTAATTTGATGCAATTGATTTATCACCCTTTTTGAAAATCGGAATAACATTTGCAAGTTTCCAAGCTTCTGGCACTAGGCCCGATTTTAATGACTTATTAAATAAAACTGCTAATGGATTACTCTACTCATCTCTACATTCTTTTAATATTCTAGCATATACCTCGTCTGGACCAGGCGATTTATGAGGCTTCAGTTTGTTAATTACTTTAAGCACATCGTTACTAGTAATACTGATATTCATCAACATATTTTCTATACTGTCGTTATATACCTTATGAACTTCTGGAAACTGTGCTAGGTTTTCATTTGTGAATACGGAGCGAAAATGACTATTTAACGTACTACACATTTCTAACTCATCATCAGTCATTTCTCCTGTCGTAGTTTTAAGGGGACCTATTGTATCTTTTTAAGGGGACCTATTGTATCTTCAAGGGGTCCTGGTTGTTATAATCATGGTCCTGGTTGTTATAGTCATAGTCGTGGTTATGATCATAGTCATTGTTGTTATAATCACAGTCTTGGTTGTTATAATCATAGTCATGGTTGTTACAATCATAGTCGTGGTTGTTATAATCATATTCGAGATTGTTATAATCATAGTCGTGGTTATTATAATCATATTCGAGGTTGTTATAATCATGTTCGTGGTTGTTATTATCATGGTCGTGCTTGTTATAATCATGGTCGTGGTTGTTATAATCATGGTCGTGGTTGTTATAATCATGGTCGTGGTTGATATAATCATAGTCGTGGTTATGCTCATAGTCGTGGTTGTTATTATCATAGTCGTGGTTGTTATAATCATACTCGAGGTTGTTATAATCATGTTCGTGGTTGTTATAATCATGTTCGTGGTTGTTATAATCATGGTCGTGCTTGTTATAATCATGGTCGTGGTTGTTATAATCATGTTCGTGGTTGTTATAATCATGGTCAAGGTTGTTATAATCATGGTCCTGGTTGTTATAATCATAAGAACATAAGAACATAAGAAAGTGGGATACTGCAGGAGGCCGACTGGCCCATACAGGGCAGATCCCTTTCACACCCATCCCAGCACTTCCATGTGCCTATCCAACTTCGTCTTGAAGCTCCCTAGCGTCCCCGATCCTACTATAGCACTCGGTAGCCTATTCCACATATCCACAACTCTATTACCAAACCAGTGCTTGCCTATATCCTTTCTGAATCGGAATTTATCTAATTTAAAGCCATTTCTTCTAGTTATTTCGTTATTACTGAGCTTCAGAACATCTTCCATTTTACCCTTGTTAATCCCACTCACCCACTTGTACACCTCTATCATATCTCCCCTAACTCTACGCCTCTCTAATGAATGCAAGCATAAGCTTTTCAGTCTTTCTTCATATGTAAGGTTTCTAATATTATGGATCATTTTTGTCATTCTTCTTTGTACTCTCTCCAAAGAATCTATGTCCATTCTATAATAAGGACACCAGAACTGAACCGCATAATCCATGTGTGGCCTCACTAATGCTAGGTAAAGTTTCAAGATAACGTCAGCAGTTCTGTTACTCACAGACCTAGATATGAACCCTAGAATCCTGTTTGCCTTGTTGCGAACGCTAATACATTGTTTTCTAGGTTTCAAGTCGTTGCTAACAAATACACCTAGATCTTTTTCACAAACTGAGTTTTCTATTTCCGTATTACCTAGTTTATACTTAACGTTTGAATTCGTCTTTCCTATCTGTAGTACCTTGCATTTATCAGTATTAAAATTCATTTGCCAGTCTACTGACCACTCATGTAAGGTATCTAGATCTCTTTGAAGGTGTTCAAAGTCACTGTCTGAATTTATCACTCTCCCCATTTTGGTATCATCTGCAAATTTACTAATCCTACTAGTTATGTCTAAATCAAGATCATTAATGAATATAACAAACAGCAGAGGGCCCAATACAGATCCCTGGGGAACTCCGCTTTTGACCGCACCCCAGTCTGACTTTAATCCATTTATGCTGACTCTTTGTTTTCTACCAGTTAACCATGACCTAATCCATTTTAATAATGATCCACCTATTCCATGTGCTTCTACCTTCCTTATCAATCTCTCATGAGGGACTCTATCGAATGCTTTACTGAAATCTAAATAAATTATATCATATGACTTATCATTATCTACCGCTTCATATACTTCTGAGAAAAAGCTAAGCAAATTTGTGAGACAAGAACGTCCCTGGGTGAACCCGTGCTGAGAAGAATGAATTAGGTTGAATGTTTCAAGGTGGCTTCTGATTTTTGTAGCAATAATTGACTCTAGCAACTTGCCTATGATTGACGTGAGACTAATGGGACGGTAATTTGATGCAATTGATTTATCACCCTTTTTGAAAATCGGAATAACATTTGCAAGTTTCCAAGCTTCTGGCACTAGGCCCGATTTTAATGACTTATTAAATAAAACTGCTAATGGATTACTCTACTCATCTCTACATTCTTTTAATATTCTAGCATATACCTCGTCTGGACCAGGCGATTTATGAGGCTTCAGTTTGTTAATTACTTTAAGCACATCGTTACTAGTAATACTGATATTCATCAACATATTTTCTATACTGTCGTTATATACCTTATGAACTTCTGGAAACTGTGCTAGGTTTTCATTTGTGAATACGGAGCGAAAATGACTATTTAACGTACTACACATTTCTAACTCATCATCAGTCATTTCTCCTGTCGTAGTTTTAAGGGGACCTATTGTATCTTTTTAAGGGGACCTATTGTATCTTCAAGGGGTCCTGGTTGTTATAATCATGGTCCTGGTTGTTATAGTCATAGTCGTGGTTATGATCATAGTCATTGTTGTTATAATCACAGTCTTGGTTGTTATAATCATATTCGAGGTTGTTATAATCATGTTCGTGGTTGTAATAATCATGGTCGTGGTTGTTATAATCATGTTCGTGGTTGTTATAATTGTAATGATTGATTGTCAGACCAAAGCTTACAGCCCAGAATTATGTCATATGTAACAGCAAGTACACTACAGACCTCGTGGTACCACCACATTCCGGGTTGACACACCTCAGGTCGACCCAAGGGACTTGACCTCGCCCGCTAATGACGTGAGCCGGGTGACCTGCAACCACACCTAACCAAGACACCTGGGCAGGACCACACCTGCACACAGCTATCCAGATCAAACCAGTTTAGTGTTAATTGTTAGAGGTCAGAAGCCGGCTGGGCCGACCCCATATAAAGGCCCTACAGTCCTGTCCACGGGCATTATCATTCTGATTCTGGTCATACTGATTCTCATTCTGGTTGCTGTCATCTCTCTCCCGTTCGGGTCGTCACTCGGTTCACTAAGCAGAGTCACGCACGTCCCCTCCCCAGGTTGGGAGGGAGACCTCCCGACCAGACCACGGCATCGCCAGCTGAGCAGATTCTCCCATAGGAGGCAGCCCAGCCAGCACTCACTGGGCCTACGTCAGGGTACACGTGAGTCTTGTCAGAACGTCCTAAGGTGAGTTACCTACGGTGGGAAGTGTATTCATTCAGGTGTGTCCGAGAGTCAGTGTCAAGTAACGTAAAGCATAATGTGTTAGTACCCCGATATAATAGTGATATTAATGCGCCCATGTCATTGAGTGAATTAATAAATAGTTGTATCGAATAGGTGTTTAACAAGTTGTCCCTTTAAGAAGTGATATATGTGTACTGACATACGAGATAAGATAAGCGTATTGAAGCTGAGTAAATAACATCCAGGCCACGCTACCAAGTTTTCTATCTTTACATTCCTACTCTCTATTCTTACTTATTTATGTAATTCTCTTCTTGTGAGATTTGTCTCATTATATAATTATGTTCGTGGTTGTTATAATCATGGTAGTGGTTGTTATAATCATGGTAGCGGTTGTTATAATCATGTTCGTGGTTGTTATAATCATGGTTGTGGTTGTTATAATCATGGTCGTGGTTGTTATAATCATGGTCGTGGTTGTTATAATCATGGTCGTGGTTGTTATAATCATAGTCGTGGTTATGATCATAGTCGTGGTTATGATCATAGTCGTGGTTGTTATAATCATGGCCGTGAGTGTTATAATCATGGTCGTGGTTGTTATAATCATGGTTGTGGTTGTTATAATCATGGTTGTGGTTGTTATAATCATAGTAGTGGTTGCTATAATCATAGTCGTGGTTGTTATAATCATATTCGTGGTTGTTATAATCATGTTCGTGGTTGTTATAATCATGTTCGTGGTTGTTATAATTGTAATGATTGATTGTCAGACCAAAGCTTACAGCCCAGAATTATGTCATATGTAACAGCAAGTACACTACAGACCTCGTGGTACCACCACATTCCGGGTTGACACACCTCAGGTCGACCCAAGGGACTTGACCTCGCCCGCTAATGACGTGAGCCGGGTGACCTGCAACCACACCTAACCAAGACACCTGGGCAGGACCACACCTGCACACAGCTATCCAGATCAAACCAGTTTAGTGTTAATTGTTAGAGGTCAGAAGCCGGCTGGGCCGACCCCATATAAAGGCCCTACAGTCCTGTCCACGGGCATTATCATTCTGATTCTGGTCATACTGATTCTCATTCTGGTTGCTGTCATCTCTCTCCCGTTCGGGTCGTCACTCGGTTCACTAAGCAGAGTCACGCACGTCCCCTCCCCAGGTTGGGAGGGAGACCTCCCGACCAGACCACGGCATCGCCAGCTGAGCAGATTCTCCCATAGGAGGCAGCCCAGCCAGCACTCACTGGGCCTACGTCAGGGTACACGTGAGTCTTGTCAGAACGTCCTAAGGTGAGTTACCTACGGTGGGAAGTGTATTCATTCAGGTGTGTCCGAGAGTCAGTGTCAAGTAACGTAAAGCATAATGTGTTAGTACCCCGATATAATAGTGATATTAATGCGCCCATGTCATTGAGTGAATTAATAAATAGTTGTATCGAATAGGTGTTTAACAAGTTGTCCCTTTAAGAAGTGATATATGTGTACTGACATACGAGATAAGATAAGCGTATTGAAGCTGAGTAAATAACATCCAGGCCACGCTACCAAGTTTTCTATCTTTACATTCCTACTCTCTATTCTTACTTATTTATGTAATTCTCTTCTTGTGAGATTTGTCTCATTATATAATTATGTTCGTGGTTGTTATAATCATGGTAGTGGTTGTTATAATCATGGTAGCGGTTGTTATAATCATGTTCGTGGTTGTTATAATCATGGTCGTGGTTGTCAGAACGTCCTAAGGTGAGTTACCTACGGTGGGAAGTGTATTCATTCAGGTGTGTCCGAGAGTCAGTGTCAAGTAACGTAAAGCATAATGTGTTAGTACCCCGATATAATAGTGATATTAATGCGCCCATGTCATTGAGTGAATTAATAAATAGTTGTATCGAATAGGTGTTTAACAAGTTGTCCCTTTAAGAAGTGATATATGTGTACTGACATACGAGATAAGATAAGCGTATTGAAGCTGAGTAAATAACATCCAGGCCACGCTACCAAGTTTTCTATCTTTACATTCCTACTCTCTATTCTTACTTATTTATGTAATTCTCTTCTTGTGAGATTTGTCTCATTATATAATTATGTTCGTGGTTGTTATAATCATGGTAGTGGTTGTTATAATCATGGTAGCGGTTGTTATAATCATGTTCGTGGTTGTTATAATCATGGTTGTGGTTGTTATAATCATGGTCGTGGTTGTTATAATCATGGTCGTGGTTGTTATAATCATGGTCGTGGTTGTTATAATCATAGTCGTGGTTATGATCATAGTCGTGGTTATGATCATAGTCGTGGTTGTTATAATCATGGCCGTGAGTGTTATAATCATGGTCGTGGTTGTTATAATCATGGTTGTGGTTGTTATAATCATGGTTGTGGTTGTTATAATCATAGTAGTGGTTGCTATAATCATAGTCGTGGTTGTTATAATCATATTCGTGGTTGTTATAATCATGTTCGTGGTTGTTATAATAATGTTCGTGGTTGTTATAATCATGGTCGTGGTTGTCATAATCATGGTCGTGATTGTTATAATCATGGTCGTGGTTGTTATAATCATAGTCGTGGTTATGATCATAGTCATGGTTGTTATAATCATAGTCGTGGTTGTTACAATCATAGTCGTGGTTGTTATAATCATATTCGAAGTTGTTATAATCATAGTCGTGGTTGTTATAATCATATTCGAGGTTGTTATAATCATGGTCGTGAGTGTTATAATCATGGTCGTGGTTGTTATATTCATGGTCGTGCTTGTTATAATCATAGTCGTAGTAGTTATATTTATGGTCGTGGTTGTTATAATCATGGTCGTGGTTGTTATAATCATGTTTGTGGTTGTCATAATCATGGTCGTGGTTGCTATAATCACGGTCGTGTTTGTTATAATCATGGGCGTGGTTGTTATAATCATGGTCGTGGTTGTTATAATCATAGTCGAGGTTGTTGTATTCATGGTCGTGGTTGTTGTATTCATGGTCGTGCTTGCTATATTCATGGTCGTGCTTGTTATAATCATAGTCGTAGTTGTTATATTCATGGTCGTGGTTGTTATAATCATGATCGTGGTTGTTATAATCATATTCGTGGTTGTTATAGTCATGGTCGTGGTTGTTATAATCATGGTCCTGGTTGTTATGATCATGGTCCTGGTTGTTATAATCATGGTCGTGGTTGCTATAATCATGGTCCTGGTTGTTATAATCATGGTCGTGGTTGTTATAATCATGGTCGATATAATCATAGTCGTGGTTATGATCATAGTCGTGGTTGTTATTATCATAGTCGTGGTTGTTATAATCATATTCGAGGTTGCTATAATCATGTTCGTGGTTGCTATAATCATGGTCGTGGTTGTTATAATCATGGTCGTGGTTGTTATAATCATGGTCGTGGTTGTTATAATCATGGTCGTGGTTGTTATAATCATAGTCGTGGTTATGATCATAGTCGTGGTTGTTATAATCATAGTCGTGGTTGTTATTATCATATTCGATGTTGTTATAATCAGGTTCGCGGTTATTATAATCATGGTCGTGGTTGTTATAATCATGTTCGTGGTTGTTATAATTATGTTCGTTGGTTATAATCATGGTCGTGGTTGTTATAATCATGGTCGTGGTTGTTATAGTCATGGTCGTGATTGTTATAATCATAGTCGTGGTTGTGATCATAGTAGTGGTTGTTATAATCATAGTCGTTGTTGTTATAATCATGGTCGTGAGTGTTATAATCATGGTCGTGGTTTTTATAATCATATTCGTGATTGTTATAATCATGGTTGTGGTTGTTATAATCATAGTCGTGGTTGTGTTCATAGTAGTGGTTGTTATAATCATGGTCCTGGTTGTTATAATCATAGTCTCGGTTGTTAAAATTATGTTTCTTGGTTATAATCATGGTCGTGGTTGTTATATTCATGGTCGTGGTTGTGATAATCATAGTCGTGGTTGTTATAATCATGGTCGTGGTTGTTATAATCATAGTCGTGGTTGTTATAATCATGGTCGTGGTTGTTATAATCATAGTCGTGGTTGTTATAATTATGGTCGTGGTTGTTATAATCATAGTCGTGGTTGTTATAATCATAGTCGTGGTTGTTATAATCATGGTCGTGTTTATTATAATCATAGTCGTGGTTGTTATATTCATGGTTGTTGTTATGATCATGGTCGTGGTTGTTATAATCAAGGTCGTGGTCGTGAAAAAAGGTTAGAACAATTAGTTAAAGAAATACACACTGTAGCCACGTAAGGTCCGAAAATGCTCTGGTAAAGTTAAAACTGCGCATCCAGACGCATGGTGAAACTCAGTCCCCCCCACCTGTTATCTCTAACTGTTGTCTTTTCCCCTTCTTTCTTCTATTTACTCATCTTCTTTCCTTTACTAATCCAAACAACATTAGAAAAAAGTAGGCTAAGAGAAAAAGTGGGGGGAGCAGGAGGGAGCCATACGATAACTGCAATCGCCCGGCCGGCTGACAGCTTACAGTGACATCTGTTGCCAGCGCAAATAAAATCGTTAATTAATGTGTTCATTAAGAAACCAATGACACGGGAACAGGTTTGTTCCACTCTATGAATTTTTTGCGATTTTTCCACGAAGTTTGATGAAAAACGATTGTGCCGTTTCGCCTGCCCAGAGCAGATACACGCACGCCTAGCACTATTGTATATTAGATTCCTCATTGTTTTTCTTATCTCGGTCTTAACCCTATTGACCAATACCTTATAAAAATCTCGGAGGTAAACTTCACCACGTCTTATTCTCCTACCTATAGCCTTTCTTTGTCCAATAATATTCTTTAAATAATTATTTATCCATTTAGGTGATCATTGTTATTTGATCTGAGTTTTCTGTATAGTATGTTCTGCCGTTGGGGCAGAACATACTATAGTAGTAGGCAGGTACCAAACAAGAAGGTACTACCATCTGGGAAGATATTGGAAGCATAATGTGTTGTCTAATAACATAAGAACATAAGAAAATAAGGAATCTGCAATAGGCCGGTTGGCCTGTGCATGGCAGCTCCTGTCGAGAGTTACTACCACTCTCTATCATCCATGAATCCATCTAGCCTCCTTTTAAAACTCTCCACCGTTCCAGCACTTACTACAAGTTGCTAAGCTTGTTCCACTCGTCCACCACCCTATTTGTGAACCAGTTCCTTCCTATCTCCCTCCTAAACCTAAACTTATCCAACTTAAATCCATTGCTCCGAATCCTATCCTGCTCGAATATTATAAGAACTTTATCTATATCGCCTTTATTGATTCCTTTCACCCACTTAAATACTTCTATCATATCTCCCCGCACTCTTCGTCTTTCTAGGGAATGCAAGTTTAGTATCTTTAACCCATCTTGATATGGAAGGTTTCTAAGTCCCGGAATCATATTCGTCATTCTTTGCTGCACCGACTCCAGTGAATTGATATCCATTCTATAATAAGGGCACCAGAACTGAACAGCATAATCGAGGTGGGGCCTGACTAACGCAAGATATAGTTGCAATAAGACCTCTGCACTCTTATTACTTACACTTCTAGATATAACACCTAATACTCTGTTTACCTTATTTCGAACATTAACGCACTGTTTTCTAGGTCGTTGGTCAGGGATTACAAGTACCCCTAAGTCCCTTTCACAAGTCGACCTTTCTAGGTTGATGTTGTTAAGGCTGTATACGTTTACAGTATTTGTTTAACGAATATTAAGTACGCTGCACTTGCTGGTGTTGAATTTCATTTGCCATTTCTCTGACCACTCCTGCCGTTTATTTAAATCCTCCTGTAGTGCATTTGTATCCTACCCTGAATTAATCTGCCGCCATATTTTGGTGTCATCCGCAAACTTGCTAATGTCACTGCTGATCCCAGTATCTAGGTCGTTTATATGGATTATGAACAAGAGTGGGCCCAATACTGACCCCTGGGGAACCCCACTGGTTACACAGCCCCACTCAGATTTAAAACCATCTACACTGACCCTCTGTGTTCTAAGTAAATAACATCGTAATTATCGTCATTATCTACTACCTTGAAATCTTTCCTAAAAAACGTCAGCAGATTTGTTAGATAAGATTTTCCCTTTGTAAACCCATGTTGAGAGTCGTAGATTAATTTGCTTTTCTCTAAATGCGATCGAAATTTTCCCACTACTGACATCAAAATAATTGGCCGGTAATTTGACGCTGATGCCGTGTCTCCCATTTTGAATATGGTTACTACATTTGCCTGCTTCCACAAGTCTGGCATAACTCCCATGTCTAATGATTTTGTAAATATATTTACGAGGGGTCCGCTAATCTGTCCCTTACACTCTTTCAAAATTCGAGGGAAAATTTCATCTGGCCCTGGGGATTTTGTCTTAGATTAATTTATTTATCTTCTTAAGAACATCCTACTTTCTGATAGTGATATTATTTAATTTCTCTTCTTTATTTCCCCTAAATATCAGTTCCACCTCTGGAATTTCCTTGAGAATTTCTTCTGTGAAAACTGAAAAAAAGTAGCTGTTCAATGCTTTGCTTATTTCCTCACTGTCATCGATCACTTCCTCTCTCCCTTTCTTTAAAAGGCCCAACTTTGTCCCTAACTTTTGTCCTATATACCTGGAAAAATCCCTTGGGATTCGCCTTGGATTCTCTCGCTATCCTGATTTTGTAGTCTCTCTTTGCCTTCCTAACAATTTTCTTAACATTCCTAGATAGTTCATTATACCTATTTCTGAGCTGCTCCTCCCCTCCCTTTAATTTCTTATAAATTCCTTTCTTTATTCCTATGTCATGTTTAAGTTTTCTGGTCATCCACCTTCGTTCATTCTTATTTGACCTAATCCTTCTGTATGGTATATTCTGTTCTTGTGCTTTACAGAGTATACGAGTGAATATATTATAGTCATGATCAATTGTTGTGTCATCTGTGACCTCACCCATTCCTCCTGGGGACTGACCTGACTGTTCCCAGGCGACCTCACCTAGGTACCTTCTTAACCCCTGATAATCCGCCAATCGAAAGTTTGGGACTCTGACCGTATTGTCATTGTTTATCGTTTCCCAATTTAGGGTGAACCTGATTTCTCTGTGAGCACTGTTCCCTAGTTCTTCCCCTACTGTGATATCTCTGATAATATTTTCTTTATTTGTTAATACTAGGTCTAATATATTGTTACCTCTAGTAGGTTCTGTAATTAGTTGTTTCAAAAAATTGTCCTGTACTGCGTCTAGGAAGTCTTCAGATTCATAGTCACCTACAATGTTGTCCCAGTCAATATTTCTGAAGTTGAAATCCCCCATAATGCACAGGTTGTTGTATCTTCTGCCCTACTCATTTCCTGCCATGTGGGCTGAGCTGCATCTTTCCCAAGACTTGGGGGTCTGTAAATCACTCCCATTATTAGTTTTTTTCTTCCTTCTGCAATTTCTACCCATACAGAATAGGTTCCTATTTCACCCTTTATTGAATTATTCAAACAACATTTTAATGCATCCCTGACGAAGAGTGCGACCCCTCCCCCTTCCTGAAGGTTCCAAGTGTTCTCTGAAGAAGGCAGTGATGGGTAGGGAAACACCGGGTAACACTGAAGTCCATTTATTAACGGATAGGAGAGATACAAGTAGTGAGCAGCGTGCGAATGAAGTGCCATGCACGACCCACGGAGTCAGACTAAGGCTGCATTGCCTCGGGGCAATGTTGCCACATAACACGTGCGTTGTTGCCACATAATTACATACATAGATGCTACTCGGCACAGTAGCTTAGATACATAACCTACATCTCCCTCCCCCCTTCACGCTCATAGTCTTTGTCTTGAGCGGACTTCTTAGTCCTAAGTCACTCCCAGCGTCGAGGTGCACTGTGGGGCGGATGCTCGTGAGGTGTAGGGGACTCGTCCTCAGTCAGGGGGCCAGCAGCAGGGGGTGGGACTGGCTGGAGGAAGCGGCCGCTCGGCATCCTGACCTTGTAGTCCCGCGACCGACCGACGCCCATCACTATGCCCACCTTGTCCCAACGTGTCGTCGTCGGGTCCTGGACGCGGACAAGGGCACCAATCTCCAGCGGCTGAAGAGGGCGAGCACGGTCGTCATACCGAGTCTTGGCGTCCTGGGCACGTGTGGCGGCGCGGCAGTCGCAGCTCTCGGCTCTGGTCTGCCACTCCTTCGCAAAGGCCTTGGCGTGTGTAGGAACGCAAGAGCGGAGAGGATGACCATACAGGATCTGGGCAGGGGAGCGTCCTGTGTGGGTGGGAGTATTACGTAACTCCAGGAGTCCTTTGTCAAGCGCCTCACAGTCTATGTTGCCTGAAGGGGCCACCTTGAGGATGAGGTGCTTGACTGTCTTGACCGCAGCCTCAGCGTGGCCGTTTGACTGTGGGTAGTGGGGTGTTAACACGATGTGGCGGACTCCCCAACGCTCCAGGAGCCCTGTGAAGTCCCACCGTCCGTCCGCAGACGTACGGGGAGGCCCAGGTCACGAAAGAGGTGCCGGAAGTGGCGAATGGTGGCCCCGGACGTCGTGTCCGAGCCACAGATTACCACCACAGGCCAGTCAGAGAGTCGGTCGATGACAACTAGGAAATGTTTCTCAGCTGTGCTGAAGAAATCAGCCGACACGGACTCAAAGGGCCTGGTGGGTTCGTCGTCGCACAAGAGGGGCTCCTGCTGTTGACTGGGCTGCATGATCTGGCACAGCTCACAGGCACGGACCGTATTGACGATATCCGCGTCAATGCCTGGCCAGTACACAGCCTGCCTTGCGCGGCGCTTGGTGGCCTCTGCTCCACGATGGCTGTCGTGTAAGCGGGCCAGTACGCGACGACGGAGAGCTGCAGGGACGACCACACGGGCACCATACAGGACGAGGTCCCCATCTGCGTAGAGGTCCTCACGTATTTTCCAATATGGGCGTAGGGCGTTGTGGAGGTCAAAACGGTCGCGAGGGAACCCAGTCCTCACACTTTCCAAGAGCTGAGTGTAGGAGGGGTCGTCGCGTGCCGCGGTCCATAGTTCCTCAAGGGCCAGATCGCTGTCGGGTGACGACACTGAGGCCTGGGTGCTGGCGAGGGACTGTACGGCCTGCAAAGTGACGATGTTGCTGACGGAGAAACCGGCCTCGGTGCTGAGCATCTCGTCTTCGGGTGTCGGGCAGTTGATGGGGGAGCGGGAGAGGGCATCCGGGATGCACAACTCCTTACCTGCGGGCCAAGCCGCGGTGAAGGCGAAGGCCAAAATCTTCTCCTTCAGGCGCTGGAGGCGGGGATTCTCGATGGTGTCCAGCGAATAGTGGTTAAGAATGGGGACCAAGGGCCTGTGGTCTATGATGACGTCGAAGTGCTGTAGGCCAATCAAGTAAAACTTGCACTTCGATAAGGCCCATACCACTGCCAGCAGCTCCAGCTCGATGGGAGCGTAGCAAAACTCGGCATCGATGAGGAAGCGAGAGCCATACTGAACGAGCCGGTATTTTCCTCCACTGTGATCCTGGAGAAGGGCGTAACCAACCCCATACAGGCGCGAGGCGTCTTTCTGGAGGACGGTGGGGAGCGCTGGGTCAAAAGTAGCGAGGATAGGTGGACTTGAGAGGGCCTCCTTCACCTTATGAAAGGCGAGGTCGTGGTCAGGGGTCCACATGAAAGTCCTCTTGGGGCTCATCAGGCGGAGAGGCCCGGCAGCGGCGGAGACGTCGGGAGATAATCTGCCAGCTGGTACACCAGGCCCATGAAAGACCTGAGATCCGTAAGGTTGGCAGGTTTTGCAAAGTCCGCTACGGCGCGAACTTTCTCCGGGTCTGCAGCAATGCCATCCATTGAGAGTCGGTAGCCGCAGAAAGACACTGCAGGTGCGGCCAAGACGAACTTCTCGGCATTCAGAGTGATGCCGTGCGTCCTACACCTGGTCAGTACCTCGTCGATGCGGCGAAGATGCGTCAGGTAGTCCTCATCGTGGAGGAGGACGTCATCCACTACCTTCACACAGTTGGTCACGCCTTGAAGTGCCATGTCACCACGGAGACAGAAGGCGTTCCCCGTAGCAGCGAATCCCATAGGGCCACGGCAGTAGCGGAAGCGTCCGTAAGGCGTGATGAAAGTTGTCAGTGGCTGATCCTCCTTCTTCAGTGGGATCTGCCAGTAACCACAGAGGGCGTCCATTGTCGAAAAGTGCCGTATCTTCGAGTCCACAATCCGTAAAGCTGCAAAAGGTGTGGGTGAAGGGTGGGCTGGATGGGACACCTGGCTGTTAAGCTTAGACAATTCGGTAGTAATCCACATTCCACCGTTAGTCTTAGCCGCGGCGACTAGAGGGTGGCACCAAGTGGACGGGTCGTCACCAACCGGTACGATGACACCCTGGGCCACCGTGGAATCCAGTTCCTTCTTGACTGAATCCCTGAAGGCGAGAGGGATCAACCGGGGAGAGTGTATGGCAAACGGCTGCCCATCTTCCCGCAGGTGTATCCTCATATGCGGACCAGCCATAGCCTTCAGTGGCGCGGTCCATAGGGCCTCCATCGTCACCAGCACTTCCGAGTACTCCTTCAGGAAGTAGGCCCTTTCGGCTGAAGGAGACGTCTCGCTGTGAAGAGGGAGCAGCCGTGACTTGGGTGGAGGCGGAGCAGGAGTGGACGTGGGTTCTGGGCAGCTCTGTGCGGCAGCGCCAGGTGCGTGGCTCATTGACTCACGCACCCTGCTGGCGGTGTACCGAGCAGCTGGGATCTGCTCGGGAAAGTTTCTGGGCACCACGCCCAACTCCTTGCAGTGCTCCCACGACAACAAGGGTGTAGCGAGAGTAGGCTGCACGTCCATCCATCCATGACACGACCTGTCGCAGTAGGTGATCTCCGCTTGAAAGGAGCCCACAGCGTCCGGCATCTGGGAACCGTCCACATTGCAGTACAGCAGCTGCGGCGGTGGTCCCAGGTCGCGTTTGGTGAGGCCCAGTTTCTGGAGGTGCTTCAGGCCTATCACTGTAGCATCAGCGCTGGCGTCAGGTAACACCTCGATGTGACCCGACACATCACCGTGTGTGACGGCGACGCGGATGGTAGGGGAAGGGATAGCCCTGGGGCGTGTGGTCGATTCCACCCTCCTGATGTGACTCAGCTGCTGCTTGGGGTTGCGTGGGCCATCTGAAGGGGGCTGCATGCGAACCACTCCGAGGGAAGTGCGCTGCTTTCCTCCTCGTCTCGGGCTTTTGGGCTTGGGTTGGCGGCAGCACTTGTCGTAGTGTCCATAGCGACCACACACCTGACACTTGTGGCCTCGTGCAGGGCACCTGTCTGTGTTAGACCAGTGGCCCTTACGGTCACATCCACGACACAGTGCGTCGGCGGCCGGGCATGTCTTGGGGCCATGCTGCATTCCACAGCTGCCACAGGAAGCACTAGGCAGAGGCGTGGAAGAACGTGCGGCAGCCTTCACGTTGTTGGCCGCCTTTTTACCCTTCTTGTACTGTGAGATAGCTCTCACAGCAGGTAGGGCCTGTAAGGCAAAGGTGGCGGACTTGGTGGCCTCGTATGACCGACATTCAGTCACTACCACCTGGAGTGTGGAGGAAGCGTCCATGGGGATGAGTCGCTGCACCAACTCTTCTTGCCTGACACCTGTCAAGATCCCATGCTTGATCCAGACTTCCTCACATTCCTGGCTGTGCGCCTTGTAGACGTCGATCTCCTCCGACAAACTCATTAAACGTACAAAAAAGTCGTCAAAGGATTCATTCTCCACCTGCTTGCAGCTGGTGAAGGCGCGGCGAGGCAAAGCCTCGTTATTCCGACCTTTAAGATGCTCCTGTAAGAGGTCAAGCACATCCGTCACTGAAGACGTAGAATTGGGAGGCACTTGCAACGTGTGCTCCAAAACTCTCTGGGTCTCCAGCGACAAACACATCCGCATTTGGATGAGCTGTTTGTTTGGGGGCATGCTATCAAGGTCCACCATCTTCGCGTAATCTGTCCACCGCCGCCTCCACTCACGAAAAAGCTGAAACGTGACATCTGGTGAGAGGGCGGGTGGGGGTTGAACAGATGCCTTGGGAGCTGTTGGAGTAACAAGAGTACCTGGAGGACGCTGGTGTGGTGGAGGAGGGAGGGTAGTGGTGCCTTGGTGTGCGCTACCTGCGAGTGAGGGAGGGTGGGTTGCACCAGGGTCGCCAATATTGCATCAAAGCGCTCCTTTTCCTCCTCTCTTCGTATCTCCTCCCTCTGAAATTCCATCTCTCTGCGTCTCTCGTCCCTGTCGTCCATCCACCTCAGAATTGTGGCAAAGTCCGTGGCTGGAGGTGGAGGATGAGAGGCAGTGGGCGCAGAAGCTCCATCTGCGCCCGGTAGAGGGGAAGGTGGGGAGTCGTGTCTCCCATCTTCATGTTGTCCCTTCTTACTGCCCATCTTAGTATGCTTGAACTGCCCTGTTTAGAATTTAAAGTGGCGCCTCATCAGCTCGAACCACATATATATGACGTAAACAGCGCAAAAATAACGCATAGAGTCCACTGTTCTGTCCGTGAGTGCGCGCGCGCGTGTGCGTGTGTGTGTCTGAGAGAGCAAATCGTAGTGGCCTTAATGCGCCACCCGGGTAGAGCCGCCGCGGAGGTAAGAATGTTAGTGTCTCCCCGGATGCCACACGAGAAGGGTGTACACCTGCGTGCTCCGTGGGTAACACAAAAAACAGGCCAATGCTCAACTCTCAGCTCTAGACACACTAATACACTGACACTGCTACCGTCACTAAAACACACTGTGATGGCGCAACACTGCACGTCGTGGTGAAACACAACACAACACAACACAAAACAGTAGAGTCGACACGCACATCACCGGCAGACGTAACTGTCGGCATTGTTCGCAACACTTGTAAGTCCACAAATCCTACTCACTGCGCCATGAAGGTTCCATGTGTTCCCTGAAGAAGGCAGTGATGGGTAGGGAAACACCGGGTAACACTGAAGTCCATTTATTAACAGATAGGAGAGATACAAGTAGTGAGCAGCGTGCGCATGAAGTGTCATGCACGACCCACGGAGTCAGACTAAGGCTGCATTGCCATATGGCAGCCTCGGGGCAATGTTGCCACATAACACGTGCGTTGTTGCCACGTAATTACAAACATAGATGCTACTCGGCACAGTAGCTTAGATACATAACCTACACTTCCTACCTTCCCTGTCCTTGTGAAAAAGGTTATACCCTTCTACGTGGTACTCTGATAAAAAGTTCTTGCTAGCCAGGTTCAACCAAGTTTAGGAGATTGCTATGATGTCTATATTCTCGGTACATACAACCGCTCTAAACAAGTCTATTTTATTTCTAACGCTCCTACTGTTTGTATAGTATACATTAATACCTACCCTTCCCTGGTCCTGTTTTACCCCTTGTCCCGAGTAACCACTTTTACTCCCCAGGACCTGCTTGTTTTTTTTATTCCCACTTACCCCGACCTCTCTCTACTGGCGAACCCCCCCCCCCCCACCTTTAGAGTGACAATTTCACGCTCCAGGGATGCAGACAACGTCTTTACCCCTGCGCGAGACAAGTGTACTCCATAAGTCAAGTGTAGGGTCTAATGGTAGACCCTGCTGCCATATGGCAACACGAAAATTGTCCCAGGATGCTGATCTGACTTTCTGCTTCATTTACACACAATTGCAGGGTCTCAATTGTTTCTTTTACTATTGATAACACAACATACATATAATATTTCTCAATTTTGATTTTTTTTAATTTTTGTATTTCTTTATGGTTCTTTGTTATTACAGGTTGACAACACTTTATAAGAAATTCCGAAAACCGAAAGTTTTTTGTGGAGCGTTTTTTTTTTTTTTTAAACAGGGATTAGCTCACCCAGGCATAGATCACTGACCCACATCGGGGCCTGGGGGGCGAAAATGTAATAGTAATACTAATTATAATAATAATAATATTCATAGTAAATAAAAATTTTAATAAAAAATACACCAAAATAAAATAATAATAACAATAATACTGTAATAATAATAAAATTAATAATAATAAAATTAATAATAATAATAATAACAATAATAATGTATTAATAAAATAATAGCAATAATAATAATAATAAAAATAATAAAGAAATACAAGAATGAAAAAAGATAAAAAGTGAGAAACACGACCTAGATCTATGAATTATTATTAATATTATTATTATAATTATTATTATATTTTCGCCTCCCAGGCCCCAATGTGGGTCAGTGACTTGTGCCTGGGTGGGCTAATACACCCAAAAAAAAAAAAAATTCTGAAAACCGAAAAATTCCGAAATCCGAAATGCCTTTGGCCCCAAGGATTTCGGATAAGGGATTATCAACTGCTTTATAATTTTTATTTTATTTTTATTTTCAATTATTGTTGTTGTTGTTCCCGATGTGGGTCAGTGACATGTGCCCGGGTGGGCTAATCCCCGTAAAAAAAATTTACTCATTATTTAAATTGTTGTTGAACTCGTCAACCTCAGATCTCGTGATCAGGTCATCCTCAACTGTCATATCTTGTGGGCTTTTCGTTGTCAGGTCACCAGGTAAAGTGAGGTCGCCCTCTGTGAGTACATTGTGTCTGGTCATGTAATTACCCGCAAACATTATACCCCTTGTCTCAGCTGCCTTTTCAACCTCTCAAAGTGTGCCCATCTGAAATCAGGGAATTTAGTGGAATTTTCTTCTCGACTCACAAAAAGTTCTACTTAAATCTCACTTCTTTGTGATCGCTGTTAGCGAATTCGTTCCCTACCTCGACATTACTAATGAAGTTTTCTCTGTTTGACATAACTAAATCTAGTATATTATTACCCTGAGATGTGTTCGTCTATATGTTGATTTAGGAAATAGTCCTGAATTATTAGGTTTAGCCGTTTAGGCAGATTAGCATTAAGTTAGGTTAGTTTGGCTTAGTGCTAGATTAGGTTAAAGTACATAAGAACATAAGACTGAAGAAAACTGCAATGGGCCTATTGGCCCATACTGGGTAGTCCCATTTACACCCAACCCCTATTGCTAATAATTATGTCCCCTCCAACATATGTTTGAAGCTATCCAGCGTATTCGAGTTAATGGTGACGTTTGGTAACTTGTTCCATTCATCCATTACACTATTTCCAAATCAGTGTTTACCTATTTCGCGCCTAAATCTAAATTTGTCTAATTTAAAACCATTGTTACGTGTTAGGTTAGGTTATGTTAGTTTAGCGTTAGGTTAAGAAAGCTGTGGGGTGGGGGCACATCTTCAGCTAATAGAACTAAACTTATAGATGATTATAAAACAGGTCTAATCCCCTGCATCTGTGGAGGAAAATCCCCCGAGGGTTTTGCAAATAAGACTTAAAAAATGCAAATACCTGAAATTTAAGAGTACGAGAAGTGTGGGAAGCCTAACGTAACAGCTGCCACGCACCTGTTTATTATCAAAAGGCTGTTGTTTCGTCGCATTTCCGAGAGGCTGGGCATATCATCTGGACACAGCCCGCGCCGTCGACATTCTGCCTCCACCCTGTGAGAGACGCGGGTTTATTAAATGCCTCAATATTGAAGAGATGGGTACAGCAATACATAAATATTATATTAAACATGGCTTCTATGATTTGTTTTTTTAAGTTTTAAGAGACATGACTACAATACCTGCACAGTGTGTGTGTGTGTGTGTGTGATCGGCAACTTGTCAACGTATTGGAGAGCATCACATCGTATTATCTAGCGTCCATACCCCCAACACAGTCCATACTCCAACGTGTCCTCCACCACAACAAAATAGTCAGCAGCTATACTGGTGGTGCGTCTCTTGTTATCAGTGGTTATTCTTGTCCTTCTACTGAACTGTTCTCAAAGTTTCTACAACTATCCTGTATGAGGAGCTGACGAGTATAATAATATAAAGCACAGTCTATACAAAACACCAGTGATAATATTTTTTATTATATAATACTGTTTAGCATTGTCTGTTTATACCTGCACTGCCTCGGTACATTGTATACCAGCTCTATCTCGGTACATTGTTTGTATACCTGTACTGTCTATTTATATACCTGCGTTGAATGTGTAAATATACTGACTAGCTATAATGTATATCTATATACTTGTTGATAATAATTGATGATAATATTTACCTGCTCACGATATAGAAGTTGAAGATGCCCTCAAACACAGCACCACTCAAGGTACTGATCGCTCGCTGGGTGAAGGTCAAGGGGTGTCTCATCTCCAGCATGGGGTTCACAACGAAGGACGGGAAGTCTGGATTGCCGACCAGTGAAGTGAAAGGTGACATCATTCCTGCTGGGCTCACGTATATGAAAGGCAACTGGTAAGAGAGAAAGAGAAATGTTGTTGGTATTTTAAATTCGAAATTAAACGAATCGCATGAATTTTAGCTCTATCGTATTTCAACATATGATTAAGCGCCTCAATGCTAACCTAACGTAACCTCACCTCACTCAGCCTAATCTAACTTAACCTCATTATCATCAACGTTTCACAGCTGTTTTCCTCACTTGCATAGGTTAACCGTGATCATCTTATAGCACGTCTCCATAATTCATGGTCTCTTGCAGTCTTTCTTGTCGATTCTTAACTCTGACGTCATTTCTTACAACCCCTCTCCATGTCATTCTTTGTCTACCCTCTGGCTCTCTCTTTGCTTACTCATTTAGGCTAATGCACTGGTCTCCTCCATACATGCTTTCCATATGCCCCAAACCACCTCAGTTTGCCTTCACACATAACTTCGCCAATACTCTCAATACCCAGCCGCCGTCTTAGCTCTAAATAGGGCTCGTGTCTTTCAGTGTCGCATTTCAGCTCCCTCAAGCCTCCGTACATCAAAATCCTTAACTACCCATGATTCACTACCATACAGCATCGCACTTCTCGCACCAGACCCATGTATAGTAAGGGAAGGTCCCTTTGCTATCTAAAAAGGCAGCAACTTAATGTACTCCCCCTTCCTCGCCTCCCAGATGACATTGGGGTGTTTAATCATCAGGTGAAATAAGTTAAAGGGGCTATTCTTCATGTGAGCCAATTAAACATAATAGCCTCGTCAGGCAGCCATATGCAGTCTAATATTTTATTAACTGATAAGTCCACAAATGATGCAGCTCACGACCAGTTCCTGATTTATGTTGTCGTAATTATATTTCTGAGGATAAGGCTTCAGTGACGTTCATTCTTTAGTGATAATAATACCCACAGAATCAAAATATACACAACTAATGAAGAATGGCCCCCTCAATTTACTTCACCTTAATATTAAACACCCTAACGCTAACCTAACCCCCGGGTTGAGTAAGGGAGTTTAATCATCTTAAGAAATAAACTGAGAGGAACTAATCATCAGGTGATCAGAAAAAATCCAAAACAGAACACTTAACTTACCTTCAGTTGGTGAACCACAGACAGGAGGCAGTCTCCCAGGAATGCACTGAGAAGAATCAAGTCAAATTTCTCTTTCAACAAATTTTGTATCTCGACCGTGGACAGGGCGTCAGAGCACATAGTGGGGAGAGCCAGCATCAGGTGTTTAGGACCAGAGAACTTATTCCCTTCAAATAGATTGGGGATAACCTTCAGAATATCCGCGTTTGTTACCACCACCTCTCTCACGTTGGTCCTCTCCTTGGCTGGCTTGTAGGGTGACACCATTGTAATCTGTGTATGTGTATTGGACACACTATTATAATCTGTACATATATTGTAGGGAGCATTATAACCTTTGCATAATGTGTATTCTGTGACTACTACTGCATTTGACGAATATTTCCCCCACCTAACTAATGGACTCCCATAAACTAAACAATGATTAACCAATATGTAAAACTAACAAATTCCTTAGTAAAATAAATGACATTGTCTTGCAGTGCGACTCTCTCACAAATCTTTGTGTAACAATAACATAATTTTTAAATGAATTGAAACGTGAAAAATATTGTAGTTTCACTTTTTCAATGATAGGTCACCTAAAGATTATAGGCACGGCAGCTAATTTCACCCTTATGCTATACCTAGAGAAGGTAGGTTGGGTTGGGTTGGGTTAGGTTAGGTTAGGTTAGGTTAGGGAGAGTTAGCGTTTTGTTCGGCTAGGTTAACTTTAGGTTAGGTTAGGTTAGATTATATTACTTAAGTTAGCCTAGGTTAGGGTAGGTTCCCTTTAAGTAAAGTTATATAGGACTAGATTAAGTCAAGTTGTTTAAATCATCAGATGAAATTAGCTGGGCGAGCTTGAGATTATCCCTAATGCTTTTCATTGAGTGGTGTTCTGACCTTGCTAGAGGAAAGGTCACGGCAGACTTAGTTCCCGGGGATTAATTGTAGGGGCGCCGTTGGTAGACCGGTACCGCTCTTGCCTCGCAAGCGAGATGTCACGGGTTCGATTCCCGGGCCGGTGGAAAAGTTGTTTGGACATACTTCCTAGCCCTCATTGGTCCCTGTTCACCTAGCAGTAAAGTAGGTACCTGTTGTAAGTCGAAAGTTGCGAATTCGTATTCAGGTAAAGGTGTTGGAGCTTCCAATAACTTGGTGACATAAAACCATTGACTCGTCAGGCTTTTACGCCCTTAACTCATGAGACATAAAGGCAAGCATGAACTTAGCATGCTTCCCTGTTGGGTGCTGTAAATGCTTCTGCGCTTCACCTTACAAAAGGATGTAGTGGGGTGCCTAATTAAAAAAAAAATAATAATGATTGTCAGTAATGGCGAGTGCTACTTGTGAACAGGGATGTGCCCTTCTGAGGGCCGAGCTAGTGGCCGAGTTAGTGAAGGTCAAGGACGAAAACTTGAAATTAATGGAAGTGATAGCGAGGATGAAGGAAGAAGACACGAGACAAGGAAAGCCCGAATCTGACGAAAACGCAAGCGAATGGAATATTATGAGAAGAACAACGACCAAACTGGTGGTGAGAAAAGACACCAAAGAAATGACAACGGCTAAGTGTAAAAATTCTTTTAGTCCTTTAATAGACGAATTGGACGTTAGCATAGTCAGGGACAGGACTGACATGGAAGGTACAAAAACCTAAATTGTTGGCGATTTCCAGGTACGGTACCTGGATAGAGCTTTTTGTGGCAACATTAAAATAAGATGAAGGTGTGTTTGCCAGGAACTGGGGTGGGGGACATAGTTGACAAGATAGACAATATATTGTGGTAATAATATTGGCCGGTGTATGAGTGAGGAGCTCCTTGATAAGTTCAAAACAGCAATGAATGGTTGTTAAGGGCAGTTGGTCTTGACAGATATTGCAAGTCGATATCAGTTCCATTCATTGACAACTGGGACAACTTTTATGGCAAAGGGGACCTTTTTGCTAGAGATGGGGATGTAACCCTGGCTGGATCTCTCGAGTGGGCAGTTCAAAAGACGTCGAACTTTTTAAACTGCAAGGGGAGCATGTGAGCATGGGGATCGAGGAGAATGAAGTGGGAGCGGGTAAACAAAGTGAAAGGTTACAGATAAATAGTGCTAGGAATGATAACAAAACTAAAGTAGGCAGGGAGTTAAAACTTAAAAAAGACAAGGAACTCGGATCACGACTAACTTAAATATCTACTACGCAAACAGTAGAAGTATAAGAACCAACATGGATGAAATTAGGCCGTTGGTATGTACCGAAAAAATCGATAAGTTAGCATTCACTGAAACCTGGATAAACTTAAACTTGTGAGTTACCTGTCGAATACCAAATTGCAGGTTATAAATTATTCCATACCGATAGGCAGATTAGGAAAGGAGGCAGAGTAGTAATCTATGTCAGGGATAATCTGAAGTACGAAATAAATAAATTAATAAAAACTGAACTGAATACAGGAACAATCGGATAGAATTAACCGATGATTGGGAAAAATTAATCAGGATGAATGAGCAACTTATTTGGGATGATATGCGCTGAGCAGCCAGACATAGCAAAGTCTGTATATAGGAGATTTTAAATTTAGCCAAATTGATTGCATTAACCTTACGGGTCCCATCCGAAGTAATAATATATTCGATTTAGTTCTCTCAAACTGAGAAAATCTCATTAGTAATGTCGTGGTATGGAATGAACTTGCTAACAGCGATCACAAAGAAGTAAGATTCAAATTAGAATGGTAGTCGCAAGGAAAATTTAATTCAAGTCCCAGCTTGAAAAGACAGCTGAGAGAAGGGGTATCACATTTGGGGGTGAATTACACGACCTCACGTCAGGTGACCTCACATAATGTACCCACAGAGAGCGACCTTACTTTACCTAAGGTCCTCTCAACGACAACATCACAAAATATTACGGTTGAGAACATAAGAACATAAGAAAATAAGGAGTCCTGTTCACGAGATCTGAGGTTGACGAGTTTCACAACAATACAAATAATGAGTTACTTAATGCACAAAGGCAGAACATGCCATACAGAAAACTCATATCAAACAACAATGACCACAAATAGATAAATAATTAAATTATTTAAAAAATATTATTGGACAAAGGGAGGCTCTCGGTAGGCGAGTGAATCGTGGTGAAGTTTTCCCGAGGCACCGACTATATACAGAGATAGTGAAGGAAATAGATTAAGCGAAATAGAAGTGACTAGTAACGATGTTAGTAAGAAATACAAGCTAAAGCCAAATAAGTCAAAAGGTCCCGATGAGATATTTGTATTAAAGGAATGTAAGGATGAGCTTAGTTCCATTGTCAAATTTGTTTAACATTTCTTTAAAAACGGGTGTAGTACCGGATTCCGGGAGGATAGCGAATGTAATACGGATTTTAAAGAACGGATATAGATCACTATCCTCTAACTACCGTTCAATCAGTTTAACATCAATTGTAGGCATATTACTGGAAGCAATAATTTCAAACTCCATTCGAAATCACCTGGAGAAGCACAAGTTGAATTCAATGATTCCCAACAAGGCTTCACAAGTGGGCGTTCACGTCTGACTAATCTACGAATTTTTTATTCAGCTTTTTTCGAATCAGTGGACGACGGGCACGATTATGATGTGGTATACAGGGGGTATCTCTAATTTAACAAAGCCATCGACAGAGTCCCCCACAAAAGACTAATAAGAAAACTGGAGGATCGTGGCATTGGAGAAGATATTTTAAAATGGATTAGGACATGGTTACAGGACACGAAACAGCGAGTGAGCTTTAACGGAACTGAATCCGATTGGAGTAACGTCACTAATGGAGTACCCCAAGGATCAGTACTTGGACCATTATTATTTATGATATACATAAACGAGATAGATATCGGCGTGAACAGCAACATAAGTAAATTTGCTGATGACACTAAAATAGGGCATGCTATTAAATCTGACGAGGATTCTGCAAAACCAAAGGAATGGTCTGAAAATTGGCAGATGAAATTCAATGTGGCAAATGTAAAGTAATGAGTCTAGAAGATGTAAACAGAGAAACCAGATATCAGATGAACAACGATGTTATAGAGATATCCGAATGTGAGAAAGAGTTAGGAATAATGATAAGTAGGAATCTTAAGCCAAGTAATCAATGTGTATTTGCTCGAAACAGGGCTAATAAAGTACTTGGGTTCATACAAAGTAGTGTTAGTTACAAGACTAGAGAGGTCATCCTAAAACAACATACTTCGATTGTGAGACCTCACTTGGATTGCGTCGTTCAATTCTGGTCACCGTATTACAGAATGGCTATAGAATCCCTAGAAATAATTTATTAGGAACCTTGAGTACAGAGACAGGTTAAAGCATCTTAATTTGCACTCCCTCGAGTGACGTAGAGTGAAAGGCGATATGATAGAGGTGTATACATGGAAGTCAGGGCTAAACAAAGGGGACATTACAAAGGCTCTTAAACTATCCAACCAGGAGCAAACTCGTAGCAATGGTTTTAAATTAGATAAATTTTGATTTAGACCCGAAATCAGTAAACATTGGTTTGTAGATAGAGTAGTAGATGAATAAAACAAGTCACCAAACATCATCATTAACGAGAATACATTGGATAGCTTCAAGCATAGGTTGGATGGATACATGAGCAATAGGGGTTCGGTGTAAATGGGCCTGCCCAGTCTGGACAAATAGGCCCGCTACAGTTTCCTCCATTCTTATGCTCTTATGTATCCCGATCGTTGTGATGAAGCATAATTGTGAATAGGATAAAATTAAGAGCTGTATGAAAATTGACCAATGGATATAATTAATTTGTATTAACCTTAATAATAATACAATTTTAAGTATTTCTTAATTAATGGTCAAAATGTCACGTAGATTCTTGGTTGAATAGTTGATGCCAGTTGTGCAATCATGGTTATAAATTTATGTGGTTACATATATTTCACTCTGTTAAAGGTCTTTGCATTTCTGTTGTCAACATTTTGTGTATGTAACAAATGGAATTTTGCATTTATCATATGAAATAATTATAATATGTAATTTGGGTGAATTCATGCATAGCAAACTATTTAAAGTCGGTTTGTGTGTGTGTGTGTGTGTGCACCGACGACGACGGTCATTTCGCTCTGTATCATGATAAAGGCCACAACACTTACCACCCACTGCCATCAACTCTTACCACCCGCCGCCATCAACACTTACCACTCGCCGCCATCAACACTTACCACCCGCCGCCATCAACACCCACTTTGCAACGATTTATCAGGGAATATAAAAGTATACTTTATGTATAACGTCATTTATATGTTCCTTTCCAGTCAGTTAATGCGTCTGGTGGGTTTAGGGATTCATCGGTGATCTGGAACTTATTTAATTTATTTTAAGTATTTGTAGCCCAATAGACTGTACAGTGTGCACTAATTTGTGCAAACGAAAAGTTATAATGCTTTTAAGGCGAAGCAAATCTTTAATTTGGTGATGGAAGAAAGAATAAGAAAAATTTGTGATTCTTTGAGTTCTGAGTAATGATGAGTTAATTATAAGGTGGATGACCGCGTACAAGAGCTGCTAGTTGGTAGTACCGTAAGTTGGAAAAGATGGCGAGTATAATGGTATAGTTAGTGATATTCAGGCAAAAATTATTACATGTGCTGTGCTTACCTTAAACACCAGAAATCTCTCTCTCTCTCACCTGGTTACCGTGGTCAGCTAAGGCGTTGACAATGCCCATGTAGAAGTTCTTGTGGCTCTTGGAGGAGATGGGCGCCATGAAGAGTATCCTGCCAGCCTCAGCCACCTGCAGCGCCACCACACACGCCGCCACACACACCCACCACCGCATCTGATTGTGTTCAAGTTATAATGTATCACAACGTTCAGATAACTTTTTTCGGATGACGCAGCTTCGACTTTTTTATATACTGCATTTAAGACGTGACTGGAGGTAATTTTGGCCAACAAATCTCAGTCAATAATGCGAGATTTCCATTACGTGAACAAGTCGACTATACTGTATAGACTTTCCATCTTGTTTACGTATAGTAATTGACATCTTATATGAACATCAGTGACGTAATTCATAAATCATACCAGGCAATTAATAAATACAGTATAGGGTGATCGGAAAGTCCCTGTGCACTAGGGTGTGTCATACGGAGGCGAATTTTTTTTTTGAGTTTGAAAAATCAACCCATTGTATTCTTCATGTGATATCTTCAGATTTGAAAAGTTTTCATTTTTTGCTAGGTAAATTTTAACTTGAAATCTTATGAAAATTCAGTGTTCCCACCCTTTTACCAACACCACTAAATAGCTTATTTAAAGTAAAGTAAATGTATCAGGTTAATTTATTAGGATGAAAATGATCCAGAATGGTGAAATGAATGATCTTGACACATTTATTAAATTTAATATTCCTTTAGAAAACAAAATCATCAAATACAAAAACCGGTTTTACTACTACGACCAAGTGTTGCTGCACACCATAGAGAACATGTCTTTCTTGCTTCTGTTTCTACTCATCACCTCCCTGCTGACCACCTGAGCTCGGATGTAGCCTTCCCTCCTCTCCTGGCTGTATACGTGACTGCTGGCCTCGCTCACTTGCTGTACACAACGCTCAATACTCTGGGTGTGCGAGGGCCAGGCAGGGACATGCATGGGGTTGTCCAGGAAAGCTCTGACTTGAACATTGGTGAGGATGCAGGTAAGAGGGGGCTCACTGCCAGCCTGGATGTTATCCAGATCTATGAGGTCAGTGAGGTTCTTGGCACCTAGATTGACTTCAGGAGTCTTCCTGACCCTGAAGGAATCGTCACCAACTGATTCGTCATGCCCAGATCCTCTCATAAGTCTCATATCCAAGATCTTTTTGACTGCCACTCTTCTCTCCTCTTCATCCTTACTGCAGAGCATTGTCTGCAGAACTGCCTCGGGATGAGCACACCAGGAAGATCTCCTCACAGTCTGCTCCACAATCTGAACAACCTTCCTTGGCTGACTCCTCAGGAGCTCAAGCTGGAAGAGAACATGCCTCGGACTTTCGGAGAACGATGACTTGACCTTGGTGTTGAACCAATTTGGCAAGTAGACACTCACGATGAATTGGACAATAAGTCTCAGGTTGTGAAGCTGGTTCCCTTTCAGTTTATGATGAGCGACCCAAATTCTGCAGAACCTGAGAGCCGTTGTGAGCCACCTAGAATGTGAGACTGGACCTATTTGCAGGTAAGCAAGTCTATCAGGCATGACCCCAGTTTTGATGGCACTGCAAATCATGTAACCATAGTACTGGTCAGTATTCAGGTCGTCAATGACAGTATGTGCAAGTTCAACGAGTGGAGGGCCAACTGTGATTTTTTCAAAGCTCGGATTTATTTCTAACTCAGTGGCAGAGTCCAGCATCTTGCCAAGAGGACCAGACCATCTTTTGTTTGAAAGAGTCTTGCCATCCAGCTCCTGGATCAGATGTCTGAGTGGCAACTCGTTGGTGTGGAGGTCACAAACAATCCAGACCAGCTTCCTCCCAATCTTCCGCTCTATCCACTGTATGACCCCCCCTTGCCACCTTGTGTTCGTGTTGGTGCTGTCCTCTCCAATGGCCTGCAGGGTCTGGTCTACGTTCCTCTCTCTGAGCCAGTTCACAATGTTACCTGCCACTATCTCAGCTGGTTTCCTGATGTCATCTCTCTCTGGAGTGAAATGCCACAAATACTTCCCTCCTGGTTCACTGCAGCAGGAGTAGTGTTCCTCCTTCACCATGGCAGGGAACAACTTGTCAGAATTTCCAACTTTCATGAACACTTTAGTGTCATCCCTTCTCCCATCAAAGAACAAACAATTGATTCCATTTTCTCTTATCCCCTTATCAAACTCCTCTTCTAGGTTACTGTCAAGTTTCTCCTGAGCTCTCCTTACTTTGTTATGATCTATCACCAGGTGAACATCATCAGGTGTTATCAAACCACCGTCAACCCAGGCAGCTGTTGCTATCTCTGCAGTTTCTCTGAGACCAGTGTGGTGTCACATGCTGGCCAGAGCTATGCTCGGGATATCTTTCCTATTTCGAATCTTATGCCTGGAAGGTTTGGGATCATTATTTTCTGGGTTAGGGACAAAGTCACCATTCTCCTGGTCAGCACTCGGATCAGCCATGGGTAAGTCATTAAACTCTGAATCAGCTTGACTCCAATCATCGGCCTTTTTTACCTCACCCTGGGCCTTCTCAAGTCTCTTTTCCTTGGCAACTCTTCTCCTCTTCTGTCTCTCTGTGGCAGCCTCCTGTCTCTTGGACTCCGGAATATCTTGGCTAGAAATCATGAGAGCCCCTATACTGCCAGTCTTCTCTCTCTGTGCTTTGACAAATGCCAGTTCGATCACAGGAATCTTCAGTTCACGCTTGCAAATACAGGAGATGTGGGCCTCGGATTTACAGTCACGATCGCATCCAAACTCAGGACAGAGAACAATTGGGCACTTGCAAGAAATTATGTCAAATAACTGGTCCAGTTGCTTGGCAAAGCTGTCCTTAACTGCAAGTTTTCCTCTCCCAAGAGAGATATCTCTTGCCTTTTCCCAACTGGCTAGCAGTCTCTCACTAATCTTCTTCCGACTTGTTATGACTGGAGGCTTGAACTGAGCGTTAGCCAGAGTGTACTGTGCCAAGACAGCTTTGGTCATATCACTGGCAATGTCTTTGTTTGTGTAAGTTCTTTGGTTCTTTTCACTGATTTGCCTGATTAAAACACCGTATCTCAAAGCATCTCTCAATGTAGGCAACTCCGACTTCAGGAGCTCTCTCCCAGACCCAAGACAGTGACTGAGATGGCTGGATTTTTGGTTCCTCGTCCTGACACAAGCAGCCATCGCAAATATTATCAACTTATAAATGCATCAGAATCTGAAACAGAAAAAAATATTGTTAGTTGGGTTGTTAAAGAATGAAGTCAGAAAGCAATGTTCACTATTTAATTGTAATGCACTAATGCAGCTGTACGTTAGATTTTCGATAAATTTCACGCTAAAATTTACCTAGCAAAAGGTTGCAAAATATTGAAACTGAATTTATTTTCTGTTTATATACACTAAAATCTACCAAAAAAGTGATGGGGCATTAGTTTTAGCTGATCTTCCCTCCTATGACACACCCTACTGTGCACCTTCAATAATTAACACTATAGTTATTTACCTTGTTCTACTTACAGTAAATATTGGAAGTGGAAAGTATCTCCAACATTTACTGTATGTAGAACAAGGTATATAACGACGTAGGTGCACAGGGACTTTTCGATCACTCAACTATGACGAGCAATAACTTGCCTTACCTGCTGGTGGCTACTACACACAGTAATAAAAAAAAAACTGCATTAAATCAGTGGCTGCGCTTGCCACAACTCACCTGATATTTACAAGCAGGATTGTTATATTTAAATATGGAAACATAAAACTGCGGAGATAATTATATATACTGTACAGCATCGATAGCAAATTAGGTAACTGTTTCATTGTATTGATAGAACAGCGAATTTTAATGACCCGACACTACAACAGTGTAGAGACATTTAATAACCACTACAACAGTGTAGAGACAATTAATAACCACTACAACAGTGTAGAGACTTAATAACTACTACAACGGTGTAGAGACATTTAATAACCACTACAACGGTGTAGAGACATTTAATAACCACTACAACAGTGTAGAGACATTAAATAACCACTACAACAGTGTAGAGACATTAAATAACCACTACAATAGTGTAGAGTTTTAATAACCATCACAATTGGAAATATTCTAAACTGGACTAGAGCAGTAGAGCAGGGTGACAATACATGGAACAGAAAGTCAGCATTAATGGCACTAAATCCGATTGGGGTGACGTCACTAGTGGAGTACCCGAAGGCTCAGTACTTGGACCATTACTATTTACTATATAGATAAACGGCATGGATATAGACGTACACAGCAACATAAGTAAATTTGCTGACGACACTTGTTATCGCCACGTGCCGGCCACATGTTGATTGAAGAAACTGTTGACAACTCGGTATAGCTTATGTTACGAGTTGGGGATTTAGAATATTGTTAAAAGTCTACCCAGATCCCAACAGGCAACAACAACAAAAAAAAAAAAGACAATCGGACTATAAAAGGGTAGACAAAGGAACGGAGTTTGTGTTGTGTATAATAAAGTATATACTGTTAATGTTTAGGTTAAGTATGGTTAAGGGTAAATTATAGGAAGCTGAATATTTTGTTAAGGAATTTATGGTACTTTATTATACACAACAAAAACTCGCATCCTTTGTCTACCCTTTTATAGTCCGATTGTCTTTGTGTTTTTTTTTGTTGTTGCCTGTTGGGATCTGGGTAGACTTTTAGCAATATTCTAAATCCCCAACTCGTAACAAATGGCGACCGTGACAGGACCCGACCTTAAGTACCATATTCCTTCCTCCCTTGTAACTCCTTGTTAATTATTCCTCCCAGTCATTTCTGTTCACAATTGCTTTACGGTGGTTTAAAGTTTCCTTCATATGTGTGTGCATATATTGGTATTATCGTACAGTAAGAGTGACAGACGTAGGATATTAGGTTCCAAGTGTCATAAGGCTTACCTGTTATTACACGTGGCAGTCGTGTAGTAAGTCTTATCGAGTGTAGGGAAGAATCCGGATCTGTTTAATGCCGGACCCTCACTCCAGAGTAGGCTGTTCCATACTCCCTAGTTTAGGGTGGAGTGATATCTTGGGACGCCCCTCTCTACCAGGACCCCATAATTATAAAGCCTCCATTATTGTTCTCATTATCTCATTCCGGGTCAATCATACCAAACTCAAGGGTTGTTAATCCGGATCTTTATATAGAATGCCGTAATACGCCCTTCCTCTTTCAGGTATCTCAGGGTTGTTAATCCAGATCCTTATATTAATGCCGTAATACGCCCTTCCTCTTTCAAGTATCTCAGGGTTGCTAATCCGGATCTTTATATTAATGCCGCAATACGCCCTTCCTCTTTCAAGTATCTCAGGGTTGTTAATCCTGATCTTTATATTAATGCCGTAATACGCCCTTCCTCTTTCAAGTTTCTCAGGGTTGTTAATCCGGATATTTATATTAATGCCGTAATACGCCCTTCCTCTTTCAAGTATCTCAGGGTTGTTAATCCGGATCTTTATATTAATGTCGTAATACGCC